>CM066332.1:136505272-136585272 GCA_033807585.1 Hydrophis major | reverse complement strand
AAACATTGCTTAATTGGTAATATGCACAATTTGGGGCAGGAAAACAAACAAAATGCCCAGTTATATACTGACATTCTTGTTTTGGTATAATAAAATCTTTAGGTGGAGAAAAAAAAATAATTTGATCAGAGCTTCTCACAAGAAGTTCTCACACGTAATGGCTGTTTCAGGTTTGCAATGGGTTTTTTAAAAAAAGTCACTTACAGCCCATCTTCAAAGTTACAACGACTTTAGCACCCCCGGTGGTCACATGATCTCTTAATGCACTTGGCAATCGGCTCACATTTATGGCCATTTGCAACATCCCATGATCACGTGATCACATTTCGCAATTTTTTATCCCTTTCCAGCAAAAAAGAAAGAAAAAAAGATCATTGAATGAGCTGGATTTGAATTTTCGACAACACCATTCAATTAACAACTGCATGATTGGCTTAACAACATGGTGACTTACTTTAGGACCGTCACAAAAAGAGTCATAAAATCAAGTCCAGTCATATAGTGACTTGACTTAAGTCTGCAGCGACTTGTGATCAAATTCCGAGGTTCAATTGTGGCCATGAGGTAGGAACAAACTGCACCACACAGATTTTTCAAACACCTGTTTGTGCATGTATGCATTTCTGTACGATCTGTCTCATACTACGGGTGATATAATATACTTACAGTCACCGAGAGTCAGGTGGCATATATATCTAAAGCACCAACCTTGTGAGCACCAGGGACCAGTTCCATGGAGAGAGGTTTTTCAATGGGGCTGTCATGCCCCTGTCGGAGTCTAAAGGCAAGGAGGAAGCCAAACAACTGACAGGGAGTGAGAGTGTGGCTCTGTTGACTGTGGAGGAAGCTGGGGAAGGGCAAAATCCGGCTGGGCAGAACAGGGAAGAGGTAGAACAAGGGAGAGGGAATTCTGAGGAAGAGCCAGGCCCATCCCCTCTTCATTCTAGGGCACGCAGGAAGGAACGGAGAAGAGAGCAACGTGGGTTGCGTGACTAACGGGGAGGAAAGGGCCCTGATTTCCTTCATTAGCTGCAGCTGGGAACACAGTTTATTAAAAAGGCAAGCTGCATGTGGCAGGCTGTTAGGAGGAAACATGACTTTATCTTGTATTGTCATGGCTTATCTGTGTTCCTGGTGTCTTCCCAACTGGGTGAATTTTGCCATGCCTTCAAGTCTGGAATTTTTGCTCCTGCCCTGCCAAACTAATTACTTCAGTTTGGCTTGTTTGGACTTTAAGTGACAGTTTGTGTTTACCCTGTTTTGGACTGAATTTTCTGCAGTCAAAAGCTGTTCCTGGGAGAGTTTTTCTCCAGCCAGAAGGTAACCTGGACATTGGGGGCAAAGTTGGAGATAATAAAAGGACTCTAATTGATTATCTCACTGTGTTTGGCCTTTGTGCCATGCCCCGAGTCATCACAGGGGCTTCGCTTGTTTGCACAACCCAGATCCTGGGATGCCGCAACCCAGTGCCAGTTTACAGACTGGGTGTTGAGGATCCCTGACCTAAAGAAAAACAATAACAACAATAATCATATCCAAACATATATATAACATCTGCACAACCAGACACATCAGCTAGCCATGTATATGCATAATAGATGTGTATGCTGGCTACATGGATGATTGTTATTTTTCTAGTCTGCTGGGTATTTCACTTTTTGATTAAAAAAAAAATAGATGGATAGATGGATAGACAGATAGAGGCACTGATAGATAATTCATAGATAAACAGACAGACAGGTAGGGGAGAGAGAGAGAGAGAGAGAAAGACGGAGGGAGGGAGGGAGATAGAGAGCACTATGATGGATGGAGAGAGAGAGATCAGAGAGAGATAATAGATGATAGGTAGAAGATAGGTAAATAAATAGAGATAGATAGATAGATAGATAGATAGATAGATAGATAGATAGATAGATAGATAGATAGACAGACAGACAGATGCAGGCAGGCAGGCAGGCAAATAGACAGACAGACAGACTGAATGATTAATCAATCGATCCTAGGGCATTTAGGCGCATAATAAAATATTTCCCTTATTCAATAAAAATATGGAAGTGAGAAAATATGTATCCTGCAGCTTAATGCTTTGTGATCTGAACATATTTGCGGAGAGCCAGTCTCAACAAACCTAGATAAGGCAGGGAAGCAGAGACGGTGATACAATCAGCAATTACATTAAACGTGTTTTGCTTGGCTTTAAGGGCCAAGCATGCCACAGGGCATCTCATATTCTTAGATCTGGCTTGAAATATTAAAAAGGGGGAGAAAAAAGATAGTCTAACATAACAAAAATGGATTGGGGTCATGATGGAGAAATAATTTCATGAGCTGCCCAAGTCAGCCCTAATAGTAAGCTATTCCTGCTAGCAAGAGGAGGAGGAGGGGGGAGGAGGAGGAGGAGGAGGAGGAGGAGGAGGAGGAGGAGGAGAAGAAGAAGAAGAAGAAGAAGAAGAAGAAGAAGAAGAAGAAGGCCAATGACATCCCTAATTTCTGCTTACCACCTCAAAGTTGATGTACAGCTTTCATTAGATTTCATTTTATTACCAAATATTCTCTACAAGAATACAAGGGGGAAATATAGAGATTTGATTCACAAATCACATGAATTTACAGATTATTTAACTATGGTTTGTTGAATAAACCACACCTGACTATTGCAGAATCCCAAAAATCAGGTTATTTGAATAAAAATGATTTAATTCATTCATCATTCTAAAATAATTTGTGTTTTGGGAGGGTTTTGGCTTCGGAAGATGCCTAAACTGAACCACAGAGTTGCAGCTAATACTGGGAGTTCAGCACATATCTAGAGTGCTGAAGCCATATTCTCACAGTGAACTGAAGCAGAACTAGCAGAAGGAAGCTATCACTGCTGTACTTATTTTAAATTAAGTTGCCAAGGTTGAAAAACACTGGGTTAGACTAAGGAAAACGCTGAACAATCTGTTGTGAGAGACAGTGGCAAACCACATACTTTTCAGGAAAACAATAGGGACATGTCTATTGTTCAGCTTAATTTTATGTTAAATAAGGCTCAGACTGATTAATCACTGTATAGACAAAAAAGAATATTCCAGGGTTGCCGTACCATAAAACTGAAGCAATATTTTGCTTTCTTTTGCCCCAAAATGACAGGGAAGTATCCATGTAGTCACCAGAAATTTAGTCTGACTTGATCCTCTTCACTTTTGGATAAGTAAATTGGCATGCATCATGGAGTAATTGTAATTTACAGCCTGTGTAAATTACTCTCTCCAGATACGACAAACCCTCTGAAGTTAATTCAAAGATTCCTTCATTAGGAGCGCTAGCAGCCCCAGCAAAAAGGTCCTTTCTTACAGCAGGCTAACAAGTCTGCCCAGCAGGGAGATGAATAGTTTTCTGCCACATCTATTCATCTCCACCCCCTGACTTTTATCCCCAGAGCTAGGGTGGGGCTTCGCTAGCAGCGGTGGTTCTTCCGTCCCAGGGACCAGCCCATAGATTTCCACTGCTCTCCTCTCCTCTGCCTTCTGCGTATCTGTGTGACAGGCTCTGGACCCAGCTGTTCCTCTTTTTCCTCATCAGCCACCTTCAGACCTGGGGGCTGTTGACTCTCCATTGGAAGGCTGACAGACAGCCCAGGCTCCGCCTCTGTCTGTCTGTCTCTCTCTCTCTCTCTGCCAGCTCCATTCCCTCTTCCCACTGGGAGCTCTCAGGTTGCCTTGATGCTGACTTGATTGTCCCACCCACTCATGGTCACCTGACAGCATTTCAATATGGCCGCATTTATGGCCATAACGTTGTGGCCTGTTGGCTGCTGGCTCCTCCAGCAGCCAAATCCAAGGAGGAAGAGGCGTGGGAGTCAGGGTCAGCATCAAGGCAACCTGGGAATTCCGAGGGGGAAGAGGGAGTGGAGCTGACCGTCCATTAGCCCTCAGATGTAAAGTCAACAAACCCCAGGTCTGAAGATGGCTGATGACGAAGAGGAGGAACAGCTGGGTCCAGTGCCTGACGTGCGGCTGTGCAAAAGGCAGAGGAGAGGAGAGCAGTGGAAATCTATGGGCCGGTCCTTGGGACGGAAGAGACACCACTACTAGCGAAGCTCTATTCTAGCTCTGGGGATACAAGGCAGGAGACGGAGATGAATAAATGAAGCAGACAACTCTTCATCTCCCTACTGGACAGACTTCTTAGCCTTTGGTGAGAGAGAAATGTTTTGCCGGGCTGCTGGAGCTCCTAATAAAGGGAACATTGATTTAACTTCGGAGGCTTAACTTTGTGATGTTTGGGGAGCTGGGCCAGAACGCATTGGCAGCATCCCATGGTCACATAACCACATCTCATGACAAAAACAGGCACTGACTTCCAATTGGTTCATACTTAAGACTGCTGCTTTTGCTTAATGGCCGTGGCATTCATGCTTACGACTGCCCTGTTCAGTTTATGATCAATACCCCAAACAAAATTAGACAAAATCAGGCCAATAGCATCATTTTACGACCATTCTAATTGAGGACCATAATGATAGATAGAATACCTTTTACTGTCACAAATGCAATGAAATTTGAAAGCTACTCCAGCACAGCGCCCCAAACACCACATCACAATCACACTACAGAGTTTTAAAAATGAAAATAATTATAATAATAGGACTAAATCACAAATGCACTGTTTGATTCAAGACCATTACTTCCTTGGAAAAGAAACTGTTTCTCAATCTATTAGTCCTCATGTTAAGACACCTATAACGCCTCTCTGATGGTAACAGATCGAAATGTGAGTGTCCAGGATGAGAACGGTTTGTGGAGATTTTTAGTGCTCTGGAGAGAAGACTGATCTTCGCAAACTCTTCCAAAGAGGAAAGAGAGCAACCGATCATTTTTTTTTTTTTGCGTTGTGGAGCATCTTCTTATCCACTGCAGAACATCCAGCATGCCACACTGTTACACAATATGCCAAAATGCTCTTGATGGTCGACCAGTAAAAAGTAACCAGCAACTTCTCACCCGAACCACTCTTTTTCACAGCAATCTCAGAAAGTGCAAGCGCTGTTGGGCCTTCTTTGCAGTGGTCATAGTGGAAATATAAGTTCCTAGAAATTTAAAACTATGAACTCTTTCCACACAGTCTCCATTGATATATAGTGGGAGAGGCTCTGCTTTGCATCTTCCAAAGTCTATAATCAATTCTTTGGTCTGTTTGATGTTCAGGGTGAGGTTATGACTCCATTAAGGTTGTATCTTGAGGACTGCTTGATTTGCCCCTGTTTAGTGCTATAATCAAGGCTATGCCCCATTTTCATGGCATCCTGGCATCTTTGAAGTTTCTGATCTGATGGAAAGTCCTTGATTTATCTCTTTGTACACTTCAGTTAATTTTAAAACCAGGCAGTTTAATTTGATAATGTAGTTCAGCTGACAAGTTTTCCATTATTATTTAGTGAGCTTTCACACATCAGATCTACATAAATATATACACTTGTTTTCCTCTCTGAATTGTTGCCTTGTTCATCCTCTTCCATCCTCCACTTCTCAACATTCAATTCCTTTTTAATCACTTCCCGCGAAGTATTGAAAACCGTTGATTTACTGAGTGGTGTATCACATTTTCATTAAGCTTGCTTTTGCTGATTTGATAAAAAAAAATAAAAACAAAAAAAGCACAACTTAAATCTAATATAAATTGTGGACTTAAGAATCAGTGGAACCAGAGGTGGTATTCAGCAGGTTCTGACCACTTCTGGAGAACCGGTAGCAGAAATTTTGAGGAGTTCAGAGAACCAGCTAATACCACCTCTAATTGTCCCTGCCCCAATCTATTCTCCACCTCCCGAGTCCCAGCTGATTGGCTGGGTCTTCTTTTGTTGCCATGCACAGGAGAATGGAGCTGGAAAGTAGGCTAGTGAGGTGGGGAGGGAATGGGGATTTTGTAGTAACCTTCCCCTGCCACGCCCACCAAGCCATGCCCACCAAGCCATGCCACGCCCACCAAGCCACATCCACAGAACCGGTAGTAAAAAAAATTGGATCCTTCCACTGAGTGGAACATATCCTACATAGGTAGTCCTCAACTTACAACAGTTCGTTTAGCGGCCGTCCCAAGTTACAACAGCACTGAAAAAGTGACATGACCATTTTTCATACATGACTGTTGCAGCATCCCCATGGTCATATGAGTTACATTTGGATGCTTGACAACGGACTCACATTTATGACGGTTGCAGCATCCCAGGGTCACCTTCTGAAAGCCAAATTCACTTAACAACCATGTTATTAATTTAAGAACGGCAGTGATTCACTTAACAAACGTGGTGAGAAAAGTCGTGAAATAGGGGTGAAACTCGCTTAACAAATTTCTCACTTGGTAATATAATTTGGACTCATTTATGGCCATAACTTGAGGACTACCTTTAACATTCCCCATCTTCTTAAATGTCCTGCTGTCCTGCATTCTACTGTATATTGTTCAAAGCACACCTATACATAATTTGCACTGTTTTTCCAAACAATCTAGTATTCTGGCCCTGCCTGATGATTGATAACAATAGCAATAGCATTTAGATTTATATACCGCTTCACAGGGCTTTCCAGCCCTCTCTAAGCAGTTTACAGATTCAACCTATTGCCCCCAACTCTCTGGGTCTTCATTTGACTGATTTGGGAAGGATGGAAGGCTGAGTCTACCTGGAGCCCGGTGAGATTCAAACTACTGGTAGTCGGCAGTCAGCAGAATTAGCCTGCAATACTCCATTCATTCATTCAACGGGGATGCGATAGCAGTTCGAATCCCTAATGCCCTGTAATGGAGTGAGTTCCCATTACTTGTCCCAGCTTCTGCCAACCTAGCAGTTCAAAAGCATGTAAAAAAATGCAAGTAGAAAAATAGGGACCCCTTTGGTGGGAAGGTGTTAAGCCTGGTTTTCCCAACCAGGGTTAGGGAGACAAGCTAAACAGAATGTGCAGCGTTAGTCAGATAGGCACACAGATAAATGAGTGAGATATGTTTGTATGTTTATTAACATACAGTAAAAATAACAGATACGCTTGTGCTATCAAAATATAGTTTATTCCATTATGAGTTCATAGCATAGTCAAAATAACAGTCCAATAGTCATGTATCATTTAGTCAGTCCATTCAGGGATATTCAGTTAGCAAAGTCCGTGTAGAATATCCTATGTCAGTTCACTTACAAATCAGTCCTTTGTTTTCTCTCCCGTTCGAGCAAATGCAGTCTTGAGTCCTTGCAGTAATCAGGGATCATCAAAGCCAGAGAGAGAGCAAGCTGCAGTCTTGCTTCTTTTAAAGTGCTTTCACAACCAACTCCCTTAATTACTATCCCACAGTTAAAGTTGCAGACACTTTAACTTACAAACTATGATTACATATTATTATTTACCTAAACCAGTTAGGGTAAAACAATGTTATCCCTAACAGAAGGTCACAGCGTTCCGTGCGCCTTTGGCGTTTAGACATGCCAGCCACATGACCATGGAGAGCAGTGGTGGGATTAAAAAATATTTACTACCAGTTCTGTAGGCGTGGCTTGGTGGGCGAGGTTTGGTGGGCGTGGCTTGGTGAGCGCGACAGCGGAAGGTTACTGCAAAATCCCTAATCCTAACCCTAACCCTCCGCACCCTACTAACCTTCTTTCAAGCTCTGTTCTCTTATGCAGGGTGTGATGACCCGGAGTGTAGCACAAAGGCAACACAGTCATATAAGTAAGAAAAGTCCCTTTAATACCTGCAACTTTGCCCCCAATGTCCAGGTTACCTTTGGCTGGAGAAAAAACTCTCCCAGGAACAGTCTTTAAGTGGAGGAAATTCAGTCCGAAAACAAAGTACATACAAACTGTAAATAAAAATCCACACACATCACACTGCAGCAATTAATTGGACAGGGCAGGATAAGGAACTGCAGACTTTAAAGGCCAACAAAACACACACAGCTGGGAAAACGCCAGGAACCCAGATAAGCCTCAACAAACAAAGATAACTCACGGTTTGCTTCCAGCAACTTTGTTGTGCATAACTTGCCTTTTTCAACACTGTTTCCCCAGCTGCAGCTAATGAAGGGCATCGGGGCCCTTTCCTCCCCCATAAGCCACACAGCTCACATTGCTCCCTTCTCCGTTCCTCCCTGTGTGCCCTAGGATGAAGAGGGGGTGGGCCTGGGTTTTCCTCTGAACTCCCTCTCCCTTGTTCTACCTCTATCCTGCTCTGCCCAGACAGACTTTGCCTTTCCCCAGTTTCTTCCACAGTCACTGGAGCCACACTCCCACTCCCTGTCAGTTGCTCCACCAGTGGTGGGATTCAAAAAATTTTTTACTACTGGTTCTGTGGGCATGGCTTGGTGGGCATGGCAGGGGAAGGATACTGCAAAATCCCCATTCCCTTCCCACCCCACTAACCTGCTTTCCAGCTCCGTTCTCCTGTGTAGGGCAACAAAAGAAGAGCCAGCCAATCAGCTGGGACTTGGGAGGCAGAGAATAGATGGGGGTTGGGCCAGTCAGATGTGGCATTTGACAGTTCTTCAAACTACTCAATATTTCACTACTGGTTCTCCAGAACTGGTCAGAACCTGCTGAATAGTGTGGAGACTAAACCATACAGTGAACGATTGAGGGAACAAAATATATCTGGTCTAATGAAGAGAAGGACTAGGGTGCATATGACAGCAGTCTTCCAGTACTTGAGGGGTTTTCACATAGAAGAGGGAGTCCACTTATTCTCCAAAGCACCTGAGGGCAGGACAAGAAGTAACCGGTGGAAGATTATTACAGAGAGATCCAACCTAGAAATGTTCTGTATCTTACTTTGCATTCTTGAAATCCCCGCGCTTTGATTGGTCAAAGCGCGGGGCAATCTGATTGGTCAGGCGAGCCGCGCCGATTGGCTCGCTAAGAATCTCCCGCGATTGGTCCATTTGAATCGCGGGAGATTCAAAGGGATGCCATTGGCCGCGGCCGCGGCGGCTAGGGAATAAAAAGCCGGAAAACTTTCTGTTGCGCTAGTTCGGTTTTCCTGTACCAAATAAAGAGCTTATGCACAAGTCACCGACTCCTGGCATCATTCCGACGGACACAACAAGAAATAAGGAGATTTTTTTTTTTTTTTGACAGTGAGAACAATTCATCAGTGGAACAGCTTGCCTTCAGAAGTTGTGGGGGCTCCATCATTGGAGGTTTTAAGAAGAAACTGGGCAGCCACTTTTCGGGAATGGTATAGGGTCTCCTGCTTGAGTAGGGGGTTAGACTAGAAGACCTCTAAGGTCCCTTCCAACCCTATTATTCTATGTTCTGTGGATTCATTTATCAGCTTTGCAACAAGGATGAAGCCTGTGAGGGCTTGGATTGGGATCTCTATTATATGTTTAGGAATACAAGCAGCCCCTAAAATATATACCGTATTTGCCGGCATATAAGATGACTTTTTTGCCCTGAAAAACATGCCTCCAAGTGGAGGGAGGGTCGTCTTATACGCCCGCCCCCCCCCCCCCACAGAGATTGGCAGCTGTCTATCCCCCACCCTTGGAGTCCCGATGGCGCGCACGCGGGGGCTGCTTAAGGGAGGAGGCCTTTCACTTTCCCCGCGTCACTTTCACTTGCAGGCAGCAGCGCGGCCTCTCCTTTCCCACCCAGCCAGCCACCCACTCGCATCGTGCGAGCGGACCGGCAGGCTCCAAGCTTTGCCCCCATCCCTCATCTCCTTCCACCCCCCTCCAACCCCCCAGTGGCAGAAACTTCGCCGCACGTGGGTTGGGAGAGCAGCAGCGACGCCGCTCAAAGCTGAGAAAGCGCCATCCTTGCTTTTGCGCTTCGGGAAGAGTTTGTAGTTTTTTTGTTTTTCTCCCAGGAATGGGATGCTGCTCGTGCGGTTTTCTTTGGGAAGTTTTCTCTTCCCGGTTTCAACCTTTGCTCCGAATCCTTCCCGCCACCCTCCAGATTCACTTCTGGAAAGGATGCTTGTGTAACTCTTTTCCTAAGCGTTGCTGGGGTGGAGGGGGAAGCAGTGGGCAGCGTGAGCGAGAGGCTCCTTTCCTTTCTCCCTGAGCGCAAAACCGTCTGCCTTCTTCTCTCTCGGACGGACCGAACAAGGCTAATAAGATAAGATCCTAAGCGCGTTGTGGAAACAGATCTGGATCTCGTTAGAGAAAGGTAGCAAATGAATGAACTGGACTTTTGGCAAGTCTCAGGGTTGGAACTCGAGGCTTTCTGGAAAGTTCGTGAGCAGGAAAATAGACATCCTTTCCCCTTTCTCCCAGCGTGGGTATCTCATTATCCCACAAAGCCAAGGGCAAAAAGGACCAGTTTCTTGTGCCTGATCAGTGGCGGCCCTTTCGCACTCAGAACTCTCTCCTTTGTGCTCTGTTTCTTTGTCTGCGGCACCACATGCTCGGTGGGTTTCAATTCTGCGATCCCACCTTCGTCGCCAGTGTTATGTTCGTCGCTGGAATGAAGCTCGGGAGCCCGTGACTTAGTTCAGCTCTTTTATTAAGTCCCGAGATCGGCTCGGGGCGGCTAGGCTAGACCACGGCTTATATCGACTGAGCCGGCCCAAGCCGTGGCCAATGACACCGCTTTGAATTCCTTGCGATCGGTTCCCTCCAATCGTGGGGGATTCATCGCGGCCAATCAGCCGCGGCCTGCTCGGCCAATCGGGTTGCCGCGCGTCTTAGCCAATCGGAAGGCGTATTTACAAGAATGCAAATTAACCATACAGAACACCCCTCCCCTCTTGGTATGGTCCGACGTAACGTAGTCCCGTAAGTAGGCGGGGCTCCGTACTTGTCTACTGGACCTGCGCAGGTTAGTTGGCGTCTAGTCTGAGAGCGGTCCGGATGGGTTCTGTGTTGCTCCTTGCCTTCCTGATGGAACCGCCTGGAAGGTTGGGCCCGGCCTTTCGCTGCAGCTCCCTCCTGGTCTACCCGGGTTGGTTGAGCTGCTGGTCCTGTTGTTCCTGTTGGTCTTTCTGGGCTGGTTGAGCTTGCTGGGCTGCTCCTACCGGGCAAGGCTTCGAGTTGATCCTCCGTTGGTGGTTCTGCTGGTGAGTATGGTTGGTTTTATTTTTGTGGGGGGTGGTTGTATTGGTTTTCTGGGTTCTCCCTCCCCTCTTGGTTGGTATCTGAGTTTCCCCTTCCCCCTGAGGTTTCTTCTTCTGTGTGTGTTTGCGTGTCGGTTGTATTTCCCGTGTAGGTTCTCGATCTTAATTGATCAATGTGTCTCTTCCACGCTCGTCCGTCGGCTGTCTGTAGCCTGTACGAGTGGGACCTGTCACTTGGGTTATGGTTGCTGGTACCCAGAGTGGGTCCCCAGTAAGGTTCTTTGCGTATACCGCGTCGCCTGGTGTAAATGTTCGGTCTTTGCTTGAGGAGTTTGGGGTTTTTTCTGGGTTGTACGTGGGGTGTAGTCTGTCGAGTGGGGACCTTAATTTCCTCCCCATTAATAGCTCTGCTGGGCCTTTGTTGGTTGTCATGTTTGGGGTTATGTTTGTATAAAAAGCATTTTATTTATTTTTTCTTGGATTTCCCCATTTTCTATTTTTTGAATTGTTTTTTTTCGTAAATTGAACCATTTGTTCGGCCCTCCCATTCACCGCCGGGTGTGCTGGCGCTGTCAGGGCATGCCGTATTCCCCGCTCTGCTAGGAATTTTTCGAATTCCAGTGAGGTGAATTGGGGCCCGTTATTCGATACGATGACGTCTGGAAGGCCAAGGGTTGCGAACAGCTTGCTTAGTTCCTTGGTGACGGCCTCCATGGTGGTGGTTTTCATGTTGCTTACCTCCAACCAATTGGAGTAAGCATCTACTGTGATGAGGAATGTGTGTCCCTTCGTGGGCCCGGCAAAATCTATGTGAATCCTGGACCATGATCCCCTGGGGGTTTCCCATTCCAGGATTGGTGCGGCGGGAAGGCTCAGCCTGGTTTCTTGGCACTGTTTGCATGCTGCCACCCAACCCTCGATCTGTTTGTCCATCCCTGGCCACCAGCCGTAACTCCTGGCCAGGGCTTTTGTTCTAACGATGCCCGGATGCCCCTCGTGTAACAAGTCCAATACCTTCCCTTGTAATTTTTCCAGAATAACAACCCTATCCCCCCATAGTAAACAACCTTTTTGTTATGACAGTTCTGTTTGCCGGTTCCGGAATGTCCTGAATGTTTCGTCATCGTCTTTTTCCGGCCACCCCTTCTCTACCCAATGTAACACCCATGCCAGATGCTTGTCTTTATTAGTTTTGTGGGCAATGTCTGACGCGGTTACGGGTAGATTGGGTAGAGTCTCTATGCTCAGAGTGGATGTTGTGGGTGCTGGGTCGGTCTCCAGGTTGGATAGCGGCGTGCAGTTCAAAGCATCTGCGTGGGTGATCCTCTTACTGGGTCGGTGTGTGAGCTGGTAGCTGTAGGCGGCAAGGAACTCGGACCACCTTGTCATTCTTGGCGACAGAATTTTCGGGGTGGCCCTGTTCCCTGCCAGGATTCCCAGCAGCAGCTTGTGATCGGTGATGATGGTGAAAGTCCTGCTGTAGAGGTACTCATGGAACCTCTTTACTGCAGCAACAATTGCCAGGGCCTCTTTGTCCAGTTGACTGTAGTTCCGTCCTGGAAAAAAAGACGATGGGTACTTCTTTTCCGTCGGGGAGAGTGTGGCTGAGAACAGTGCCGACGCCAAAAGGTGATGCGTCGCATGTAACTGCTAGTGATAGGGTCTCGTTGTATTGGATGAGGATGGAATCCAAGGTGAGCAGGTCCTTGGTTTTGATGAAGGTGGCTTCCTCGCGTTTCCCCCAGTTCCACGTGGCCGCCTTGTCCAAAAGCCTATGCAAAGGCTCCGCCGTGGTCGCCTTCTGGGGCAGGAAAACATTATAGAAGTTAAGCAGTCCTAGAAATGCCTGAAGTTCCATTTTGTTCTTCAATGTGGGGGCTTCTTTGATTGCTCTGATTTTTTTCTCGGTTGGGTGAATTCTGTGCCGGTCTAAAAGGTACCCCAGGAATTCAACCCTCTCGGTGTGCAGTTGGCATTTTTCTTTTTTAACTTTTAGTCCCGCGTTTTTGAACTTCGTTGGTACCTCCCTCAGGCGACCCTCCAGTTCTTTTTGGTTGGCTGCCGACACCAGTATGTCGTCAAAGTAGGGCACCACCCCCTTGATTCCTTGCAGGAGTCTCTCCATGAGGCTTTGGAAGATTCCTGGGGCCACACTGACTCCGAACTGGAGTCTCTTACAGAGAAAAGCCCCCCGGTGGGTTACTATGGTCTGCGCCTCGGCGGTTTCCGCGTCAATCGGCAATTGTTGGTAGGCTTGTGCCAGGTCGAGCTTCGCGAAAACCTTGCCTCCCCCAGTGAGTGTAGGAGGTGCTGCACTACTGGGACGGGGTAGGCGCTTTGTTGTAAAGCGCAGTTTAGGGTGGCCTTATAGTCCCCACAGATTCTCACCGACCCATTGGGCTTGACTGGGGTGACTATGGGGGTTTCCCACCAAGCATGATCGGTTGGCTCCAGGACTTCCTGTTTGATGAGCTTGTCTATTTGCTCATCGATCTTGGGCCGGAGTGTGAAAGGTACCCGCCGTGGTTTTAGGCGTGTGGGGGGAACGCTGGGGTCCAGGCTGAATGAAATAGGGGGCCCTCGGTACTTGCCTAGGGTGCCGTCGAACACTTCCTGAAAGTCCCTTGCGAGTTGTTCTTCCTAGTCTGCCTCTGCGACGTGGTCGATGCCCGTTGCTTCGATCGCAAGCGGCGCGAACCACTGTAGTCCCAAAAGGCTGGGGCGGTCTCTATCCACGACCGTTAGTGGAAGACTTGCTGTGCACCCCTTGAAGGTCACTTTAAAGTGTCCTGTTCCGACTACCGGGATGCTGTTTCCTTGGTCGTCTTTGAGGATTAATTTCTGGCTTTCCAGCCCCCTTTTATGGATGTCGGGCACCAGGTGCTTTATTTCCCGCCAGGCAGCCATGGAGAGATAGGACCCGGAGTCCACCTCCATTTTGCATGGCTTGCCCTCGATGCCCACTTCCACGTATACCTTTCGGGCATCTGCGCTTGAAGAATGGCCGATGACGACCATCTGGTGGGTTTCCTCTCTCTGCCGGTTCTCACTGTCCCGTCGAGCCCATCCATCCCGGTTGCAACGATGCTCAGTTGGGTGGTCCCTGGGTCTGGGGGGGGGTGCTGTCTCATCTCTGTTTGCTGTTGTCTCGCCGTCGGGGGCTGTAGGTTTTCTTGAGCCGGCAGACTTGGGCGATGTGACCTCTTGTCGCAGTGCCGGCAGATCGCATCGAGAAACTGGCATTCCGATCGCGGGTGGTCGCCTCCGCACCCAGCACCGTTGGGTCTCGACTTACGACCCCGTCGGTCATGCCGGTCTCGCTCTGTCTGGAGTCGGTGGATGTCCTCGTCGTCCGTGGTGTCGGTGGCGGAGTCGAGGTCACCATGGTGGGTGGTGGTGAGTCGGTGGCTTGCTTCTGGTGTCATCTCGGTTGTCGTGGCTGGATCCCCGGTACCTGGTCTCCGCATTCGGGCCGCGGATTTTTGGGTTGCTTCGGCGGCAGTTGCCTTGGCGATGGCGTTGGCGAGGGAAATGTCGCCCTTGGCCATCAGTCGGCTCTGTAGAACCGGGTCCCTGAGCCCAAGGACGACGTGGTCTCAGAGTGCCTCATCCATATCGGTGAAGCCGCACATGCCCCCCAGGTTTCGGAGGTTGGCTACGAAGTCGCCGATGCTCTCACCCCCCTTCTGATCCCGGTGGTAAAAGTCATGTTGCTGGATGAGGGTGGGTACGACGAGGGCATAGTGGCTTCGCAACAAAGGCTCGAGGTTGGCCCAGTCCATCTCTTTCACATCTTCGGGCTTTGCGAGAGCTTTCACCATCTTAAAGACTGTGGACCCGCAGTGTGTCAGGAAAATGGCCCTTTTTTTCTGTCCATTCGCTTCCTTGAAGTTGCTACTTTCTAGGAACATCAGGAACCGATCTATGTCGGATTCCCAGTCCTCAGTAGCTTGGTTGAAGGGTGCGGGTGGTGCGAGGCTGGCCATCTTGTCGGTTTCTTTGTCTGCGGTGCCACATGCTTGGTGGGTTTCAATTCCGCGATCCCACCTTCGTCGCCAGTGTTATGTTTGTCGCTGGAATGAAGCTCGGGAGCCCGTGACTTAGTTCAGCTCTTTTATTAAGTCCCGAGATCGGCTCGGGGCGGCTAGGCTAGACCACAGTTTATATCGACCTAGCCGGCCAAGCCACGGCCAATGACACTGCTTTGAATTCCCCGCGATCGGTTCCCTCCAATCGCGGGAGATTCATCACGGCCAATCAGCCGCCAATCGGGTTGCCGCGCATCTTAGCCAATCGGAAGGCGTATTTACAAGAATGCAAATTAACCATACAGAACATGCTCGTCCACGGTCCAGCGACCAAGCCTCCCACGTGGAAATAAGGAGGCCTTCTCTCTCCCCCCTGCACCCCGCAGCCCCCAACGGTGAGCTGCACATGTGCCAGACTGCTCCGGCCAGCTCGCCATCCGAGTGCAGCCAGAACGATTCGCAGGAAAAAGCCACAGTAGGAAGTAAAGATTTCTCCCCTCTCACCCTCTCTCTCTGAAATAATTAATGCTGCAATCAGTGTGGTGCACCCTTGGAGACAAATTGTTTGGGAAGGTGGAAAGATATTAAGAAACAACTCAACTGGGCATATAAGACGAGCCCCATGACTTTTTTGCCCTGAAAAACATGCCTCCAAGTGGGGGGGGGGTCGTCTTATACGGCGAGTATATAACAAACTCTAAATTTTGAGTGGAAATGTTGGGGGCTCGTCTTATACGCCCAGTCGTCTTATACGCTGGCAAATACGGGATCTAATTCTAACCCTTAGCAGAGAAGATGCATTGATTCAAAATGTATGGAAAACAGCCGGCTGAGAAAATCCACAAGCTACATCCTGTCTCAAACAGTAAGAAGAAAGATGAGATACAAATGGAAAAACATCACTTCAGGCAGCGTTTGAATGACTCTCATCATCTTCCAGCTGAAAAAATTGGATGGACCTGAATCTGCAAAATTATAAATCTCTTAAAAGACTTATCTGATAATCAGCACCCCAGCATCTGCACAAAAAATATTTTCATTTTCCTCTATTAAACTGATTTTTTTTTTGAAACCTCAGGTAATGTAAATTAGCAGAAAGTTTCCATGGTTTTAGCAAAACCTGGCAGGAAGTCACTGCTGCATATGAATAGATTATCTTCCCCTCCCCAACAGTTTTAAACCAATGGTCTCGATGTTTTTTTTAAAAAAAATTCTGGCAGGATGTTTACCCCTTTCCAGCATTCAAACATTATTTGAACAAGGGTTTTGACATTAAAGTCAGCTCAAGCTGCTCCAACAAACAATGAAAACAGTCAGGATGGTTGGGTTAAGATTATATATTATTTTCAACAGAAAGGTGGCATAGAAAGCTCATACAGGTACAGTATTTATCTGTTCATTTATTTATTTCCTGCCTTTTCTATTTTTACAAATAATTCACATTCCAAATAATCTCCTTCCTCTTATTTTCTCCACAACAGCAACCCTCTGTGGTAATTTGGGCTGAGAAAGAGTGACAGGCCCAAGGTCACCCATAGCTAAGGCAGAACTAGAACTCACCGTCTCCTGGTTATTGTTCCAAAGTCACCCAGCCAGGTTTCATGTCTAAAGAAGAACAAGAATTTATCATCTCCTAGTGATTGAACCAAAATCATCCAGTCAGTTTTCATGGCTAAGGCCGGACTAGAACTCACCGTCTCCTAATGAATGTCTCAAAGTCACCCAATCAACTTTTATGACTAAAGCAAAACTAGAATTCATCATCTCCTGGTGAATGGGCCCAAAAGTCACCCCGTCAACTTTCATGACCAAAGCAGAACTAGAGCTCACCGTCTCCTGGTTTCTAGCTAGCAACCTTAACCATACGCGCTTGTTTATCCACCAATCCCTCCTTCAAGTAAGCAACATTGTGCAAAGAAAAACTAAGCCAAAGACATTGTGAAGGGATTTGATTCGAAAAAGGGATGGAAACATAGCTAAAATGAGGAAACACCACTTTTTATAGCCTTCCATATGTTTTTATTCTATTTATTCCATTTTTGGTCCCAGGGCATCCATAGACTATTTCAGTGGTAGCTATGGAGAGCGTCAAAACAAATGCAGAGATATCCAGAGCTACACGAAGTCCCATCTGTCTGTATATGTCTCGTCATTGTGTATACATCTAAGGGGCAGAAGTGGTATTCAGCAGGTTCTGATCAGTTCTGGAGAACCAATAGCAGAAATTTTGAAGTTTGGAGAATCAGCAAATACTACCTCTGACTGGCCCCGTCTCCATCTATTCTGTCTCCTGAGTCCCAGCTGATCGGCTGGGTCTTCTTTGGTTGCCCTGCACAGGAGAACGGAGCTGGAAAGTAGGTTATTGGGGTGGGGAGGGAATGGAGATTTTGCAGTAACCTTCCCCTGCCATGCCCACCAAGCCATGCCCACCAAGCCATGCCCGCAGAACCAGTAGTAAAAAAATTTGAATACCACCACTGCTAAGGTGGTCCAGCTTCAAATATGACGTCGTGACTGCCATCTTGCCTTTTTTGGCCCTCTTCCACCCTCCTGTTCCTACTGCACCTTTGGTTCTTCCAAATCTCTTTCTGGGGGTGGGGGCTCATATCAAGTCTATCTCATTGGGATATCCTTGATCATTCTCTTCTTGATAACCCAATTCCTTCTATTGTCATTATTTCTACACTGCCCATCTCACCTACTTTACTTTATTGTCACTGCACCTTGTACAACGAAATCAAACATCATCTTCAGTGCACGTCATGACCATGAAAATAAACACAAACACACATCCTTCACACATTGAACTGAAAACCACCAACAATGCACCAACACTGCACTATACAGCAGAATTCAACAGAGCTACTGCCCTGGAATAGAAGCTGTTTTTCAGCCTATTTGTCCTTGTTTTTATTATTCTGTACCGTCTGCCAGATGGTAATAGTTTAAAAAAAAAGGGGGGTTCCCAGGATGAGATGGATCTTTGAGAATGTTTTGAACTTTCTTAAGGCAGCGGGAGCTATAAATCTCTTCCAAAGAGGGGAGAAGGCAACCAATGATATTCTGGGCAGTGACATTAACCCTCTGGAGAGCTTTCCTATCTGCCATTGTGCAATTGGCAAACCATACACAGGTGCAGGAAGTTAAGATAATCTCTATGGTGCAGCGGTAGAAGGTCACCAGCAGTTTTTCATTCAGTTGTTTTCTGAGAAGTCTCAGGTAGTATAATCTCTGCTGGGCCCTTTTGATCAGGGCTGCAATGTGAGTCCCCCAGATCAGGTCCTCTTTTAGGGTAGGACCCAGAAATTTAAAACTGGCCACTTGCTCTGCTCAGTCTCCATTGTTCTTATTGGTGACCTAAGTGACTCTGGATGGTTTACAATACTTTGAACTCATTATAACCCGGTTTGGTTTCAACCAAGTTAAGGGTGTGCAATATACAGCTAGTCCTCGGCTTGCGGCCAGGACTGAGCTCAAAAGTTCTGTTATGAAGTGAGTTTTGCCTTATTTGACAACCTTTCCTGCCACAGTCATTAAGTGAACCACTGCAGTTGTTCACTTAGCAACACATCGGTTCAGTGAATCTGACTTCCCCATTGACTTTCCTTATCAGAGGGTTATAAAAGATGATCAGGTGATCCCCCGGGGACACTGCAACCGTCATAAATATGAACTGGTATTCAGTGGTGGGATTCAATTTCTTTCACCTCTGGTTCTGTGGTTGTGGCTTGGGGGGCACACTTTGCGTATGCACCGAGGGTTTGAAAGTGACCCTCTCCTGCAATCCTGCACTCCTCCTGTGTGTTCAACAGCTGACGCACGGCAATCCGACGGGCACACAGGCCCAGCAGCTGATCATCGGAGCAAACTGGTTTGCTCACAGATGATCCTTGGAGCTACCAGTTTGACCAAACTGGACTGAACCAGTAGAATACCACCCCTGCCAATGTCTGAATTTTGATTGCATGACCATGCAGATGCTGTAACAATCATATGTGGGCAAAAATGGTTCCTAAGTCACTTTTTTCAGCACCACTGTAACCTTCAACAGTCATTATATGAATGGTTGTAAATCGATGGTTATCTGTACTTTAGTTTCAATTCCCAAAAGATGTTTGAGATGCATAGAAATGGATTAGCACACTGCAACTCTTTAAAGCGGCTGCATCTATTCCCAGGATCAGTTAATAGCTGCAGAAAATGCAGCTGCTTTAAAGAGTCTATGAGAGACCTAGTGTTCTCTCTGACCCTATTAAATAGTTGCAGACCAGAGCTACAATCACATCCCCACATATTCTGAATCCCCATTTCCAAGCTATACCTAAAGTATTGCATATCTCCAAGACTCAGATGCTACTCACACTATGTCATGCCCTTGGTAGAGTCGGACTCTGAGGGAGAGGAGGAACAGCCGACAGGGAGTGGTGGTATGGCGAAGGCCGGGAAAAGGCAAAGTAGTCAGAAGAAGAACCAGGTCCATCCCCTCTTTATCCTAGGACACTCAGGGAGGAACAGAGAAGGAAACAACTTGTCTTACGAGAGAGGAAGCGGCCATGATCCCCCTCATTAGTTGCAGCTGGGGAGAATAGTGTATAAGAGAGATGGTTACAACACAACGTTGTCAGATGCAAAGTGTGTTTTATTTTGGTCTGAAGTTATCTTAGGTGGTGTCCTTCTAACAGACTGTGCCTTGTTATCTCCTTGAATTTGGTAATTACTTATCCTGGTCCGTTGTGGAAATTTCTTCATTGTAGTTTGTTTGATTTTTTATTTCACCTCTATCTGCTCAGTAAGTTCGGACTGTATTGCTTTCTTTAGAAGACTATTTTTGAGTAAGTTTTATCTCCAACTGAGAATTATTGAACAGTGGGGCCAACAGTGGGGCATTAAAGGACCTTTATTTACATTTTGGATTTTGTTACATTTGTGTTACACTCCGGGTCATCACACTATACATAAGTCTTTATTCATATAATTTCACAACCTGGGGACGACAATAACCATATTAAAAGAATAGGCAAGGGTATAATGTATTATGTATAGAGATGGTGTGGTGGCCTAGAGGTGGAGCTCTTGCCTCACAATCAGGAGGCTGTGAGTTTGATCCTTGGTAGAGGTAGATATTTCTCTCTCTGGGTCCACTGACAATGTATCTGCTGAACAAAACTCCGCATTGGCGATAGGAAGAGCATCCGGCCAGTAAACACTCCGCTAGCTCCATTCAGTTGCCCAGATTCCACCCCGCAAGGGATTATGGGGTGGTTAAATGAAGATGATAATAATGCGTTATGTATCCTTTATCTATAAATTATCTTTTGAAAAGGCAACAATTTTATCAAATTAGGTTTCCTGTTCAACTGAATAACAGAATAACAGAGTTGGAATGGAACTTGGCATCTTTTAATTCAAACCCCTCCTATACCATTTCAGACAAATGGTTACCCAATCTCTCCTGAACTGGAAGCACCCAATCAGTCCTAAGACAGTGAGGAATTTAATTGTATGTTTCTTTTTTTAAAATCAACCATCTCATTCAAACTGTTAAATCCATGTTTTTCCAACCTGTCA
The DNA here is from genome assembly GCA_033807585.1 of Hydrophis major. NCBI lineage: Eukaryota > Metazoa > Chordata > Lepidosauria > Squamata > Elapidae > Hydrophis > Hydrophis major. The sequence goes on along the minus strand of CM066332.1, from coordinate 136,564,655 downwards.
ACATTAAGAGGAGTAGATTTCAACTCTTAGAATTCCCCAGCCAGCACACCGGCTGGGGAATTCTGACAGTTGAAGTCTACTCCTCTTAAAGTTGCCAAGTTTGAAAAACACTGCTTTAAATAAATCATTTGAGAAGCTGCAGATTACTGATGGAACTTAACATCAACCAAAGAAAACTTGCCACTGTCGAAACACAAATCATAACAATAATATATATTAAAAAAATCAAATTTCATCCTGGAAGAATCTGGACAGATAGAGGTCATCTTCCATTTACAGCCATTCAAAGTCATGACGGGTCTGGAAAAGGACACTTACGACCCAGACACAAAGTTCTGAAGACATGCCCACTGTAGTCAGGTGACTGCATTTGGGACATGTCAAGACACGCCCACTGGAGTCAGGTGACTGCATTTTGGGCACTGGGCAAACACAAGCACATTTTACAGCCATTTGCAACATCCTATGTTCACATGACCAAGTTTTATGACGGTCTGGTGAAACCTGGCAGTTACTTCTAGCTTTTGGCAAAACCATAGCGAATCATTGGCTCGCTTAATGACTACACTGTTCACTTAACAGCCATGTGTTCATTTTACAATTATAAGATTATAAACTACTATGGGTGAGGCAGAATAGAGAATCTGGTTTGCTTTAAATATTGGATGACTTTGAATTGTAATCTCTCTCTCTCTCCCGCTCTTTGCATACACACATAGAGAGAGATATACATATACACATATATACATATGTAGGGTCTCCCACTTAGGTAGGGGCGCATTGGACTAGATGACCTATAAGGTCCCTTCCAACTCTGATTATCTGTATCTGTATTTTTAGGATAGTTGGCAATATATATGGAGAGAGATGATAGGATAGATAGAGAGATAGAGATAGGGAGAAAGATATGGATGGATGGATGGATGGATGGATGGATGGATGGATGGATAGATGAGAGAGAGAGAGAGAGAGCAAGGTAGATAGATGGATGGAGAGAGAGAGAGAAGGATGGATGGATAGAGAGAGAGAGAGAGAAAGAGAGAGAGGGAGAGAGAGAAAGATAGATGGATAGATAGATAGATAGATAGATAGATAGATAGATAGATAGATAGATAGATAGATAGATAGATAGATAGATAGATAGTATTCCATCCTAGGCTTCCCCCAAAAGCCCCAAGTAAACTCTGAATCCTGGCAAAACCTCTTTTATTAAATGAATGTGAATTTATTGCATTCACAAAATCAGGGATGAGGGTTTCCAGAGTAGCTCAGACCTTATTTCTCTTGAAAAGCTGCCTGGTAAATATTTTCACACGCGCTGCTGACAGGGAAGGGCTGGGCATAGAATCTCTAGGTTACACAGACAAATCTTCACGAGGTTGGAACAAACAAACCAATTGTTTCCTGCAAAAGCCCCCTCCCCTTTTGCTCCTCTTTTAGTCCTGATGGGAGGGGCCATTCATCATCCCCCTGTGGCCTTACTGCCATGTCGACCCTGAGTTCGTAATTGTGCCTTCCTTTTGGCAGTTCTGTGCATGCGCAGGCTGGGAACCAGTTCCAGAAGCTTCTCCACCTCATTCCTGTCAGAGCCCAAAGGCAGCTGATGACTTCCAGCCTGCCCTGGCCCCATCTCTGCCTCTGATGCAGAGCCTTCCTCAGCCTCCAGGACTGACCGAGATTCCTCCCTAGCCTCCTCACTGTCTGACTCTGCTGCCAGCTCCATCAGCCACTGGCAGGCCACAACAGGCAGGTAGACAGAGACACATATAAAAATAGAGATATTAGATAGATAGATTGAGAGATTGAGAGAGAGAGAGAGAGAGAGAGACAGAGACAGAGACAGAGACAGACAGATGGTAGATAGATAATAGATAGATGATAGATGATAGAAAGATGATAGATACATAGAGATAGATAGATAAATAGATAAATAGATAGAAAGACAGATAATAGATAGATGATAGATAGATAGATAGATAGATAGATAGATAGATAGATAGATAGATAGATAGATAAGAGACAGAGACAGACAGACAGACAGATGGTAGATAGATAATTGATAGATGATAGATGATAGACAGACAGACATATACACATATTCCTTTACAAGAGGCAACTGAGAAAGACTAAAATAAACATTCTGTATAATTAGTTTTGACATCATCCATGTAAATCCACAAGTCTCTGCTGTACACCAGGTTGTAAAGTGACAGCAAACACTGAGCAGGAGAAACAAAACAGGGGGTAGGAAGATTAAAAGATGTAGTTATACATGTTTAACTAGGTTATTAAATGTCAAGATTGATTTCTGCTCCCATCCAGGATCACCCCAATGGTTTCTTTTTGCTCTGCTGGCATCTGGTAAATCAGGGATCACTGAGGTTACACCACCATCCGTCTCTGTAAGTCATCACTTCATCTCCATCCCCCCCCCCCCCCCAGGGGAAATGGTCAAAATTTCCTCTACCGGTCTGCAAAAACTGATCTGAACCAACTGCTTACCACTCTCTGTAATGTCTTAATGTTTCCAAGGTTGGACATCCTTGCTTTAGGTGATAACAAACTTTTAGAATTAGAATTAGAATACTTTATTAGCCAAGTGTGATTGGACACACAAGGAATTTGTCTTGGTGCAAATACTCTCAGTATACATAAAAGAAAAGATACATTCGTCAAGAGTCAAGAATCATCAGGTACAATACTTAATAATAGCCATAGAGTACAATAAGCAATCAAATCATACTAGGAAACTGTCAGTATAAATCATAAGGATACAAGCAACAAAGTTACAGTCATACAGTCACAAGTGGGAGGGGATGAGTGATAAGGAATGATGAGAAGATTAACAGTAATAGTAATGCAGTTTGTAAATAGTTGGACAGTGTTGAGGGAATTATTTGTTTAGCAGAGTGATGGCGTTTGGGAAAAAACTGTCCCTGTGTCTAGTTGTTCTGGTGTGCAGTGCTCTATAGCGTCGTTTTGTGGAAAGGAGTTGAAACAGTTTATGTCTGGGATGTGAGGGGGTCTGTAAATATTTTCACAGCCCTCTTTTTGGCTTGTGAAGTACACAGGTCCTTGATAGAAGGCAGGTTTGTAGCAATTGTTTTTTCTGCAGTCCTAATTATCCTCTGAAGTCTGTGTCTGTCCTGTTGGATTGCAGAAATTTTGCCCATAATACCCTGAAAAGGGTCCCTTGCTTTCCATATGTTGTTCACATCTGCCTCTGATTTGCAACTGAAACATTTTTTTTTAAATGAACAGCATTCCAATTAGAACTCAGCAGGGCATCAAATAATATCACAGAACCTTGCAATGAATATGAATTGGGTACTTGATACTACCCAAAAATCAAACTCTGGCTGGCTTTCACTGCAGGGAACGGAAATAAAGTGAGAAGCCAGCATGTGGACTGGGGAATTCTGGGAGTTGAAGTCCACACATTGTAAAATAGCCAAGATTGAAAAACACTGCTCTAGTACAGGGGTCCCCAAATGTGGCCTTTTTAAAAAAAAAGTGGACTTCAACTCCCAGAATTCCTCAACCAGCCATGCTGGATGGGGAATTCTGAGAATTGAATTCCATAAAGTCTTAAAATGGCCACATTTAGAGACTCTTGCTTTAAAAGGGATTAGCTTGAAGCTACATAGGACACAGAGAGAGAGGCCTGCTGATTCAGAACTTAGCTTTGAACCATTTATTTCTGTTCTGGCATGTGTTCCCTACTTCAAAATAATTGGAATTGTGGTCTGATAAAATTTAAAGCCCTTCCCTCCCTAAAAGTTGGTCATTGTGTATCAGACTTACGACTTGTGACTGAGGCAGCATCCCCAGAGTCACAGGATCAAAATTCAGATCCTTAGGCAACTGACTCATATTTATGACGGTTGCAGTGTGATCCTCTTCTGTGACCCTCTGACCAGCCAGATCAATGGGGAAGTCAAATTCATTTTACAATCATGTTACTAACTTAACTGAGGGATTCACTTGCCCACTGTGGCAAGAAAGGTCATAAAATGGGACAAAACCCTCTTTAACAATTGGCTCACTCAGCAACAGAAATTTTGGGCTCACTTGTAGTCATAATTTGAGGACTAGCTGTATGAGCTTCTCTGGGGCCTATAGTACACAAGTACTACTCGTAGTAGTCAACCCTCATCATTACTGCACAAATATTCTGGGTAAACACAGGACAATTTACACCTCCCTGCTGTTTTCATACACCAGCCTCACTACAATATATAATGTTGTCAGAGTTTCTGCAGCAGTGCTTAAAAACTGCTGGATGATAATCTGTGCTATAAATTAGATTTAATGAGCAGCTAGTTTGCTGTAATAGGATGCTCTGTAATTTGAAAGGTGTATAGTCTTCCACATGCTAACCTTTATGCTGTCTTACACCCATCCAATCTTCCTGCCCCTTGTTTTAGATTTTATTTTTTAGACTCTTGTTTATTTATAGGCACTTTCTGTTTAAATGTATGACATATCTTCTCTGGTTTTTAACTGAGTGTCTCCCTCCTTCCTTATCCTGGTCTATGACTGTAATAAAAAGCAATTTATATAACAAATAGAATTGATTGCTTTTCAGATTAACAGAGTTGGAAGGGACCTTGTAGGTCACCTAGTCCAACCCCCCCATAAATCAAATTTATCAATTTCAGCAATATGCAGTATACAAAAATGAAATACCATTCATGCATTATCACAAAATTTCCAGAACCGTAAAGCCTGCAATTTGAAATTTGGCACATATGTTCCTTTTGGCTTCTAGGTGCTCACTAAGAAAGGATTTTTTCTGAAATGACCATCAGAGCATTATTATTTCATATATTATTATTATTATTAACACGCTCTGATGCTAAGGAGTTCTACTCCCCCTCCCCACCTGAAAAGAAATCTCTTCCACATGCAAAACACAAGAGGAGAGGAGAGGAATTTCAGCTTCAGTTTCAATTTCACAGCAGCAATCAGCTTTGGTACAGAACAATTGAGCTAAGCCACGCCCAGGCTCCTTGCTGTCTCCTTCTTGCGCACACAGTAAATGCTGCTTCAGTTTCCAAACAGCCCTCAACTCTCACACACTGACAGGTTGCTAGCCGGATGAATACTGATGGATGCTGGTAGGCAGAGGCAGAATTTTTTCCGCCTTATTTTCCTCCGCAAAAACTAAGCACGATCACATAGTTTCGTAGCAAAGCACGGGTATAGAGCTAGTATATAATGTATAATGAATAATAGTATAACGTAATGTGTATGTACGTACCAGTATATATTATGTACAGATAGTCCTCTATTTACAACAGTTCATTTAGTGACCGTTCAAACTTACAATGGTACTGAACGACCATTGCCACATCCCCACAGTCACGTGATCAAAATTCAGACGCTGGGCAACTAACTCATATTAATGATGGTTGCAGTGTCTTGAGGTCATGTGATCCCCTTTTGAGACCTTGTGACAAGTGAAAGCAATAGGGAAGCCAGTTCGCTTAATAACTGTGTTATTAACATAACAACGGCAGTGATTTACTTAACAACGGTGGCAAGAAAGGTCGTAAAATGGAGCAAAATCCAGTTAACAAATGTGTCACAGCAACAGAAATTTTGGGCTCAATTGAGGTCGTAAGTCATTACCTGTATTTTATATATATATATTTGTATATATTTTTGCTTTGCTTTATTGTCATACACCCTCCAGAGTTGGACAGTCATATAAACTGGAAAAGTAAATAAATATTTGATTTGATGATCAACTTGCAATTTTAATGCCAGCTTCTCCATGGATTCTGCCTGTTGGAAGCTGGCTGTGATATGTACAAATGGTGAAAACTAAAGTGATCACAGGACACTATAATAGTCACAAAAACACCCAACGGTTGCTAAAAGCCCAAATCTTGATGCTGGAATGGTCATACATATGAGATCTGGTTATTGCAAAGTCATTATTTTCAGCACTACCATAACTTCAAACAGCCACTAAACAAAGTGGTCATGAAGCAAGGACTACCTGCACATTTAGAAACCACGTCAATACTTTCCCCTCCTTTTTCACACTTACAATCGTTGCATGGCCATATGATCAAAATTCAGATGCCTGGCAATAGGTTTGTATTTACGACGGGTGGCAGTGCCCCAAGGTCATGCCAGAGGGAGTATTCAGCCAGTTATGACCAATTCTGGAGAACCAGTAGCGGAAATTTTGAGTAATTTGGAGATCTGTCCCCGCCACCATCTATTCTCTGCCTCCCAAATCCCAGCTGATTGTCTGGGGCTTCCTTTGTTGCCCTGCATAGGAGAACGGAGCTGGAAAGTAGGTTCACGGGGTGGGGAGGGAATGGGGATTTTACAGTATCCTTCCCCGCCACACCACCGAGCCACACCAGGCCCACTAAGCCACGTCGACAGAACTGGCAATAAAAAACAATTGAATACCACCACTGGTTTCTCCTGGCAGCACAAAAACTAGCAAACAAGAAAGCAATGGTGTAGATTAAGCTAACCTAGGATAACTTCCCGTTCTGACCCCGGCTGAAAAATCTCTATTATAGCAAACCATGCAAAGAATGAACACAGCCCTGGCTAGTGCCAGTCCAATGAAGCCAGCAGTTTCCAATGTTTAAACCTCTACATGGAGTTTCTGAAAAATCCATTTTTCCCCTCACCGATTCGTAATAAGCAAGTGTGATGAACACAGGAGCTTCTTGTAAAAGGAACGATCACAACAAGTAACCACTAAATACAGAGGAAAATTCAATAGTATTCAGGTAAACCCTTTTTTAAAAATATCACCCTTGGCATCAAAAATGATATCCTACAACTATAGTCATTTTCTACTCCAGTGTGCAGACGATAAAGGTATGGGAAATAATATAAATTTAGAGAACAATTTGGCTCTAATATGACTCCACAAGAATTAGGTAGATAAAATATGGCTAAAAGAGGAAAAGAAAACAATTAGTAAAACATATAGATATCTTTTGGACTATAAATGAAAAGAAGAAACAGTTACAGAATCTATGATAATTTAGGCTAAAAATGTGGGTCATAGTATTGAATTAGATAAGTGGGAACACATTTGGCAAACAAATTACAAATTAACCATGTCAGTCTCATATAAAGAAAACTTATATAAAATGGTTCATCGCTGGCACCTACCTCCTGCGAGACTGGCTAAGATATTCCCCAACCTACCACCCAACTGTTGGAAATGTAACTACACACAAGGAATATATTTTCACATATGGTGGACTTGCCCATGTGCTCAGAAATTTTGGAGAAATATTAGAAATTGGATTTTAAATATAATAAAACAAAATTTAAAACTTGAACCTGAAACCTTTCTGCTAAGTATGATAGATTCAAACATGGAGAAAAAAATCAATATTTAATTTTGCACATCATAACTGCGGCCAGAATAACCTACGCACAAAACTGGAAACTGTCTTCCATTCCTTCAGAGGATATGGTAATTAGAAAAATACAAGAATGCATTGAGATGGATAGCCTAACCAAACTGTTAAAAAATAAACCAGATAGTGACCATTATAAAATATGGAACACTTGGTATGAGTGGTTAAATAAAAGATAATATTTGACATTTGGATAAGTTATGGAAATGACAGAAGACGTGCATTTAATCATAAACTATATAGAGAAATTAAAACATTAAAAGAATGAAGGATGAAGTAACAAGGCAGATCATGTCAATGATAAAGAAAAAAAAAACCATTGCTCAATATATGCTGTAAAATGTATATATGTATATATGTATACGTGTGTATGTGTATATGTGTATGTGTGTGTATGTGTGTGTGTGTGTTTTCTCAAGTTATCGTGGGTATTTACATGTATGGTATTCAGCTTTGTTCGGGTATTTTCCCACTTCATTATAGTTATGCTTTTACAACTTTAAAAGCACAACTATAATGACGTGGGAAAATACCCGAACAAAGCTGAATACCATACATATAAATACCCACGAAAACTTAAGAAAACATATATATCTCTGTTTTAAATGTATGTCAAATAAATGTTTTTTCTAGAATAAAATTTTTTTTTTAAACAAAAAAGTTTGGCTAATAATTTATCAATAAACTTTTTTGTCGATATCCTTTGCACATTTCCACATTAGCTGTACTTTTCCTGATCGTTATAATAATCTCAGCAACGCTATCAAGTCATAAGTATGTTCACTTGTTAGTCATTTCTAGTAAAGTTTTTTGTTCTTAATATTTTTGTTCAGTTTGTACCGCAATATTCTGAGTTTCATACCTATCTATACCAACCCTTTAAAAGCTTATTTGTAAAACATTCATCAAGATCAAAGAGAGAAGGCCAGCAAGGGAGAATTTATTGGTATAAGTATATAAAATAATACAACATTAATGTCTTTATGTAAAATGTCTGTATTGTAGCTAAACTAAACTACACAACTATCACTTTGTTGGAGTGCTAATATTGTCTTTCAGTGATGGTGTCCAAAACTTTTTAAAAATTAGAGCAATCACACAAAAATCTGGAGATGTAAATGCATTTATCTAATTTCACAGGGTTGTTCTTGCGTTTATACCTATCCAAACTGCTCTATTTTCATCATAAAATGGTAAAATAATGGTTCAGAAACCCTGAACAATTCAGGATCAATTTTTTTTTAAACACCAACCCATTTTCTGCATAATATTTTGGCCACAGAAATAAATCAGAGAACTTTACAACAGACTGTTTTAGAAGTAAAAATTTATACCCCTCCGCCCTTTGAAACTTCCTGCTTTGGACCAGAGGTTCAACTGATTCACACTAATCAAGTACCAAAATTCAAACTTCAGCTTTTCAGAACACATTTTTAAGTGGGTTGTACAGCATATTGACATATCCGTGATAATACTTCAACCAACTCTTATTTGTGTTAACAGAACCATAAATCACACTCAACTTAATAAGACAAATTTGCAGCTGCAGCCTGAGATTGGAAATGGGCCATCTGAATTACACATAAACAAAAGTATAGAGAATCACAAGAACAGAAAACTATTTTTCCCTGTGAACTTGTGCTAGCCATCATTAGCAAAACATTTGTAGGTTGGGTTTTTTTCAATTCTATTCTGATAGTTCTTGTTTAACAATCGCTTGTTCAGTGACCATTCAAATATACAATGTCACTGAAGTAGTGGTTTGATTGAGATGAGGTAGACAGATTGATTTCGTGATGTGGAGCCAATAACTTGGTCCTTAACACCAATGAGACCAAGGAGCTTATAGTGGATTATAGAAGGAACAGATCAGACATCCAGCCCTTGCTTATCAAGGGAGACCAAGTGGAGCAAGTGGCCAGTTGTAAGTTTCTGGGTATTATCATAAAAGAGGATCTGACTTGGGGTGCTCACATTGCAGCCCTGGTCAAAAGGGCCAGCAGGGATTATACTACCTGAGACTTCTCGGGAAACAACAACTGAATGAAAAACTGCTGGTGATCTTCTACCGCTGAACCACAGAGAGTATTTTAATTTACTGCAGCTGTGTATGGTTTGCCAATTGCACTGTGGCAGATAGGAAAGCACTCCAGAGGGTTAATGTCATTGCCCAGAGGATCATGGGTTGCCCTCTCCCCTCTTTGGAAGAGCTTTATAGCTCCTGCTGCCTGAAGAAAGTTCAAAATATTCTCAAAGATCCATCTCATCCTGGGCACCCCCTTTTTTTGAACTATTACCACCTGGCAGATGGTACAGGATAATAACAACAAGGACAAATAGGCTGAAAAACAGCTTCTATCCCAGGGCAGTAACTGTATTAAATTCTACTGTATAGTGCAATATTAAGGCAACATCAGGGGTTTTCAATTCAGTTGTATAGAATGTGAAGGATGTGTGTTTTTGTTTTATTTTTTATGTATAATGTGCATTTAATTTCACTGTACAAGGTGCAATGACAATAAAGTAAACTGCACTGGTTGGACTTGTATTTTTGGTCCTTGCAACATACCCATGTAATCACAATTTATGACCTACTCTGCTGGATTCCCTCTATCAAAATCAATGGGGAGGCCAGCAGAAAGTCAGAAGTCATGGTTACACGAGGTCTTCGCTTAATAATTCACATGGTCCTCGCTTAATGACAGCAACCAGGATTGCCAGAACTGCTGTCAGTAAGTGGCTTGGCCCTATGGTTTGTTTGTTTTTTTCCAATTTACAACTGTTCCACTTCAAGCCACAGCTTCCAATTCGTGTTGTTAAACAAGAACTGCCAGTAGTGGCAACTAGCAAACCAATATTCTGCAGATTGCACACTTACAAAGAATTAGGAAAACTCAGAGCCACAGCAAAACTGCTAAAGCTAAATTTCAGAAGGAATCTATACAGATCAGGGTGGGTCAAGCGCTCCCCCTCTCCACTGGGGGTGGGGAGGCTTCTTTGGGATTATTATTATTATTATTATTATTATTATTATTATTATTATTATTATTATTATTATTATTATTTTATTGCCAGGTCCTTGTGTCTATTTCTAGCATATATCCATTTCCATCTTACTATCAAATCATCACACACAGAAAAGAAAAGAAATGAAATATTCTCACTTACAGAATGTTGAACAGGCAGCCATTCAGGCGACTGGACTGAACATTTGTGGGCAGGACATCTTGTGTGACTCTGCTGCAAACACATAAAAAAAGAGAATAACAGAATATCAGAATAACAGAACAACAGAGTTGGAAGGGACCTTGCAGGTCATCTAGCCCACCCCCCCACCCATCCAAGCAGGAGACCCTACATCAAGGGTCTTCAAACTTGGCAAGTTTAAGACTTGTGGACTTCAACTCCCAGAACTCCTGAGATAACATGACTGGAGGAAAAATTCTGGGAGTTGAAGTCCACAAGTCTTAAAGTTGTCAAGTTTTGAAGTCCCCTGCCCTACATTATTTCTGACAGGTGGCACTCCAGTCTCTTCTGGAGAGCTTCCAGTGAAGAAGGTCCCGCAATCTTATCAGGTTCAAATGTCTATGGAGATTCTCAATCTTCTCCAGGTCATGGGTGTCCCAAATGGGCTTTTCAAAAAAAAAAAAGCAATTGGCCTTTCTAGTTTGTTTATTTTTTCCCTTGAAGACATTTCAATTCTCATCCAAGAAGCTGAAAAATTGAAGAAGCTTCATGGACAAGAAACTTCTTCAAGAGAAAAACAAAACAAAACAAGAAAATTCAGTTGTCTTTTGAAAAACACACTAGAGACTACCAAATTAGGAGATCTCCAGGTGGCAGGTTCTCTATATGATTCTGAATAGAATAGAATAGAATAGAATAGGAATAGAGAATAGGAAATTAGAACAGGAAATGAATAGAATGGAATAGAATAGAATAGAATAGAATAGAATAGAATAGAATAGAGAATAGAGAATAGAGAATAGAGAATAGAGAATAGAGAATAGAGAATAGAGAATAGAATAGGAATAGAGAATAGGATAGAATAGAATAGAATAGAATAGAATAGAATAGAATAGAATAGAATAGAATAGGAATAAGAATAGAATGGAATGGAATGGAATGGAATAGAATGGAACGGAACGGAACAGAATAACAGAGTTGGAAGGGACCTTGGAGGTCTTCTAGCCCCACCCCCTGCCTAGGCAGGATACCCTATACCATTTGGTTATCCAATCTCTTCTTAAAAACTTCCAGTGTTGGAGCATTCATAAATTCTGGAGGCAAGTTGTTCCACTGATTAATTGTTCTCACTGTCAAGAAATTTCTCCTTAGTTCTTAGTTGCTTCTCTCTTTGATTAGTTTCTACCCATTGCTTCTTGACCTGCCCTCAGGTGCTTTGGAGAATAGCTTGACTCCGTCTTCTTTGGGGCAGCCCCTGAGATATTGGAAGACTGCTATCATGTCTCCTCCAGTCCTTCTTCTCATCAAACTAGGCATACCCAATTCCAGCAATCTTTATATGTTTTAGCCTCCAGTCCCCTAATCATCTTTGTTGCTCTGCTCTGCACTCTTTCTAGTGTCTGTACCAGAGGTGGTATTCAGCAGGTTTTGACCAGTTATGAAGAACTGGTCATGGAAATTTTGAGTAGTTTGCAGAATCAGCAAATCCCACCTCTGACTGAAGATTTTACAGTATCCTTCCCCTGCCATGCCCACCAAGACACGCCCAGAGAACTGGTAGTAAAAAAAATAAAATTGAATCCCACCACTGGTATGTACATTAGAAGTGTCCTCTGCTAAGGTCAAGAATTATCTAAAGCATTTTGTTTTGTTTTGTTTTCATCACTGTGCATTATTTCACTCTTACTGACCTGGAACAGCATTTTGCCATTTTGAAGCCCATACTCCCCCGTTTGGAAGGAACCTTTTAGAGTGCTTCACCATTCTTTATTAATTTATTTAATCAGCACGAGCAATTTGGTGACCTCCATAAATAGAATAGAGTAGAATTCTTTATTGGCCAAGTGTGATTGGGCACACAAGAAATTTGTCTTGGTGCAAATGCTCTCAGCGTACATAAAAGAAAAGAGACATTCATCAAGAGTCAAGAATCATTAAGGTACAACATTAATAATAGTCATAGGGTACAATAAGCAATCAAATCATACTAGGAAACAGTCAACATAGATCGTAAGGCCGTCTCACCATTAATTCTAACTCCAGATCATTTATCAACCAATTTAAATGCACCAACCCCTCTATGCATCTCTCATCTCTTTTCAGAATTATCCCTTTGTCTCTTCTCGCTGTTTTCTATTTTTTAGCCCGTTGCCAATCCTTGACAGCATCTGCCCCTTATCTCACAGCAGCTGAACTGCCCAAAGGCCTTTGATGAGACATTTTATCAAAGACTTTTCAAACTCTGCATGCAAAGAAAAATCCCAGATGCCAAATCCCAGATGCCAAAAGTTGCATCAGCCTCCAAGTCGCCGCATCCAAATTCAGCCTAGAAATTACATTGCCGTCCCGCCTGTTAAGGTTGCTGCTCATGAAGTGCCAGAAAGCTTTGCCAAGCTACTGATATGGCAGGTAGTTCTTGACTTATGACCACAAGGGAGCCCAAAATTTTCATCACTCAGCGAGAAAAGTCATTAAGTGAATTTTGCCCCATTTTACAGCTTTTCTTGCTACGGTTGTGAAGTGAACAATTGCAGTTGTTAAATTAGTAACACAGTTGTTAAGTGAATGTGGCTTCTCATTTGACTTTGCTTATCAGAAGGTTGCAAAAGGGGATCCTGTGACCCCGGGACACTGCAACCGTCATAACTATGAGTCAGTCACCAAGCGTCTGAATTTTGATTACGGATGCTGCCAGAGTCGTGTGAAAAATGGTCATAAGACACTTTTTTTAGCACTCTTGTAACTTCAAACAGTCACTAAATGAACTGTTATAAGAACTATCTGTAATCCTGGATTCTCCTTTTCAGTATAAGACACATGTTGTTCTGACTCAGTTCCCCAAATATGGCAAACCCTCTGAAGTTAACTCAAAATATTCCTTTATTAGGAGCACCAACAGCCCCAGCAAAAAGTTTCTCTCACAATCTAACAAGTTCGGCCGGAAGATGAATAGTTGTCTGCCACATCTATTCATCTCTGCCCCTGCCTTTTCTTTCCAGAGCTAGATTGAGGTTTCGCTAGCAACAATGGCTCTTCTGTCCCAGGGACCGGCCCATAGATTTCCACTGCTCTCCTCTCCTCTGCCTTCTGTGCAGACGTGAGTCAGGCAATGGACCCAGCTGTTCCTCCTCTTCTTCATCAGCCACCTCCAGACCTGGGGGCTGTGAACTCTGCATCTGAGGGCTGATGGATGGCCCAGGCTCTGCCTCTGTCTCTCTGTCTCTCTCTCTCTGCTAGCTCCATTCCCACATCCCCCTCAAGCTCTCAGGTTGCCTTGATGCTGACCCTGACTCCCATACTGCCTCCTCCTCCTCCGATTTGGTTGCTGGAGAGGCCAGTGGCCGACAGGTTACAACACATGTGTCCACAGCCATTCCATTAAAAAATATAATGAGAGAAGGAGGAAAATGCTGTCTTCATTGGAAGTTTTACTCTGTGTTATTGTTCTGAGTCAAACCTTGTTCCAAGGAAGCAAACACAAAACAGAGGTAACAGAAAAACCTTTTAATGATTCTTTACGAATTCCGTTCCTTCCCGGTTAAAAGGCTGTTTCAAATTAATTGTCTCTAATAAGAACGAGCCTTGCCAAGGTTGTGCAAGGCTGCCAAAAGCACTAGATTAAGTTGCCAAGAAATATTCCAAACAAAAAGTCTTCAAACACCAACCAAGATAGTCCGAACTTCCACAAGGCTTGACGTGCAAGAACGTCTTTGCTTCCTGCAAAGAACTCTGGTTTCTCAGCTGGCTTTTATCCCTTAAGGGAGGGGCCATTACCTTGCAGCCTTACTCCCGAGTCACCGTGCTGCTGCAGCTGCTCTTTCCTACAAGCAGCCCTGCATGCATGTGCATTGGACACAGGCTCCTCAGGGATCTCTGCATCACTGCTGCCAACCTCCACAATCTCCAAAGGCAGCACTCCACTCCCTGGTGGTCCTGGCCCCATCCCTAAATCACACGCAGGCCCCTCATCTGAGTCCTCACTCTCCTAGACCTCAGACGTCTGCACCTGCTGCCGGCAAACCACAACAGTTATCACTGCAGCTCATTAGTGTGGGATCAGTAAGAATCTAAAAGAATGAAACATATTTTAATATCTAGCTTCCTGCAGATAGAACACATTTCTACCCTACAAAGAACAACATGAACAATTTCCTTGCTATTCATTGCAACTTAATTGTATTTATCCAAAGACAATGAACTGGCTGAAAATAATAAAATCACGGGTAATTCTGTAATTGAATTGTAAAAACTCAAGATGGTTGAGCTCTGTTTTTAATTACGCCATAAACTACCCTGTGTGATCAAAGAGATGGGAAATTAATATGCTACGCCAAGGCTGATATCCAACTTCGGGTGTTTAGCAGGAAGATATTCAACACAACATAGAGGGCAAATAATAGATTTGAATTTATTGCGCGACCCCAAGAGGGTTATCCTTAGCTTCTTGTTCTCAATTAGCAGCAATGTTAATTACATGCCAACAAGTCAAGTTCAACTTCTAATGACACATGCTCCCCGTTGCATTACTGCCTAAATTATATTGTTGAGATAAAGAGAACACGGGTAGTAAACAAGATTTTTTTTATGTAGGATTGGAAATATGTCCTTCACTGATTTCTAGTTCACAGGGCTTGGCATTCTAATTCTCTATTTTCCTAGCTTGAAATATAACCTTTAGGAAAGGATGCCAAATGGTCTTAAATTTGGAACATCCTGTATCTCTTTACGTGGTAGAAAAATGTCCATGATTGAAGAGGTACAAACATATAGCAATAGCAATAAGCACTTAGACTTATATACTGCTTTATAGTGCTTTACAACCCTCTCTAAGCGATTTACAGAGTCAGCCTATTGCCCCCAACAATCTGGGTCCTCATTTTACCCACCTCAGAAGGATGAAAGGCTGAGTCAACCTTGAGCCTGGTGGAATTTGAACTGCCAAATTGTAGGCAGCCGGCAGTCAGCAGAAGTAGCTTGTGGTACTGCACTCCAACCACTGCGCCACAGAGGCCCCTCCTTCTCTTCAAATATTGACTCCAGTAATCCTCGACTACCAAAGTCAATGGGGGATGCTGGTTTTGTTTAATGACCATGTGTTTGTTAGGAATAACAAGATTACCTAACATAGTTTGGGTAAAATAATATATATAAACTATGATAGTAGGTTTAAGTGTGTGTCACTTTAAACTGCAAAGCATGTAATTTTGGGTGAGGTTGTAAAACTGCCATAAGAGGGAGCAAGAGAACTTGATTGATTGCTGGCTTACTGGATTGCTTGCTGACAATGATGGATTGATGGTTTGTTAACTGCGTGTTGCCTGCTGCTGAAGGAAGAAAGGAGGTTTGACTTCTTCATATCTCTACTGCGAGGAAATATATTACTGGACTGATATTTGTAAGTTTACTGACCTCTTTTTCAACACTGGACTTTGCAAATGAATAATCCCCGGACGGACTGAACTAGTGAATGATATATGGACTGTTTGACTATGCTAAAACTCTTACTGGAATAAACT
Source organism: Hydrophis major (assembly GCA_033807585.1). Classification (NCBI taxonomy): domain Eukaryota; kingdom Metazoa; phylum Chordata; class Lepidosauria; order Squamata; family Elapidae; genus Hydrophis; species Hydrophis major. Next base: position 136,548,544 of record CM066332.1, on the reverse strand, counting down.
ATTTAACTAGCACAGTGTATCTGTTTTTACTGAGTGTAAGCTACAAAAACGTTTATCTCACATATTTGCCTGCCTGCTTGACTGCCGTGCAGATTCTGCTAGAGTGTATCCCTAACAGTGTTCCACTTAACAACTGCAGTGATGCATTTAACGGTGGCCAAAAAAGGGTCATAAAAGTAAATGTGATCAGCCATAGATGGCATTCAGTAGGTTCTGACCAGTTCTGGAGAACCAATAGTGGAAATTTTGAGCAGCTTGGACAACTGGCAAATAGCACCTCTGACTGGCCCCGCCCCCATCTATTCTCTGCCTCCTGATCGGCTGGGTCTTTTTTTGTTGCCCTGCACAGGAGAACGGAGCTGGAAAGCAGGTTAGTGGGGTGGGGAGGAAATGGGGATTTTGTAGTAACCTTCCCCTAGAGTGGAGTGGGAATGGAGATTTTGCAAGTATCTTTCCCCTGCCACACCCACAAAGCCACGCCCACAAAGCCACATCATACCCACAAAGCCACGCCCACAGAACCAGTCGGAAAAAAAATTTGAATCCCACCAGTGGACTCAGCTAACCATTACCTTCCTTAGCAACAGAAATTCTGGTTGCAGCTCTAGTTGAGGACTATCTACGATAAAAGAGATCATACAGGTAGTATCTCAGATATGGTTGAAAAGTCCTGGAACTGGTTGGACTCCGCTGATTATCGAATGACATTCTTAAGCTCCTTCCTTCACACAAGCTTCTGATTTTCCTCTGGCTAGCAAAATTTTGTTTTAAATGGAATACAGGTAGTCCTTGACTTACGACCATTCACTTAGTGACTGTTCAAAGTTATGACATTGAAAAAAGTGACTTATGACTGGTCTTCACAGTTATGACCATTGCAGCATCTGCATGGTCGCTTGATCTAATTAACAGATAACAGATAATCAGAATTGGAAGGGACCTTGTAGGTCATCTAGCCCAACCCCCTGCCCAAGCGGGAGACCCTGCACTATTTCTGACAGATGGCAGTCCAATCTCTTCTTGAAAGTCTCAAGTGATGGCGCTCCCACAACTTCCGAGGGCAACTTCTGTTCCATGGATTGATTGTTCTCACTGTCAGGAAGTTTCTCCTTATTTCCTGGTTAAATCTTTCCTTGTTCGGTTTCCATCTGTTGTTCCTTGTCTGGCTTTCAGGTGCTTTAGAAAATAGCTTGACCCCTTCCTCCCTGTGGCAGCCCCTCAAATATTGGAAGACCTCTATCATGTTCCCCTGGTCCTTCTCTTCACTAGACTAGCCAAACCCATTTCCTGCAACCATTCATCGTATGTTTTAGTCTCCAATCCCCTAATCATCCTGGTTGCTCTTCTCCGTACTTTTTCTAGAGTCTCAAAATCTTTTTTATAATGTGGTGAGCAAAACTGGATGCAGTACTTTAGGTGTGGTTTTACTAAGGTTTTACAGAATGGTATTAGGACTTCCCTTGATCTTGATTATATCTCTCTGTTAATTTTGGACCCTTGGCAACTGACTCGTATTTATAACTGTCGCAGTGTCTCTGGGACATGTGGTGATTTTTAGTGACCTTCTGATGAGAAAAGTCAGTGGGGAAACCGGATCCATCTTTTCATCTTAAATTAATGCAACACTGTTAAGGTATTGAGATTTAAGAGCTGACCAGATGCTGTAAGGCTGATGCAACGTAAGGTTGATGCAATAAGAATGTATCAACATGGATATTGCCGTTTTAAGATTAAGAATGTGTCCACAGAAGTTTTACCACTTTAAGAAGAATCTATATAAAGGCAGCCATTAGAGGGCGTATTCTTTCTCCTTGTGTCCTGTCTCCATGGTAGAGTTCTCTGTGCAGAGTTAAGAAGATTGATTACTTGACAGGTATTTGCCTACCACATATATTATATGTGGTATATATACATATATAGCCAAATTTCTCACCAAATAACTACAGCCTTATGCAGAATCCATCAACTCACACGTAAGAAACTCATTCCAATTCATCAAGATCATAAAGAAACAAAACTTACAACCTAGCGACCTACTAGTGAGCTTCGATGTCATATCCCTCTTCACCCAAGTGCCTATAAAAGAAGCCTTGACAGCCATCCAAAACAAATACAACACCCCCAGGCACATCCTAGATCTGACCAACCACTGCCTATCCAATACATACTTCACCTACAATGGACAAAAATACAAACAAATAGAAGAAGCACCCATGGGATCACCCCTCTCACCCGTCATCGCAAACCTCTACATGGAACACTTTGAAACACAAGCTGTAGAAAAATATGATCACAAACCCAAACTCTGGCTCAGATACGTAGATGACACCTTCATAATCTGGCCACACGGGAAAGAAAAACTAAACAACTTCCTCACACACCTCAACAGCCTACACCCCAAAATACAATTCACCATGGAAACAGAAGCTAACAACCAACTCCCCTTCATAGATGTCTTGGTATACAAAAAATCCAATGGCTCCCTAGGACACACCATCTACCAGAAGAAAACACATACAAACCGCTATCTACACGCACTCTCACACTACCAACAAGCACAGATCAATTCCATAGCTGAGACACTCATCTCCAGAACAAAATGCTTAGCCGACGAACAACACCTAAAAACTGAACTACATACTCTCACTAATGTACTAACAGCCAATGGATTCCAAAGAAAGAAGATTACCCACCTAATCCAAAAAGAAACCCCAACCAAAATCCAAGATAGAGAACAAGAGAACGGCAAAGCCCTCTTCCCATATATAAAAGGTACTACAGACAAAATCAGCAAGATCCTCCAAAAACACAACATTAAAACAGCATTCTGCACAAACAGAAAGATATCCACCATCCTAAGAAACCCTAAGGACAGAATCGAGTTAGAAAATCAAGGAGTATACGAAATCCCTTGCACCGCCTGCCCCACCACATACATTGGACAAACTAACAGAAGAATAAGTGCACGCATTGAAGAACACAAGAACTCAATCAGAAAAGAAGAACCGACCTCTTCCTTGGCCCAACACCTCAAAGCCACAGGACATGCGATTGACTTTAAAAATACCAGAACTATCGCCAAAACCGAACACTTCAGCAGCAGAATCATCAGAGAAGCCACAGAGATAGAAAAACGCCCACACAGCATGAATAAATGAGATGATACCTCCCGCCTACCAGCCATTTGGAAACCCGCCCTCATAAACAAATGAGTACCTAACATGAAGAATGACACCAGATCCACACACACGAGGGCCACACAAGATGCTACCACCACACTTCCACATAGAAAGCAGACTCATACCCACACAGAAGATGAGACACAACCACGGACCAGAAGCCGTACCGCAGCTGCATCACTACCTCCTTTAAACCCTCCGACCCATACATGAAGCGAACTGACGCCCACCATGAAGATGTGGCACGACCACGAACGCGAAGCCAAACAGCAGGATCACAGCTCACCAGCTCAAATCCCCCCAAAACTAAGACTAACAGGAGAAAACCCTAATAACCAAAGGTCCACATAGAAATACCCACAAAAACCTCAGAAAACACACACACACACATTAGATAGATAGATAGATAGATAGATAGATAGATAGATAGATAGATAGATAGATAGATAGATAGATAGATCAATCTTTGGTTATTCGGGTTTTCTCCTGCGTAAGATTGGAAGATTGGCTGTGTTCTGATTGGCTGGAGGCATGTTCTGTTCAGCTGGGGGCTTGGTTGTGCTCAGGTTAGTCTTAGTTGCTGGGGGATTTGAGCTGGTGAGCTGTGATCTTGCTGTTTGGCTTCGAGTTCGTGGTCGTGCTGCATATTCATGGTGGGGGTCAGGTCGCTTCATGTATGGCTCATAGGGGTTTGAAGTGGGTAGTGATGCAGCTGCATGCAGCTTCTGGTCCGTGGTCGTGTCTCATCTTCTGTGTGGGTGTGAGTCTGCTTTTTACGTGGAAGTGTGGTGGTGGCATCTTGTGTGGCCCTCATGGGTATGGGTATGGTGTCATTCTTCATGTTAGGTACTCGTCTGTTCATGAGGGCGGGTTTCCAAATGGCTGGTAGGCGGGAGGTATCATCTCGTTTATTCATGCTGTGTGGGCGTTTTTCTATCTCTATGGCTTCTCTGATTATTCTTCTGCTGAAGTGTTCGGTTTTGGCGATAGTTCTGGTATTTTTAAAGTCAATCTCATGTCCATTGGCTTTGAGGTGTTGGACCAGGGAAGAGGTTGGTTCTTCCTTTTTGATTGAGTTCTTATGTTCTTCAATGCGTGCACTTATTCTTCTGTTAGTTTGTCCAATGTATGTGGTGAGGCAGGCGGTGCAAGGGATTTCGTATATTCCTTGATTTTCTAACTCGATTTTGTCCTTAGGGTTTCTTAGGATGGTGGATATCTTTCTGTTTGTGCAGAATGCTGTCTTAATGTTGTGTTTTTGGAGGATCTTGCTGATTTTGTCTGTAGTGCCTTTTATATATGGGAAGAGGGCTTTGCCATTCTCTTGTTCTCTGTCTTGGATTTTGGTTGGGGTTTTTTTTTGGATTAGGTGGGTGATCTTCTTTCTTTGGAATCCATTGGCTGTCAGCACGCTGGTGAGAGTGTGTAGTTCGGTCTCTAGGTGTTGTTCGTTGGCTAAGCATTTTGTTCTGGAGATGAGCGTCTCGGCTACGGAATTGATCTGTGCTGGGTGGTGGTGTGAGAGTGCGTGTAGATAGCGGTTTGTATGTGTTTTCTTCTGGTAGATGGTGTGTCCTAGGGAGCCATTGGATTTTTTGTGTACCAAGACATCTATGAAGGGGAGTTGGTTGTTAGCTGCTGTTTCCATGGTGAATTGTATGGAATTGTATGGAAACAGAAGCTAACAACCAATGGGAATGGGAATGGGAACAGAATAGGAAATGAATAAAATAGAATAGGAACTTAGAATAGGAAATGAATAGAATAGAATAGAACAGAATAGAATAGGGATAGGAATAAGAATAGAATAGAATAGAATAGAATAGAATAGAATAGAATAGAATAGAATAGAATAGAAAATTCAAATAGGAAATAAATAAAACAGAACAGAATAGAATAGAATAGAATAGGAAATTAGAATAGAATAGCTATAGTAATAAGGAATAGGAATAAGGAACAGGAATAGAATAGAATAGAATAGAATAGAATAGAATAGAATAGAATAGAATAGAATAGAATAGAATAGAATAGAATAGAATAGAATAGAATTTATTGGCCAAATGTGATTGATACTCAAGAAATTTGTCTATAGAGCATAAGTTCTCATTGTGCATACAAACAACAAAGTGATGTCATAGATCATAAACCATAAAATACAATCATAAATCTTAAGATGCAAGCAACAATTGATAAATCATAATATATACTACCATAGGAGAAGGTAGTAGGAAAGATAAGAGGTGAGAAAGGTGAGAAAATGAGATAATCCAATTATTATCCAATTCCGAGGAGATTATCCAATCTATTATACAACAGATTCCTGGATCTTCCTCCTTATTATCTTACATTATACTATTTTCCCCAGCAAATGAACACCTCTTACTTGTACATGGTACAATACTACATAGCATTAGCTTCATAGTTATTACGGTAGTCCTCAGCTTACAACCATATATTTAGTTAACCATTCAAAGTTATTATGGCACTGAAAAAAAGGGACTAATGACTATTTTTCACGCTTATGACCGTTGCATCATCCCTGGGGGGGGGGTCTCATGATCAAAATTCAGATGCTTGGCAATTGACTCATAGTTATGATGGTTGCAGTGTCCAGAGCTCATGTGATCCCCTTTTGTGACCTTCTGACAAAGCCAATAGGGGAAGCCAGATTCACTTAATAACCATGTTACTAACTTAACAACTGTTATCATGCTCCTGTTGGAATCTGATTCCGAAGGGGAGGGCAAGCAGCTGACCGGGAGTGGGAGTCTGGCTCCGGTGGCTGTGGAAGAAACTGGGGAAGTGTAAAGTCTGGCTGGGCATTCAGAGGAAGACCCAGGGTCACCCCATTCTAGGGCACACAGAGAAGAACGGATAAGGGAGCAACATGGGTTACGGGGGAGAAGAGGGCCCTGATTCCCTTCATTAGCTGCAGCTGGGAAAACAGGATACAAAGAGTGTTTGCGCACAGCACCTTGCTGGAAGCAAAGTGTGAATTATCTTTGTTTGTCAAGTCTTATCTGGGTTCTGCCATCCTCCTGTGTGTTTTGTTATCTTTTGAAGTTTGCAATTCCTTATCCTGCCCTGTCCAATTAATTGCTGCAACGTGATTTGTGTTGGTTTTTATTTCTACTTTATATGTACTTTGGGTTTGGATTGAATTTCATCCCTTTAAAGACTGTTCCTGGGATAGTTTTTTCCTCCAGCCAAAGATCACTGGACATTGGAGGTATTAAAGGGACTTTACGTACTTTTGTGACTTTGTTGCTTTTGTACCACACCCTGAGTCATCACAACCGTGGAAAGAAAGGCTGCAAAATGGGACAGAACTCACTTAACAACTGTCTTGCTTAATAACAGAAATGTTGGCCCCAATTGTGGCTGTAAAAAGAGGACTACCTGTCATCCAATAATCTAGCCTTGTATTCCATCCCAATGAATTGATTGTACTTGCCCCATTAAGCTTACCTGAAATTCCATTTTTTCCTCTCCAACTTCTGACCTGTATTCAGAGCCATGATAGAAAGCTGCATATCACGCCGTTAAAAAAAAAAAAATCCATGTAACTGAAATTTGCAAAACTCCACCGGCAAAAGAGCACCGAGAGGCATTTTCCCCATTACGCTACTTAATTCTGCACTTTACAGAAAAACCCTTTGTTATGAACTAATGAAAACGCCTTAAAGAAAAAGCAGGGTTCTAATCCTGCACTTCTGATTGGCCGATAATAGCGATATCAGATCGGTCCGTTCTGGGAAATTTGATTGGCAGTTAACGAGCCACTCTCATTGGTTCAAGGGTTTAACACTTCCATGTTTCTCATTGGCTAATAGGTCAGCAGCCTGCCCTATAAAAAGGCTGCTGCTGCCCTAGGTTTTTTGCTCTGTTCAGAATGATTAATAAAGAGTTGAAGTTCACTGTTCACTGCCTCGTCTCCGTTCCTTGCACCCATGCGCAGAACTTAACACTGGCAACGAGGATGGGATGCGGAGACGTCAGAGCTGACTGAACACTACAGAGCACCAAACAGAGCATGTGGCTGAAGGCATATCGACAATGGAAACCATGTCCAGTGGCACCATACCATCCGCTCCATTTGACCCGGCTGAAGAAGACTGGGACTCGTACATAGACCGGTTCCAGATATTTCTGGAGACCAACAACTTGAAGGATGCCACTACGGGGAAAAAGCGAGCAGTGTTCCTGACCCATTGCGGGCCTGCCATCTTTAAGATGGCCAAGACACTAGCGAAACCGGTTGAGGTGAAAACCATGGACTGGGATGTCCTCGAGCCCCTTCTACGGGCCCACTATGCACCCGCCGTACCAACGCTTGTCTGAAGACATGAATTTTACCAGAGGGACCAGCAGAAAGGAGACAGCGTTGCAGATTTAATCGCGGATCTCCGGAACCTGGGAGGCCTCTGTGGGTTTACAGACCTCAAAGAAGCACTGAGAGACCGAATAATTCTGGGATTAGATGACCACACTACGCAGAGCAAGATCATGGCCAAAGGGGACATCGACCTTGCTGATGTCATCAAGGACGCTACTGCAGCAGAAGCAACCAGGAAGTCGGCTGCCTGAATGCGCCGCACCAACGCACCGCTCCGTCAACTTGCCAGTGATACCTCACCTCGCCTAGAGAGGCACACAACAGCGACCCACTACGAGGACCTCGAATCGCCATCAGAAAATGATGAGGAGGAGGTCAACCAGCTCCAGTCTGAACGTGACCAATGCCATCAGCGGAATCAAAGACTACTGCACCAATGCACGGGTCATGGGGTAAACCACCCGTGATCAAACTGCAAATTCCTTGACGCGCTCTGCCATTTCTGTGAGAAAAGAGGCCACATCGGGAAGGTCTGTAGAAGCAAGCAAGGATCCAGCCCATTTCAGAGGGGAAACAACTACTGCCAGACCACAGGAAATCGCCCTGTGAGTCGGGAACATTTGAACCACCAATGGAACAACCACTCCGACAGAAATAAAACACTGGCCACTTCAATGAGACGGGAAGAGGCACACCAAACCATTACAATCAGTCACGCCTCATCGCTGGATGCAAAGAAGATCCGAGTGAAGGTCGCCATCGAAAACCAGCCTTGCATGATGGAAGTCGATTCAGGATCGTCCCTCTCGATGGTTTCCTGGAAAACTCTGAAACAATTAATCCCTGCCATCCGGCGTCAAGACCTCAGAGCCCAGAGAATCATACTCAAAGATTATCAGGGGAACCAAATTCCAGTCGTTGGATCCAGCCAAGTCCAAGTATCATTCAAAAATCGTACTGCGTCATTACCACTGGCCATCATCAACCGTGACCAGCCTAGCTTGTTAGGCCTTCAATGGTTCGCCCCACTCGGGATTGAGGTAGCCGGCATTCACCAAACCAGAAGCGATGACTGGGAGGAGGCCATCATCCAGGAATTCCAGGACGTTTTCGCAGACAAACTAGGCGAGTACAAGGGGACCCCGATATCATTTAACCTTAATCCTGAAGTAGCCCCCATCCGCCTTAAGCCTCATCGGGTACCTTTTGCCCTTAAACCAAAAATTGACGAGCAGCTCGATAAATTAAGAGCCCAGGGTGTTTTAGAACCAACTGACCACACTCGTTGGGAAACCCCAATTGTAACACCCATCAAACCGGATGGATTGTTAAGGATTTGTGGGGACTTCCGGGCTACCCTTAATCACGCCCTTCAACAGAATGCTTACCCGGTGCCGGTGGTAGAACACCTTCTCCATTCCCTGGGAGGTGGAAAAGTCTTCACTAAATCAGATTTAGCACAGGCCTACCAACAACTGCCTGTAGATAAAAAAAGCGCAGAGGCACCGACGATCGTTACGCACCGAGGCACCTTTAAGTGCAACCGACTCCAATTCGGAGTGAGTGTAGCCCCAGGGAGAGACTCTTGCAAGGGATCAAGGGGGTCATGCCATACTTTGATGATGTTTTAATTGCTGCCCTGAACAGAGAAATACTAGAAAAGCAGCTTAAAATGGTTCTCCAGAAATTTAAAGACTCTGGCCTTAAGGTTAAAAAAAATAAATGTCAAATGAACAGACAAAGTAGAGTTCCTGGGGTACCTAATCGATAAACAAGGCATCCACCCCACTAATAGCAAACTAAGGGCAATCAAAAACGCCCCAAGACCCAGAAATAGAACTGATCTCCAAGCTTTCCTGGGGCTCATTAACTTTTACAACATCTTCTTGCCCCAGAAAGCGACCGTAGCTGAGCCCCTACATAGACTTCTCGACAAAAAAGCAACCTGGGTCTGGAGACACTGCGAGGAGCACGCATTCCGACAAGTGAAAAACTTACTAACCTCAGATGCTGTTTTAATGCAGTATAACGAGACTCTGACTTTAACAATTACATGTGACGCGTCACCGTTTGGAGTAGGAGCCATTTTGAGTCATGTGTTACCAAATGGTAGTGAGGCCCCTATTGCCTATTTTTCAAGGACCCTATCAAAGGCTGAACATAACTATAGCCAGATCGACAAAGAGGCTCTTGCTGTTGTATCTGCTGTGAAACGGTTTCATGAATATGTGTATGGATGAGTTTTTACTATTGTTACCGACCACAAACCTTTGCTAGGGATTATAGTGGGAGACAAGCCAACCCCTTATATATTGTCACCTAGAATGACTCGCTCGTCGGAGTTTCTAGCTGCGTACAACTATAAATTACAACACCGCCTGGGGAAAGCCATTACCCACACTGATGCATTGAGCCATGCCCCACTTCCAGAAACTGTCGATGACCCAGCTCCAATCCTTACGACACTCCAGATTGAAACGCTTCATTCACCACCACTAACAGCCAGAGACATTGCAATCGAAACAAAACGAGATCCTGTCTTGGCGCAAGTTCTTAGCTGGGTCGAACGAGGATGGCCAATAGAACAAACCTCTGACGACTTAACCCCTTTCAGAAACTAGTCAAACAGAACTTTTTTCGCAAAAAAGCTGCATCCTATGGGGAGATAGAGTCATCGTCCCAGAGTGGTTACAACGAGCAGTATTGAAAACATTGCATGACGCTCACCCTGGCATTGTGCATATGAAAGCGCTCGCACGAAGCTACGCGTGATGGCCGAGCATCGACAAGCAGATTGAAGCCTGGGTAAACACTTGTCTAAAGTGCCAGGAAGTCAGCAGTGCCCCACCTAGAGCAACTCCAACAGAGTGGGAAACCCCCTGGGGGCCGTGGTCCCGCATCCACATTGACTTTGCGGGACCTACTAAGGGACATATATTCCTCCCAACAGTGGATGCCTATTCCAACTGGCTCGAGATCCACGAAATGAAGAATACTACAACCAAGTCCGTCATCTGAAAATTGAATAGGCTATTTGCAACGCATGGGCTGCCAGACGTTCTGGTCTCCGACAACGGACCCCAGTTCACCGCCTTGGTGTTTGAACAATACTTAGCGGACCGGGGTATCCGCCATGCACTAACTTTGTCGGCGCACCCTGCGGCTAACAGCAGGGCCGAGTGCATGGTACAATTTGTCAAAAAAACTCTCCACAAAATGGACTATGGGGACATTGACGACAAAATAAACAGAATACTCCTACTCCAACACATCACTTCGCACAGCGTCACCAACAAGACCCCAGCTGAACTGTTGATGGGACGCAAGCTCCGTTCCCACCTCGACCGGCTTCACCCGTCCTACGAGCCAGAGAAACCCTGTGGATCTAACGGATAATGCCACGAGTTCAAGGTAGGCGACTTAGTTTTCGCCAAAAACCTCTCTGGTGAACCATTATGGGTCGAAGCAACCGTAATTCAAACCACCGGGCCCAGATCATACCGTGTGCAAACCTGCAACGGAAAAATATGGAAACGCCATATAGATCAGTTTCGCTCTAGGCTACAACCCAGTTCCCGCGACTCCTGTGACTCCCAAACTGAGGGGAGAGGGGATGTTGAAGAAACTGAATTCGAGATGGTGGAAAGCAGAAGCGAAGGAAGTCAGCAATCGGGCGCGATAAATGAAGAAGAATCAAGGAGGGGAGTGTCCTCGCCACAGAGGAATACCTCAACGGAGGCTAGCCCACAAAGATCGGAGGACAACAACAACAGAATTAGCGGCACCAAGTCATCCAGTGAGAATGCGGAACTGCCTGTACCAGATATGTCCAAAAATGTCCCACCAAAACCGGACTACAGACAGGAACCAGTGGGACAGCGCAACTCTAATAGACAGTTAAAACAACCTACATATCTTAGGGATTACGTCACCGCACCCCTCAAATGGAACCCAGGGGGAAGGGGTGTTATGAACTAATAAAAACGCTTAAATAAAGTTTTAACAAACCTTAAAGAAAAAGCAGGGTTCCAATCCTGCACTTCTGATTGGCCGATAATAGCGATATCAGATTGGTCCGTTCTGGGGAATCTGATTGGCTGTTAACGAGCCACTCTCATTGGTTCAAGGGTTTAACACTTCCATGTTTCTCATTGGCTAATAGGTCAGCAGCCTACCCTATAAAAGGGCTGCTGCTGCCCTAGGGTTTTTGCTCTGTTCAGAATGATTAATAAAGAGTTGAAGTTCACTGTTCACTGCCTCATCTCCGTTCCTTGTACCCATGCACAGAACTTATCACCCTACCTCTCTCTATAGCATATTTCTACAATTTGCCAGCCCCTATTCATAATCCCATTGTAGCTTCAACAGTACAGCTATTCTGTCACTCCATATATAGATTTCTGTAGCAATCTTAAATATACTTGTTATGTGCTTATCCAATATTGCCATTCATATTTCCATCTTCACAGGAAATAGGTTTCCCTAAAAGATTACTCAGTACAGTTCAAAACTATTTAATGTCAATAGTTATTTCCTTACATTAGCCATGCCTAATCTGGATTTCATCCAAGTGTGTGGACTTCAACTCCCAAATTTCCTTACCCAGTGCTGCCAAAGTGAAGTACTCTGGGATTTAAAGTCCACACAACAGGAGGTAGAAGAAAGTTGTATCTTTCAACATAGTTAACACTTGATTCTTTTAGATAGATAATAGAATAATAGCATTGGAAGAGATTTGGAGGTACCATTTCTGACAAATGGCAGTCCAATCTCTTCTTGAAAGTCTCAAGTGATGGCGCTCCCACAACTTCCGAGGGCAAGCTGTTCCATTAGTTAATTGTTCTCACTGTCAGAAAGTTTCTCCTTATTTCCAGGTTAAATCTCTCCTTGTTCAGTTTCCACTTTTTTCTAGCTTACTAAGAAGTAGGTTGTGGTCTACTTTGTTGAATGCTTTGCTGAAATCGAAATATATTATGTCCACAGTATTTTGCTGGTCTACTAATTTAGTCACTGTGTCGAAGAATGAAATAAGATTGGCTTGGCACGATCTGTTCTTAACAAACCTGTGCTGACTGCTAGTTATTACTTTACTTGTTTCTTAATGTTGGCACGATCTGTTCTTAACAAACCCGTGCTGACTGCTAGTTATTACTTTACTTGTTTCTTAATGTTGGCAGATCTGTTTTTTATTAACTTTTCCAGTATCTTCACAGGTATTGATGTTAGGCTGATTGGTCTATAGTTTCCTGGGTCTGTTTTTTTTACTTTTTTGAAGATGGGAACCACATCAGCTCTTTTTCAGTCCTCTGGTAGTTCTCCAGTGCTCCAGGATTTTTGAAACATATGGTGCAATGGTTCTCTGCCAGCTCCTTTAACACTCTGGGATGTAATCCATCAGGCCGCAGTGATTTTTTTTTCATCAAGATCAGACAGGTGTTCCCTTACTATTTCTTTTGCTTATTTTAACTTTTATTTTTGGTCTGTCTTTTACAGTTATGTTTTTGGTGGGTTGAGCTATAGTTTCTTTTTGTGTGAAGATGGATGCAAAGAATGAGTTAAGCAGTTCTGCTTTTTCTCTGTTGCCTGTTACTTCCTTGCCATCTTCTCTCTTTAGTGGATCTACTGATTCCTTGATTGTTTTCTTGTTGTTTATATGTTGGAAGAATTTTTTTTATTATTATCTTTGACTTTTGTTGCAAGTCTTTGTTCATTCTGAGCCTTTGCTATCCTGACTTCGTCTTTGCAGATTCTGGCTATCTGCTGATATTCTGCCTTAGTTGTATGCCCTTCTTTCCATTTTTTGTACTTGTCCTTTTTTTCTTTCAATTTGCCAGAGAGATCTTTGTGAAGCCATGCTGGTTTCTTCTTGGATTTCTTGTTTTTTTTCTCAATGGTATTGTGCTAGTCTGGGCTTCTATGATCATACTTTTTAGAGTTTCCCAAGATTCTTCAGTTGTTTTCCCCTTGAGGATTTTCATCCATGGAATCTTTCCCAAGTTCTCTCTCAGTTTATTGAAATCAGCTCTTTTAAAATCCAAGACTCTGGTGTCATTATATTCTGTTGCTTGTGTTTGTGTTATGTTGAATTATAGTATGACATGGTCACCCTCGCCCAAGGTTCCTGCAGTTTCAACTCCCTCGATCACTTCTTCTCTGTTTGTAAGAATTAAGTCCAGTATGGCTTTCCCTCTAGTTTCACCCTCTACCTTTTGGACAACAAAGTTGTCAGCTAGGTTGGTAAGGAACTTATTTGATTTCTCACTTGGTACAGAATTAGTTTTCCAATTGATATCAGGATAATTAAAATCTCCCATTACTATTGTTGTGTATTTCCTGCATGTTTGTTAGTTGGCTGGCAAAAAGGACATCTATTTTTTCTGCTTGATTGGGTGGCCTATAATATACGCCTATGGCCATGTCATTCTTTTTTTCTTTTATATTGACCCATATGCATTCTAGGAGGTTTTCATCTTTGGTTTCATGCATTTCTGTAGCAATATAGTGGTCCTTTACATGCAGAGTTTATCTCCAGGATGTGAGGGGTCTGTAAATATTTTCATATTTTAAAATATTTTAAGGATTATTTGCCTTAATTATCCAGTGGGGTCACCCTTGATTCAGAATGTATATTTCAATACATTCTTTTTTAATAAAAATATATTTTTGACATGGATACTATTTTGAGTGATTATTAATATCTTCTCTAATGTCTTCTTTGCCCTGTTTTTCTAACATTTTCTGGCAAGAAAAGAGGATTTTTTAAAAAAACAAAAACCAACCTCCCTCCTCAGCCCAGTGAGGCAATAATCATTTTTTCCTCCTTTTTTACAAGAGTCCCAATTTTTCCTAAAATGCCCTAGAATCATGCAACAATCAAGGCATTTTTAGGAGGAAATTGGTAGCTAAGAGGATAGAACTAATTGCCACAGATAGCTCTAAGCCTCTCCAAGAAAAGCCAATGGCATGGATATCTTTTGAATCCATTCATCATTTCTTTCACTCATTACTTGCCTTTGGTTTTTGTCATTAATTTTCCAAATAAACGCACACTCTCTGTTACATCAGAGCAGCGAGAAACATTGCTAGACCAGTTTTTACCTCATGCATTTTGATGGAGGAGCTGTTTTTGAACTTTCTCTCAAAACAAAAGAGCATTTCAGAGAATGTTTCTTGGGGATTTAGGATTCTTGTCATTATTTAATCAAGAATTGGCCAAAGGGCCTCAAATAAAATGACTTATTCTACTGCACAATCATTTCTCCAGCAAGACACCCTAATTTTTATAACCGGCGTAGAATCAGAGCCGTGGTCTATGGTAGCCAAAAATGCGAAGAAGGGTTTGTTTTTTTTTAAACACCTTCCCCCACCCAACCCCCAAAATTACACATTTTATTAAAAAGCACAAACTTTCTAAATAGATCGAACAACTTCTTCTGGCCTTCAGTCAGAATTCTTTTTTTTTTTTTTTTAAATAATTCCTTGCCACATCCTTTGGCTGGATCTAGCAAGAAAGCAAAAAGAGAGAGAAAAAACTGCTTGGCATATCACATCTAAAAATGCCAGGCACCATCTGCAGAAGATTAAAAGGGGTATTGACTACATTTTCACACAAGAAAGCTGTGGTGTTGCAATCTTGTAGAAACACAGACTCTTTTTGAACAACGATTTGTCTTAAATGGTATAGGGTTTCCAGCCCGAACAGGGGTTTGGACTAGAATCGTGATGGCGAACCTATGGCACATTTGTGTGAGCCATTTGTGCAGGCACACGAGCCCCAGGCAAATTTATTTCACTGCACATGTGCGTGCCTCCTGGCTGATTTTCGGCCCGTCTAAGGCCTTGTTCAGCCTGCCAGAGACTTGAGGGAAGCCTCTGCAGCCTTTGCAGGCTGAAAAATAGGCCCTATTTTTCATCACTTCCAGTACGGGTCTATTTTTTGGCCTGCAAAGGCCGCAGAGGCATCTCTCAAGCCTCTGGCAGGCCAAAAAAAGGCCTCAAATGGGCCGAAAATCAGCTGGGAGGTGCACTACAGGTGGGGGGGAGGCGCACCCATTGCCTTCTGAGTGTTGGCACAGGAGACCAAAAAGGTTAGCCACCACTGGACTAGAAGACCTCCGGGGTCCCTTCAAACTTATTCTGTTATTCCGTTATCATGCCAGATTATAATCCTGCATTTTCTCTTGAAGGAAGGCAAGGCCTGACGATTCACACACAGGCCATTGTTGTTTTCATGCACAGAATACAACTTTCCACTATTCGTTTAGTGACAGTTCAAAGTTACAGTGGCACAAGAAAAAAGGGACTTATTCTCAAAAAAAAAAAAAAAGGCCACGTGGTCAAAATTTGGTGGTCTGGCAATGGGCATGTATTTATGACAGTCGTGCTGTCCCGGGGTCACGTGATCACTGTTTGAAAACTTCCCAGCTGGCTTCCAACAAACGAAGTCCATGTGGGGGGAACCAAGTTCAGTTAGTGAAACTACATGATTCACTTAACAGCTGCAATGATTTTGTGGGAAGAAATGTCCATCTGTTTCAGTTCCAAGCCGGAAGAAAGACATTGGAAACATGGAGGCTGATTGGAAAGAGTGTCCATTTATTGATGAAGCAGAAGCACGTGGGTGGTTCTGGGCAGCTGACCACATGGAGTTGAGAGTGGGGGGTTATTTATACCTTGTCTTGGGCTTTGAACGAGCTTCCTGTTACTGTGCAAGAACATGTATTCTATTGTCTGTTGTCAGACTCCCATGGGGCCATGCAGAGGTCATGTTTGTCTGAGCTAAGTTTGGTTGAAGTTGAACTGCTAGGGTGAGTGCAACTGAGGTGATGCAGTGAAGGGGCTTTGGGCAATTCCTATTGTGGCTGAGGGCTAATCCTACCTTTGTTGAACCTTGGGCGAGGGTATTTGCTTATGAATAGAGCAAGCTATCTCTTTATCTCTTAAGTACTGACATCTGCTGTGGGATGTTAAGAAAAGGTGAGAGCTGCTTTCTCCCTCTAAAAAAACTTCTCCTCCAGAGAAATATAATAGTCTGCCTTTTTAATATTTCTCAAAATATTTCATCCTTCTAGGAGAGCGGTGGGAGCTAACTTTCTACAGTTCATTTAATAACAGTTGGAAAAACAAGTTGGAAAATGGGGCAAAAGTCACTTAACCACTGCCTTGCTTATCAATGGAAATTTTGGGGTTGTAAGTCAAGGACTTCCTGTGTGGTAATCTGTATCATGGTTCTGAACAGTGTCATTTGGTTGAAGGCTCCAGGTTGGGGAATAATTTTGCCTTCCTGAAATAAATCCCTCCCTCTATTTCATTTGTTCTGACCTAGGCTTCCTTAGAAAGCATAAAACACAATCTTAGTCCCAGCAAAACCTCTTTTATTTCCACGGCTGTGAATTACGTTCATTCACAGCCTGAAAGGCTTCACAAACAGTCTTTCAGGGGAACGTTTATATGCCACCTTATCGCACTTGGAATACTGCCAAAAAACAAATTGCCAGATACAGGGCAAGGCCAAACTTGACACAGAGTCAAACAGAACTTTTCAAAGTGTGAATTGACCTGACGAACTAATTGCTTCCTGCAAAAGCTCATGTCCTGTTTGCTCCTCATTTATGCCCTCCTTTGGGAAGGGCTAATAATCTCCATGGTGTGGCCTTACTCCTGCGTTGACCCTGCTTTTTCAATTGTTCTTGTCTTCTGGTAGTCTTGCGCATGCACAGGCTGGGAACCAGTTCCAGAAGCTCCCCTGCCTCACTGCTGTCTGAGTCTGAAGGCAGATGATGACTGCCAGCCTGCCCTGGCCCCATCTCTGCCTCTGATGCAGAGCCTTCATCCGAGCCCTCACCAGCCTCCAAGACTGGCCCAGGTTCCACCCAAACCTCCTTACTACTGTCCAACTCTGCTGCCAGCTCCATCAGCCACCGGCGGGCCACAACATCATTAAATCCCAAAGACAGAATTCAGAGGGAATATTCAGATGGACGTGTGTAGAATTAGGGATGTTCAAAACAATGGGGGATTGCGCTACCCAAATCCGTGCAAACTAAAACATACCACTTCAAACTCTAAATACCTTTAAAAAAAAAAAAAAAAACCCCTCTCAGAAATGTGAAAGGGGCTCTCATGGGCTGTGAGAAGGAAATGAAATTTCAACAAAGCATAAAACCTCTTTTGCAAGCTTAGAAAATTTCTGAGAGGCAGCAAGCGAAACCTTCTTGCATATTTCATTATATCGCTCCTGCTTTACTGAGTGACATCTTCTAATGCTGGGTATTCATTTTGTATTCCTAATGGTAAATGCATGATCCTTAATTTGCAAGATTAAAATAGCTAAGGTTTCCGAGCCACATCAAAACTCAGAAATTTCCCTGAGGAAATGTTCTTTATGTGTCTTGGGGGAGGGGAGGGGGACATCATAATAACTGTCTTCCAGTCCTTGAGGGATTGTCACAGAGAAGAGGGGGGGTCAATCTATTTGTCAACTCGTAAAGCAGGGGTCTCCAACCTTGGCTCCTGGAAGCCTGGCGGACTTCAACTCCCAGAATTCCACAGCCAGCTGGCTGTGGAACTCTGGGAGTTGAAGTCCGCCAGGCTTCCAGGAGCCAAGGTTGGAGACCCCTGCCGTAAAGCATTCCTAACCTCCTTTCTAGTTGCCATGGGGGGGGAGGGGAACCCTGAAGGAACAACAAGGAAATCAAAAAGGAAAAAAATACCCAGAAGTACATTCCACGGATACCTCACCAAGGTGTCTCCCAGGTTACCGATCCAGTTGGAGGGGTGTGGTCTCTAGAGCCCACGAAAGTCCTCGGTTGGAGAATGTGATTTATGACACACCGGGTGGGGGAGGGAGGAAACAGGGCATAGGTGCACCATAAATGACGTGAGGCAAAGCTGGTTTAATTAGGATAAGTGCTGACATGTTGCTCCTAATAAATAATTGGATTTCTTTTGAAGTTTGGCTCAAGGCTCATGATTTGATGAGGGCTTCCGCTGGAACCCTGACACTATTCTCCAAAGCACCTGAAGGCTGGACAAGAAGTCATGGCGGGGAGGAAGCTTGTTCAAGAGAGATCCAACCTAGAATTTGGGCGAAAATTTCTGACAGTGTGAACAATTAATCAATGAAACACCTTGCCTCCCGGAGTTGTGTGTGCTCCATTGCTGGAGGTTTTCAAAAATAGACTGGACAACAATTGACCAGGATGATATAACATCTCTTGGCTTGACCAAGGGTTTGGACTAGGTCCCTTCCAGCCTTATGATTCTATGTTCCATGTTCCTCCAAGCCAGAGGGACCTTGGAGGCAGTGGTGGTATTCTACCGGTTCGGCCCGGTTCTGGTGTACCGGTAACACTGAAGATCAGCTGGCAGAGAACCAGTTCACTCTGAACCTTTCCAACACTTTGCAGTTGGGCCCACCCACCCGTCTCTGCTCCTAGGTCCTTGTCAACCTCTCCACTGTTTGGCACGGTAGAGCAGATTGCTGTGCTAAACAGCTGAAAGGCGCAGTAGCTTAGTTTTTATTGCTTTAGCGCATGTGCAAAGCATGCATTTGGTGCAGCCACATGAATCGTGTGACTTGCCCAAACCCTCCCCTGCAGCCACGCCCACCAAGCCACGCCCACTGAACCGGTGGTGGGAACCCACCACTGCTTGGAGGTCTTCTATTTCATGAAAACAAACGGGGTGATATGATAGCAGTCTTCCAATATCTCAGGGGCTGCCCCAAAGAAGAGGGAGTCAAGCTATTCTCCAAAGTACCAGAAAGCAGGACAGGAAGCAATGGATGGAAACTAATCAAGGAGAGAAACAACTTAGAACTAAGGAGAAATTTCCTGACAGTTAGAACAATTAACGAGTGGAACATCTTGCCTCCAGAAGTTGTGAATTCTCCAATACTGGAGGTTTTTAAGAAGAGACTGGACAGCCATTTGTCTGAAATGGCATAAGGTTTCCTGCTTGAGCGGGGGGGGGGTGGACTAGAAGACCTCCAAGGTCCCTTCCAGCTCTGTTATTCTGTTATTCTCTCTGGGCTTTGTTGTTTTCTTGCAGATCTTTCATTACCCGACCATCTCAACCTTATTGCTTTTATTGCTTAGTTGTCGATATAAGGTAGAGGCCATTTGTCCACTGGAGATACTCAATCATCCAGATCATGGTTGCCCCAAAGGTGATTTTTTTTTTTTTCAAGGGGCAATTGGACTTTCTGGTTTTTCTTTGAAGACGTTTCAAAGACGTTTTGCTTCTCATCCAAGAAGCGAAACGTCTTCAAAGGAAAAACAGAAAGTCCAGTTGCCCTTTGGAAAAAAAAGGCACCTTTGGGTAGAGGCTGTTTGTGAACGCAAGTGTGGGGCTGAAAGGAATTTGAAGCATAGGATTCGGGGATAGGCCTCTGGGGGTTCGCAGGGGGTTTAGGAGAGCCCTTAGCTAAGATTCTGTGTGTTATATCTGGGAGAGTGGGCGCAAGAACGGAGACGAGGCATCGAATAGTGACTCCAACTCTTTATTAGTGACTTCAGAACAGAGCAAAATACTAGGGCAGCAGCAGCAGCTCCTTTTATAGAGCTGGCTGCTGTCACAACACCCAATGGTTTGAGTTTGCCGCGCTGGGAGCGTCCAATCGGTGGCGACCCGCTAAGAGCCAATCAGATCAACCAACAATGACCAATCACGATCTGCTATCAGCGGGCCAATCAGAAGTGCAGGTTTACGAGCCTGTCGTGGAAGGAAAACTATTAGAATTGCAAGTTAATGAGTTTGCTTCGTTCGGAACACCCCTCCCCCCTAGGTTCCGTCTCAAGGGTGGGGTGATGTATTCTCGCAGGAAGGCAGGTCGTCTCACCTGTCTACCTGATCTTCATTGCTCCACCAGTCTTTGCCCGGACTCTGGTTCCAGTGGGCTGTTTGTTGAACTCAGCGGTAATGGTGATCTGACTTCTCCGTTGGGTGGCTCGGGGTTGTCATCTCTACTCCCGTCAAGGCTGTTATCTGGATTCTCTGGGTTTGCTGATGCCGCCGTGCTGCTTCATGGAGAGATGACCATCTTCCCCGGCTCTTCTTCGGAAGGTGAATATTCCAGGTTTGGTCGCACTGATTGCTGAGTTTCGAGTACTGGGTCGGGTACTAGTTCGTTTTCGGCCCCCTCGATTTCCCCCCCCCCCCGGTTTGGAGTTCAGGGCTTGTGAAGGGGGTAGGTGCCAGCCTGGAGCATAGTTGGTGGATGTGGCGCTTCCACAGTCTCCCATCAGCAGTTTGCAAACGGTAGGAACGGGGACCTGTAAGTTGAGTTATGGTAGCGGGGACCCACAATGGGTCACCGGTAAAGTTTTTTGCAAAAACCGGGTCGCCTACCTTGAATGTGCGATACTTGCTGCTGGACCCCAGGGGCTTTTCCGGGGTGTAGGCAGGGTGTAGTCAATCAAGATGTGATCGAAGTTTCCTGCCCATCAGGAGTTCAGTTGGGGTTTTGTTTGTGGTGCTGTTTGGAGTAATATGTTGGAGGAGAAACATCCTGGTCACCTTGTCGTGGATGTCCCCTTGTTCCATCTTGTGTAAGGTTTTCTTTATGAACTGGACCATTCGTTCAACCCTACCGTTGGCCGCAGGTTGAGCCGGCGATGTTAAAGCGTGGCGTATCCCCTGGTCTGCTAGGTACTGTTCAAACGCCAAGGCGGTGAATTGTGGGCCATTGTCTGAAACCAAGACATCTGGCAAGCCGTGTGTAGCTAATAGTCTGTTTAGTTTTTTAACGACTGCCTCTGTGGTGGTGCTCTTCATTTTGTGGACCTCAAGCCAGTTGGAATAGGCATCCACTGTTATGAGAAATGTATACCCCTTGGTGGGTCCCGCAAAATTTATGTGGATACGGGACCAGGGACCTCGGGGTGCTTCCCATTCAGTTGGTGGTGCTTTTGGTGGAGCTGAGCGTGTTTCCTGGCACTTGTTGCAGGTGGCAACCCAGGTTTCTATTTGTTTATCTATACCTGGCCACCAAGCGTAGCTTCTTGCTAGTGCCTTCATTCGCACGATGCCCGGATGTCCATCATGCAATAGCTTTAGGACCTTATGCTGTAGTCTTCCTGGGATGATGACTCTGTCTCCCCATAAAACACATCCTTTTTTGAAAAAAAGTTCTGTCTGCCTGTGTTTGAAAGGCTTGAAGGTGTCGTTGAGTTCGTTGTCAGGCCAACCTCTTTCCACCCAGCTGAGGACTCGTGCCAAACAAGGGTCCTTCCTTGTTTCGGATGCGGTGTCTTGTGCAGTCAGTGGTGGTGATGAAAGTGTCTTGATTTGTAGTGTAGCTAGGGTTGGAGCTGGGTCGTCCAGGACATCTGGTAGTGGAGAGCAGCTCAGGGCGTCAGCGTGGGGAATGGCTTTCCCCAGTCAGTGTCGCAGTTGGTAATCGTATGCGGCTAGAAACTCTGACCAGCGTGTCATTCTTGGCGATAAGATGTGGGCAGTTGGTTTATCCTCCACCAAGATGCCAAGTAATGGTTTGTGATCGGTGATTATAGAAAAGGATCTTCCATATACATACTCATGGAATCGTTTGATCGCAGACACAATAGCAAGAGCCTCTTTATTTAGTTGGCTATAGTTTCTCTCAGTTTTAGATAAAGTTCTAGAAAAGAATGCAATGGGTGCCTCAGTGCCATTTGGTAGGACGTGGCTCAAGATGGCTCCTACTCCAAACGGTGAGGCGTCACAGGTGACAGTTAAGGGTAAAGTCTCATTATATTGTATTAATACAGCATCTGATGTTAAAAGGTCTTTTACTTGCTGAAAGGCTCGCTCTTCTCGGTGTCCCCAGACCCAGGAAGCTTTCTTGTGGAGGAGCCTATGCAGGGGTTCAGCAACAGTCGCCTTCTGGGGTAGGAAGATGTTATAAAAGTTAATGAGTCCCAGGAAGGCTTGGAGATCTGTTTTGTTCCTAGGTCTCGGGGCATTTTTTATTGCAGCCAATTTTTTCTCAGTAGGGTGAATTCCCTGTTTGTCAAGAAGGTAACCAAGGAATTCAACCCTCTCAGTACATAGTTGGCACTTGTCCTTCTTGACCTTCAGGCCAGCGTCTTTAAATTTTTGGAGGACCATTATTATTCACTTTTCTAGTAGACTTTTAGTGCGGGCGGCTATCAAGACATCATCAAAATATGGCGCGACCCCTTTTATGCCTTGTAGCGATCTCTCCATCAGACTTTGGAAGATGCCAGGTGCTACACTCACTCCGAACTGCAGTCTATTACATTTGAATGCACCTCTGTGCGTGACTATAGTTTGGGCTTCTGCGGTCTGCATCTACGGGCAGCTGCTGGTATGCCTGGGCTAGGTCCAATTTTGCGAATATTTTTCCACCCCCAAGGGAGTGAAGGAGGTGTTGGACCACAGGCACAGGGTAAGCGCTCTGCTGAAGTGCGTGGTTTAGGGTGGCCTTGTGATCCCCACAAATTCTCAAAGATCCGTCAGGTTTTTATGGGGGTTACAATTGGGGTCTCCCATCGGGTGTGGTCAATTGGTTCCAACACGCCCTGGGCTATTAATTTGTCCAATTGTTCATCAATCTTTGGTTTGAGTGCAAAGGGCACTCGACGAGGCTTAAGGTGAATGGGTGTGATATCAGAGCAGAGATTAAACGATATGGGGGATCCCTTGTATTTGCCTACTTCTCGGTGAAAACTTCCTGGAATTCCTGGACAAGGGTCGCTTCCCAGTCATCATCTTCGGTCTGGTTGATGCCCGCCCGTTCGATTCCTAATGGCGCGAACCACTGCAAGCCTAATAAGCTGGGTCGATCTTTATTGACGATGGTAAGAGGTAGGGTTGCGGTGTGGTCTTTGAAGGAGACTTGGACATGGCTGGAACCGGCGACTGGGATCCTATTTCCTTGGTAGTCCTTTAATATAATTCTCTGAGTGCTGAGGTCCTGGCGATGGATGTCAGGGATCAGCTGTTTGAGGGTTTTCCAGGAAACCATTGATAGAGAAGACCCGGAGTTGACTTCCATAACGCATGGTCGATTCTCAATGGTGACCTTTACTCAGATTTTTCTTGCATCAAGGGATGAAGCGTGGCCGATGGTGATGGTTTGGTGCGCCTTTTCTCATCTGGTAGAAGTGGCTGGTGCTCGATTTCTGTAGTAGTGGTTCCATTGGTTGCTTGGGCGGTCCTGATTTACTGGTGGGGTGCCTGTTGTCTGCCGGAAATTAATTTCTCTTCGGTTTGGGCTGGACCCTCGCTTGCTTCTACAGACCTTTGCAATGTGGCCCCTCTTTCCACAGGAACGGCAGAGTGCGTCTAGGAATTTGCAGTCTGGTTTCCCCCACATCCAGCACACTGATATGAGGACTTATGATTCCGTTGATCTCGCTGATCACGTTCTGACCTGAGTCTGTTGACCTCTTCTTCCTTGCTTTCTGATGGGGATTCGAGGTCTTCATGGTGGGAGATCGTTGCGTACCTCTCGGGAAGGGGAGTAGTATCACTGGCGAGTTGGCGGTGCAGTCCGTTTGCTCGGCGCATTCGAGCTGCCGACTTCCTGGTTGCTTCTGCTGTAGTAGCATCGGCGATGACATCTGCGAGGCCGATGTCTCCCTTTGCCATAATCTTTCTCTGGGTTGTGGGGTCTCTTAGACCGAGAACAATTCAATCTCTCATGGCTTCTTCGAGATTTGCGAAGCCACAGAGTTCCCCCAGGTTTCTGAAGTCCGCAATGAAGTCTCCAACACTCTCGCTTTCCTGTTGGTCCCTCTGGTAAAACTCGCATCTCCTGATGAGTGTTGGCACCACTGGGGCATAATGGGCCCAGAGGATTGGGGCGAGGTTGTCCCAGTTCATCGTCTTGACTTCAGCTGGTTTTGCAAGTGCCTTTGCCATCTTAAAAATGGTGGGCCCGCAATGGGTCAGGAATACAGCTCGTTTCTTGCCAGGCGTAGCATCCTTCAAGTTGTTGGTTTCCAGGAACATATGAAACCTGTCTATATACGAGTCCCAGTCTTCATTAGCCGGATCAAATGGAGCGGGTGGTATGGCGCCGCGGGTCATTCTGCCACTATTGGTGCGCTCTCAGCCACGTGCTCTGTTAGCGTTCAATGAGTGTTCAGTCAGCTCTATCGTCTCCACATCCCATCCTCGTCGCCAGTGTTATATCTGGGAGAGTGGGCGCAAGAACGGAGATGAGGCATCGAATAGTGACTCCAACTCTTTATTAGTGACTTCAGAACAGAGCAAAATACTAGGGCAGCAGCAGCAGCTCCTTTTATAGAGCTGGCTGCTGTCACAACACCCAATGGTTTGAGTTTGCTGCGCTGGGAGTGTCCAATCGGTGGTGACCCGCTAACAGCCAATCAGATCAGCCAACAACGACCAATCACGATCCACTATCAGCGGGCCAATCAGAAGTGCAGGTTTACGAGCCTGTCATGGAAGGAAAACTATTAGAATTGAAGTTAATGAGTTTGCTTAGTTCGGAACACTGTGCAGTTCGGAGAACCACGAAATCCCACTCCTGGCTGGCCCCACCCACCCACTCGGCCCTCCCAGAAGTCCCTACGTGACCCGTTTTTGATGCAGGTAAGTACAGGCCAGGGGTGAGATTCAAGATCCAGTTCTGTGGGCGTGGTTTAGTTGTTGGGCATGGCTTGGTGGTCATGTTATTGGTCGGGTGTGGCCAACTCAACGTCACTCACATCGAGGCATGCATCTCCTCACCTGGCCTCTCGTGACTGTGGGGATGCTGCAATAGTCGTAAGTGTGAAAAATGGTCATGTCACTTTTTTCAGTGCCATTGTAACTTTGAATGGTCACTCCACATAAGCAAAGTACCAGCAAAGGAGGGGGAAAAAAGCTCCAGAGAAGTTCCTGAGACAGAAAGTCTAGTCCTGCCAAGAATGTAATAAGGGTTAACGGAGAGGCCGTTTCTGTAAGCAACACCAGAATGTTTCCTTCCTGCCTTCCTTACAGGATTAGGCCTGTAATTTCTTCTAACAACCGGTTCTCTGAACTGCTTAGAATGTTAACAACCAGTTCTAGCGAACAGGTGCGAACTGGTAGAATCCCACCCCTGGTGCAGGCCACGCATGGATGCCCAGGGAGGGCAAAATATGGGCCTCCTGGAAATTCAGGAAGGCTGGAAATGGGCCCATTTCCATCTTCCAGAAAGCCTCCAGAGTCTGGGGAGGCCGTTTTTGCCCTCCTGTAGGCTCGAAAAAATCAAGCACAGCAGTTGCAAAGCAGGGTCCTCATTAAATCAAGGACGGACTTTGGAATGCTTGCGTGTGCTGCATTCTCATTTTCTGACTTTGCAAGATGCAGCCCGGGTGAGGCTATGGGATATTGAAACCCTAATGGGCTCTGTCCAAGCAACTAATTGCAGACTTTCTCTCTTAGTTGACGGTGCTTCTC
Source organism: Hydrophis major (assembly GCA_033807585.1). Taxonomy (NCBI): domain Eukaryota; kingdom Metazoa; phylum Chordata; class Lepidosauria; order Squamata; family Elapidae; genus Hydrophis; species Hydrophis major. The sequence continues at coordinate 136,522,633 of CM066332.1, read as the reverse complement.
ATTGATCCTCTAAAGCAAATGTCTTTTAAGGCTAAAGGCAATTCACCAAGATCAACAAACGATAAGTTAATGGAATTTTATCGGAAATTTCATTCAAACGAACAAGGTCAATACTCGGAGATGCCATTTAGGCACGAGGATCAAAGTAATCCTTTGTTGTTATTGTTGTTGTTGTTGTTACTAACCTAGAGATTAGCAAAAGAGAAGAATGAAGAGATTTACCGAGCTTGATTCCTCCAGAAAATTACAATTAAGTACAGGGGACCTGAGGCAATTAGCATTATTTAAAGGAATAAATATAAGGGGAAATAGTCTTTTTGACAAGGATATAATTACAGCATGCTTTATATATGATGCGTGTAGCCAATGAGCTATAAAGAGCCCTTAAAATGTTTTTTTTTCCCTCTTGGAAAACGTGTCACTGGTTTCAAAAAAAATGCATATGGGCAAACTCCAAAAACTGGTGGACTGGTGGTAAGAGGAAGATGAAGAAGGAGAGGTGGAGGAGAAGGAAGAGGAAGGGAGGGAGAGAGGGAGGGAATGTGGGGGAAGAGGAGAATGAGGGAGGTGGAGAAAGGAAGGAAGAAAAGGAAGCGGGAGGAAGAGAGGAGGAGGAGGAGGAGGAGGAGGAGGAGGAGGAGGAGGAGGAGGAGGAGGAGAAGGAGAAGAAGAAGAAGAAGAAGAAGAAGAAGAAGAAGAAGAAGAAGAAGAAGAAGAAGAAGAAGAAGAAGAAGAAGAAGAAGAAGAAGAAGAAGAAGAAGAAGAAGAAGAAATTAGTTAAAATGATGTTCCATTTTTTGTACATCTTCATAATATAAAATACATTTTGCTTCTAAGTTTTCTTTTCTTTCCTCTTCCCTTTTCTTGTCCTCATTTACCCTCACGGCCATTTCCTTTCTGTTGCCATTTGTTGCATGAGAAATTTAAGCAAAATTGTATACGTCAACCCAACTCAGTTAGATAACATGGAAGTGGAAGTGGAGACAAGTGAAGCTGAAGATTGGAAAACCTGGGTCAGCAAAAAATATGGGTGAAAAGATAAGGAGCCCAGGGTGAGTCAGAAAGTGATTCATGGCTTTGAATAATCAAACCCAATATTTGCTTACGGAAGAATTGTTTTAAAATCCAATGAACTTAAGAAGTCCACCTTATTTTGCATTGATCATGCTCTGGTTCAAGTTCTCATTCCGGTCCCCATACAGAATTTAAGCACTCAGAAATATTGGAAGATAGGTAATGAAATGTAAGTTAGCAGGTCCTGTGGGCATTTACTAAGAAAATAATATTTAGTCTTGAAAGCAAAAGACAGGGGTAATTACAACACTGTATGCACATCTATTCCAAGGATATCAGAAAAATAGTGTTTTCTGTTCTCTGTGTGAATCATCATCATCATCACTTAACAACCCCATAATCCTTGCAGGGTGGAGTCTGGACAACTGAATGGAGCTAGTAGAATGTTTACTGGCCGGATGCCCTTCCTGATGCCAGCACGGAGATTTGTTCAGAAGATATATTGCCCAGAGAGAGAAATATCTGCCTCTGCCTAGGATCAAACTCACGGCCTCCTGATCATGAGGCGAGAGCTCCACCTCAAGGCCACCACTCCCTGTTCCCTATGGGAATGCAGGATTTAAAAAAAACAGTGTTAATTGGACTTCAATGGCTGCAATCAGACTGCCAATAGATAGTGACAAAGTGTTGTCAGTATTGTTATGCTGCCATCTAGTGGTTCTCTGGTTGCTTGCAGCTGAGACGCAGTAGCTGGAGTAGGGGTAGGATTCAATTTTTTTAACAACCAGTCCTGTGGGCGTGGCTTAGTTGGTGGGCATGGCTTGGTGGTCATGTTATTGACTGGATGTGGCCAACTCAACATCACTCACATTGAGTGGCCTCTCATGACTGTGGGGATGTTGCAACAGTCGTAAGTGTGAAAAATGGTCATAAGTCACTTTTTTCAGTGCCATTATAACTTTGAATGGTCACTCCACACAAGCAAATTACCAGCAAAGGAGGGGAAGAAAACTCCAGAGACGTTCCTGAGACAGGAAGTCTAGTCCTGCCAAGAATGTAATAAGGGTTAACAGAGAGGCAGTTTCTGTAAGCAACACCAGAATGTTTCCTTCCTGCCTTTCTTACAGGATTAGACCAGTCATTTCTTCTAACAACCGGTTCTCCAAACTGCTTAGAATGTTAACAACCGGTTCTAGCAAATAGGTGCGAACTGGTAGAATTCCACCCCTGAGCTGGAGTGTAGTTTCAGAAAAGCAGATTATTTAAAGGAAAGAAAGAACAGATTTATTGTGGAAGCTGTTCCCTTGAGGAATGATGATCCCTTCATTAGATTTCATCAGGCAGAGGTCAAATAGGTCTATACTGGGGCGGCTTTAATTTAGACATCCGATCCAAACAGCGGATGGGCCATTAATGATGGCCTCTTCCTATTCTATCAATTTAAGGGCAAAAAAGGGGGGGGGTGTTGTGGCTTGTCGGCTGCTAGCACCTCCAGCAGTTGAATCAGAGGAGGAGGAAGAGGAGGAGGAGGCATGGGAATTAGGGTCAGCATCAATGCAACCTGAGAGCTCCGAGGGGGAAGAGGGAATGAAGCTGGCAGAGACACAGAGGCAGAGCCTGGGCCATCCATCAGCCCTCAGATGGACAGTCAACAGCCCCCAGGTCTGGAGGTGGCTGATGAGGAAGAGGAGAAACAGCTGGGTCCAGTGTCAGATGCCTGGATACGCAGAAGGTAGAGGAGAGGAGAGCCGTGGAAATCTATGGGCTGGTTCTTGGGACAGAAGAGCCACCGCTGTTAGTGCCCCACCCTAGCTCTGGGGATAAAAAGCAGGGGGTGGAAATGAATAGGTGTGGCAGACAATTATTCCTATTCTAGCTGGATTTATTAGTCTGCAAGATAAACTTTTTGCCGGGGCTGCCAGCATTCCTAATAAAGGAATCTTTTGAGTTCACGTCCGAGGGTTTGTCGTGTTTGGGGAGCTGGGTCAGAACAGGGGGGTGATGTCCCTCAAACTGCTGTGTCAAGCAAAAGAGAAACCTTGACAAGCAACCTTGATTGCACAAAACTCTCTCTTTTCAAGGGGAAGATTAAAACGGGAGTCCGTTCTTTAGTGCCACATTCACAGTGGCCATTTCCGGTGCATTTGGAAATAAAGAGTCATAGCGATTGTGAACAATTTTCTGATTCTTCTCAGAGTACCTTTCCATACATGTTTAATGCAGAGCCCCCTAATCTGAAATTCCATCTCCCACCAGTTCCCAGCCTAATTACCTCATTGCTAGGCTGTTCCACCTGCCATCGCTCCTTCGAGAAAGAATAAGTCTAGATTTCAATCAACAGCTTAGCCTTAGGGAGCTCTCTAATGGATCTTACCGATAGATTCTTCTTCCATTCTATGATACGGTTTGGGTGGAAAGACTCTAAGAGATTTACAGGGACCTCTGAATAGAAGAATCAGATACCCAGTTTGTGTTATCACATGTGGTGGACATGCCCAAAAGCCAAAAAAAAAAAAAAAAATTGGACAAAAATACACATGTGGTTAGAAGAAAATGATAAAGCCACATATAGATTTAAAACCAGAAATATTTTTGAAAGGCATTTTACCGGTTAAGGATAACATGTTTGATTTTACATGTATTAACTGCAGCTAGAATTGTATTTGCACAATAGTGGAAAAGTGAAGAGATCCCTACAGATGAAAATGTGATTTAAAAAAGAGTAGACTGTGTAGAAATGGATAGACTAACACTTACAATTAAGGAAAAGAAAGAAACTGAATACTTTTTGACATGGGACTTATTTTAACAGTGGTTAGCTAATAAAAACAGAAATTAGAATCAATGAAATAGAAGAAAAGGACTAATGACACAAGGGAGGTTTGTTAAAATGGATAAGCTATTGTTGTTGTTGTTGTTATTATTGTTGTTGTTGTTGTTGTTGTTGTTGTTGTTGTTGTTATTATTATTATTATTATTATTATTATTATTATTATTATTATTATTATTAAACTAATACCAATGTAATGAACATTGTTGTAAACACTTTATTATTTCCTAAAACTATTTGTATCCAGACAGCACACTGTTTAATTGAAAATGGAATTTTTATATGTTATAACATAAAATAAACATTTATTAAAAAGAGAAGGAATAAGTCTAGATTTTAATCAACAGCTTAGCCTTAGGAAGCTCTCTAATGGATCTTACCGATAGATTCGTCTTCCGTTCTATGATACAGTTTGGGTGGAAGGACTTTAAGAGAATTACAGGATCCTCTCAACAGAAGAATCTCAGTGTGAATTGATATGTATGAATCTTGGGGATCCAGAAGGACTAGGGGTGACATGATAGCAGTGTTCCAATATCTAAGGAACTGCAATAAAGATCAACCTGTTCTCCAAAGCATCTGAAAGCAGGACAAGAAGCAAAGCATGGAAACTAACCAAGGAGAGAAGCAACTGAGAACTAAAGAGAAATTTCCTGACTGTTAGAACAATTAACCAGTGGAACAACTTGCCTCCAGAAGCTGTGGATGCTCCAACACTGGAGGTTTTTAATAAGAGATTGGACAGCCATTTGTCTGAGATGTTATAGAGTTTCCTGCTTGAGCAAGGGTTGGACTAGTCGACCTCCAAGGTCCCTTCCATCTCTGTTATACTGTTATTCTCTCTGAGCTTTGTTTTTTTCTTGCAGACATTTCATTACCCAACCAGGTAATATCATCAATGCTAGTAGGGAGTGAGGTTTGATCTCTATTTATACTGTATACTTGCCCTTTCAATGTTGGTAAGAGTGTTGTTTTCTTCATGATGGTTCCTTGACTGGCTGGTTATTTATTGTTTAATTGTTTGAGTAGGGTAGTTTCTTAATTAATACCAGACCAACAATTAAGCAGTAAAGAAGCATTAATTAACACCAGACCTTAATACCCTAGTTGGGTGATAAAATGTCTGCAACCACAACATTTCCTGACCAGCACTCAACACCCAAATAAGCAGACACTAAACAGGAAACAATACCCCAATCGATGAACTAACTCAGTAAACAACAGCCTAATTAAAGAACTAACAAGAAGATGCCTATCAACATTGCCAGAACAAACCCTACTCTTTTGTAGCACTAATGATGTTACCTAGTTGGGTAATTAAATGTCTGCAAGAAAACTACCAAGCTCAGAGAGCAACACAGTTGCTCCATAGTTGTCCTCCTCCATCCTCCATCCTCTCTCCTCCATCCTCCTCTTCTTCCTCCTCTCCTTCCTTCTTCTCCACAAACCCCACTTTCTAGTACTGATGATGTTACCTAGCTGGGTAGTGAAATGTCTGCAGGAAAACAACCGAGTTTAGGGAGGCACCAAGGACTCCACCGTTCAACCCTGAGCTATGAATATTCTCTGCTATTGGATACATATGAGCTCTACAGATCTAGGCACATTTTAGCAGGGAATGAAGAAAAGGAAACGCTAAAGTCAACATGAGATGAAAAGATGGGACAAGTAAACGACCTTCTGAGCATCCAAGCACAGAAAGCCTTTAATAGACAGCATGGGAGAAGAAGATGGAGAGACTTTTGATTTCAGTTGGAAGATTTACAACCCGGTTGAGAAAAAGATGTATTGCAGTAATGCGAACTAAGCTATCCGAGGAACAAACTGCACTCCATTGGTGATTTCGTTATTTTGTTTTTGGAAGGAACGATGGTTATTGATTGGCTGATCACAAGGGAAGCTACTGAAGCTACTGTTGGAAATAAGACACTTTCACGCTTTCACACTGTTTCATTCTCATCTCATAAGAAACAATATTGATTGGATTTCTCTCTCCAGCTCTACCGTCCCACAGAATTCAGTTAGCCTCAAGGAAGAAATAGGAATGGATCTGGCAAAGCAGCGGATAAAACATTTCATTCTTCTTAATCAGAGTCCTCCAGTAGATGTCTATGGAGATTCTCAATCATCCAGGATGTCCCAAAAGTGCTTTTTCAAAAGTCAACTCTAATTTGTTTGGGTTTTTTTTCTCCTTGAAAATGTTTCACTCCTCATCCAAGAAGCTTCTTCAGTTCTGACTGAAGGGTAGAGGTTGGAAAGATTTACATTCTTTGCAGTCATCTGGTCTGTAGATAACGCCCACCCACCCTCAGTGGCCTCAACGACTCTCAGGGAGGTAACCACAGACCTTCAGAGTGCAATTGACCAGATGATTGCAACGAATATAAATCCTTCTAGCCACCACCATTCAGTCAGAACTGAAGAAGCTTCCTGGATGAGGAGGGAAATGTTTTCAAGGTAAAACAAACAAACAAACAAGAAAGTCCAGTTGCATTTTGAGAAGACACCTTTGAGTCTTTAAGTAGAGCTCCCCATGAGAAAGTAGTCTGTTTCCATGTTGAGTCCTGGAGAAATAATGATGTTGAAGATGACAATGATCAACATCTAAAAGAAATGAGGCCCTGGTAGGTGAAGTTAACAGTTAGTCTGGACTCTATAGATGGAAGGACGCATATGAGGTCACATACCTAAGTCTATATGTGGCTATATCTCTCCACCAGCAATCAACACTCAGTTGAGCATGGATTAACATGACAATATCAGATCAAGATCAAGAAGTAAACAATAACCAATGAAGAAATTGCCAACAAACAGTAAACAACAATCCACCAAGATTTTGGTCACCACACTATAAAAAAGATGTTGAGACTCTAGAAAGAGTGCCGAGAAGAGCAACCAGGATGACTAGGGGGCTGGAGACTAAAACATACAATGAACGGTTGCAGGAACTGGGCTTGGCTAGTCTAGTAAAGAGAAGGACCAGGGGAGACAGGATAGCAGTCTTCTAGTATTTGAGGGGCTGCCACAGAGAGAAGGAAAGGATCATGTTATTTTCTAAAGCACCCGAAGGCCAGACAAGGAATAATGGATGGAAACTGAACAAGGAGAGATTTAACCTAGAAATAAGGAGAAACTTTCTGACAGTGAGAACCATCAACGCATGGAACAGAAGCTGCCTTCAGAAGTTGTGGGAGCTTCATCACTGGAAGCTTTCAAGAAGACACTGGACTGCCATCTGTCAGAAATGGTGTAGGGCCATGATGGCGAACCCATGGTAGGCGTGCCGGAAGTAGCACACAGAGCCATCTTTTCGGGCACACCAGCCGTCACCCATTGCTCTTCCGGGTTCCGGCATGTGCATGCGTGCTGACCAGCTGTTTTTTGCATGCAGGGGAGCACCGGAAATGGGAAAAGCAGCTCCCCGGCATGCATGCGCACGCTGGCCAGCTGGTTTTCACACATGCATGCATGTTAGAAACCAGAAGATTAGATGGCCGGCGTGCGTGCGTGTGCCAGGTAGCTGCTCTTCTAGTTTCTGGCACACGCATGCATTATGGCACTCAGTGCCTTTTTGATGTGCATGCTCCCATGCCGAAAAGGTTAACCATCACTGGTGTAGGGTCTCCTGCTTGGGGGTGGGGTGGGGGTTGGACTAGATGACCTACAAGGCACCTTCCAGCTCTGTTATTCTACTTTATTCTAATCACCCTCATCAACACGGATTAGGGGCAAAGCCAGTAGAATATAAAACGAGATTTGGATATGATTATGATTACAGAGAAAAGAGTCGATCAAGTGAATTGTATGTTTGCTCATACCCTTGCTTCCCCTTTATAACAACCCAACAATTGTAGGACACAATAGCCAATTCCTTGTAATAAGATTTGTTGTCTGAAAGGCACTAGCAGATACTTACTGGTTTTTGCTTAATATTTATGGTGTTCAAATGTAGACACAGGAAATGAACTTTTATTCACCCTTCCATGTCAGTTAATTCTATGCCATCCCTTCCAGACTATCACTTCCCAATCAGCTTGTTGTAGATACACTGACTGGGGATAGTGGGGTTTGTAGAACAACATACAAATACCCGCCGTTTCCAAAGCCCGGTTATAAACAGCTCAGGCCCAGTAGTGGGCTGTGGCCCAGAGTTTGGGGAACCCTTGAGTCAGAATATCTTGAACGTATTCTAACAGTCAGCCATTTTAGAATAATGGCTACAGAGAGCGCTTCTGACTCTTCTCAGTTCCTTAGAAGCTTCTTTGACGTTGATGGCATGGGAGAAGAAGGAAAAAAAGAACCAGAAAGTGCCAGCTAGTATGAAGTTTGTGAAGACACAGCCTGAACAGGAGGACAATAAGAAAAGAAATGATTTATTGCAGGGTTTTGGGTTTTTTTCAATCTTGGCCACTTGAGGAGGGGTGGGACTTCAGCTCCCAGAATTCCCCAGCCAGCATGCTGGGGAATTCTGGGAGTTGAAGTCCACCCCTCTTCAAGAGGCCAAGATTGAGAAATGCCGGTTTATTGTGTTCTTTCAGGCACATCTTCTGCCTGACAGCCTCCAACCTTGGTTAACAGTAAGCCCAGTGACTGATTCAGCAAAACTGCCTTTGGAAAAAAAAGAATCTTTGGGAATTTTCAGCTGACTCAGCACTTGGCAGCCCATTTCGGAATCAATAGTTGCTGTGATGAGCACACCAAATGCTACTTTATTTCTACATTCTGTACTTATCCCATAAAGACCTGCATTGTATAACAAGTAAAGTCCTCAACGTATGACCACAACTGAGCCCAAAAATTTGCGTGGCTAAGCGAGAGAAATGTTCACGTCGGTTTTGCCGCCATTTTGCTATTTTTCTTGCCGCCGTTAATCAGCGGCTCGCTACGGTTGTTAAGCGAGTCACACCGTTCTTAAGTGAATCTGGCTTCCCCCATTGATTCTGCTTGTCAGAAGATGCAACATCCCCATGGCCACATGATCAAAATGCAGACGCTTGGCAACTGACTCATATTTATGACAGTTCCAATGTCCCTGAGGGTCAGGGGATCACCTTTTGCAACCTTCTGACAAGCAAAGACTGTGGAGATTCTCAGACATCCAGGTTGTGGTTGTCCCAAAGGTGCTTTTTTTCAGGAGGCACCTGGACTTTCTGGGTTTTTTTTTCTTTTGAAGATGTTTCACTTCTCATCCCAGAAGCTTCTTCAACTCTGACTGGATGGTGGGGAATGGAAGGATTTATATTCCTTGTAAAGAGCTGGTCCTTTGCATCCTTTCAGAGGGTCGTTGAGGCCACTTGGAGGTTTATCTGTGTCCTCAGGGCAGAGGTTGTATTCAACAGGTCCTGACCAGTTCTGGAGAAGTGGTAGCAGAAATGGTGTGTCTAATTGGAATTTTAACTGGAACAAGAAGCAGGACACGGCCTCTCCATGCATTTTTCTACGGACATTTCTACTTTATGGAGCCTTCTCCCCTGGTAACCTGGCAAGTCACTTTTAGCCTTTCAAAAGCATTGATTTTGGGACACCCCAAGTGGGTGAGTGAAGCATCGAGTTTTGTACAGGTAGTCCTCGACTTACGACAGTTCATTTAGTGACCGTTCAAAGTTAACTGGGAAAAAGTGGCTTAGGGCTATTTTTCACCCTTCAAACCATTGCAGCATCCCCAGCATCCCAAACGGATTCATATTTATGACGGTTGCAGCATCTCAAGGTTACGTGATCCCCTTTTGCGACCATCAGACGAGCAAAATCAATGGGGAAGCCAGATTCACTTAACAATGGTGTTGCTAACTCAACAACGGCAGGGAATCAATTAACAACTGTGGCACAAAAGGTCATAAAATGGAACTCACATTCAACTGAACAAATGTTTCGCTTAGTGGCAGAAATTTTGGGCTCAGTTGTGGTCCTAAGTTGAGAACTACCTATATTGTTTTTATAGTTTTTTTTTTTTTAAAAAAATACAATTCTGCCTTTTATTGTTGTTGTGAACAAAGTTGTAGTTTAAGGATGAACAACAATCGTACAAACCTTTTAAATAAATAAATAAAGATGTTGAGATGATCTTTCTTTCTATCTTTGCCAAATGGGATGCAACATCTGCTCCAGATGTTCTCCCATAGACACTCTAGTTTAAGTAGGTATTTTTAAATTTCTTAGGCTATGGGGATTTTTTTGTTATTGTTTGCAGATAGTATTATTTATTTTTAAACTTCCAATCAGGAGACTGTGAATTCGATCCTAGATAGAGGCAGATATTTCTCTCTCTGGGCACGTTGAGAATGTATCTGCTGAATCTAACTCAGCATTGGTGACAGGAAGAGCATCTGGCCAGTAAACACTCAGCTCCATTCAATTGCTCAGACTCCGCCCCGGAAAGGATTATGGGGCCGTTAAAAGAAGATGCCGATTGTGGTTGCATTATTGTGGGTGGCCATTTTCAACGGTACCCTTCACGTGTTTCTAATTAATGATAGGAAGGTCATCAGTTTTCCGGAGGTATGGAAATATAATTAAGTAAACGAAAGGATGCATGCGCACATTAATAATACTTGGGAAGTAAGTTGGGAAATGAGAATTTACAAAGGGTGTCTTTGTTGACTTGAAAAACTACAGTACCAAATTATCTCTGCACTCAATTAGACTCTTAAATAAACCTTCTCCGTAGAAAGCTCAGAGACTGTCCCCTTGCTTTCTGCTCGTGCTACTGCCAGCAATTTGTTTGGGAACAAGTAAGAAGATGGGTCAACTTGCAGTGGCCATGGTCAAAATATCTACCTGAAAAGTGAAAGTGAAAGAAGAATTAGTGAAAAGAAGAACTAAGTATTCAAATTTTGAGAAAGTTCAGAGAACCAATAAATACCACCTCTGACTGGCCCTGCCCTCATCTATTCTCTGCCTCTTGAGTCCCAGCTGATTGGCTGGGTCTTCTTTGGTTGCCCTGCACAGGAGAACGGAGCTGAAAAGCAGGTTAGTGGGGTGGGGTGGGGAATGGAGATTCTGCAGTATCCTTCCCCTGCCACGCCCAGCAAGCCATGCGATGCCCACCAAGCCATGCCCACAGAACCGGTCGTAAAAAAAAAAATAGTATCCCGCCATTGACTAGGGGTGATGTGATAGCAGGGTTCCAACATTTGAGGAGCTGCCACAAAGAAGAATGGTCAAGTTATTCTGCAAAGTACCCGAAGGCAGGACAAGAAGCAACGGATGGAAACTGATCAAGAAGAGAAGCAACTTAGAATTAAGGAGAAATTTCCTAACAGTGAGAACAATTAACTAGTGGAACAACTTGCCTTCAAAGGTTGTCGGTGCTCCATCCCTGGAGGCTTTTAAGAAGAGACTGGACAACCATTTGTCTGGAGTGGTAGAGGGCAGGGGTTCCCAAACCATGGTTTATGGACCATTATTGGTCGATAAGTGTCCTGTCTGTGTGAGAGAGAGTTAAGGGCTGTTTGGAAACTGAAACAGTATTTGCTGTGTGAGCAAGAAGGAGACAGCAAGGAGCCCAGGCATGCTTTGCTCAACTGTTCTGTACTAAAGCTAGTTGCTGCTGTGAAACTAAAACTGAAACTGAAATTCCTCTGCTTGTGTTTTGCATTTGGAACAGATTTCTTTTCTGGTGGGGAGGGGGAGTAGAACTCCTTAGCATCAGAGTGTGTTAATAATAATAATATAGGAAATACTCATGCTCTGATGGTCATTTTGAAAAATCCTTTCTTAGTGAACGCCTAGAAGCCAAAAGGAACATAAGTGCAAAATTTTTAGGCTTTAAAGTTCTGGAGATTTTGTGATGATGTGTGATTGGTCTTTCACTTTTATATAGATAGATAGATAGATGAGACCCAGCCCTTTATATATCCCCTTTTCAGCTTTGTGGATTAGAAGTAGTAGCTGTAAAGCTGTTTTGTTCCTCTCTGTTAAGAGAATAGTAGACATCTTGCAGACAACCGAATGCAGGCTGTGTATCTGAATAAAGCTAAAATTAATAAAGTAAAATTAATTACTCAATTACTCTTAACATCTGTCTTGCAGTTCAAGTATGCAAAGGGTCTTCTGTGTATTATCTAGCCAAAAGAGTGGTCCCCAGGGGGTTATTGTACTTGGCCATTGGGAGAAAGAAAGAGGACACAATCAACATAAAATTCCGTGTATCTTTACCTACTCGATACAGCCTTATTCATAATGTGATTGCTTCTAAGCTCCGTTGGGTAAGATCTAGAGCCCACTGTAACTACATGGCCAAAAAGGCATTAAGAGTTGTTAACCTAATCCTACGTATATTTTTCTCTGGTAATATCACACTACTAACTAGAGCATATAAAACATTTGCTAGACCAATACTCGAATACAGCTCATCAGTCTGGAACCCACATTAGGTATTTGATATTAGCACAGTTGAGAAAGTCCAGAAATATTTCACAAGAAGAGTTTTCCACTCCTCTACTCATTGTAGAATACCTTATGCCACCAGACTCGAAATTCTAGACCTAGAAAATCTAGAACTATACCGCCTTTGGTCTGATCTAAGTATAGTATATAAAATCATACATTGCAATGTCCTACCAGTCAATGAATACTTCAGCTTCAATCATAACAACACAAGAGCACACAACAGATACAAACTCAAGGTTAATTGCACCACACTTGATTGCAGGAAATACGACTTCAGCAACAGAGTGGTCAATGTCTGGAATATTCTACCTGACTCTGTGGTTTCTTCCCCAAACCCCCAAAACTTTAACCTTAGAGTGTCTACTATTGACCTCACCCCTTTCCCAAGAGGTCTGTAGGGGATGTGCATAAGCGCACCAATGTGCCTACCATCCCTGTCCTATTGTTTCTTTTATTTTTCTCATATATATCCATTTCATATATTCATAACTATGTTTATACTTATACCTGTTATCTTGTAAGCAATTGACAAATCAAATAAATAAAATAAATAAATAAGTAAAATGTACAGTTAGTTCTGTGAATTTTAAACCCAGTTGCTTTTTCAACGGGCACCGGTGCGAACTAATCCCCTTTGTACGTTTGATGTCTAAAACACAGAGCTCCAAAAATGCAGATCGATATTTGTAATTTGGCCTGATCAAGAGTGAGGCTGTTTCAAACAGCCTGTTTATCTGGTGGCCTGCAAAAGCCAGCAAGGATAATGCAGCTGTTTCCTTAAGGGCTAAAGGCTGTGAAGTCTATTCTCTATAAGAAACACCGTGTGATTTATTTCTTACGCTGCAGAACTGAGTGGAATGAGAGAGAGAGAGAGAAAAATACCTAAAGCCACTTAATGAATCTACACTAAAGACTATATTTCCAGCTATGGACTTGAGATCTGTAACTCACTGTCTTAGCCATTAACAACAGGGCCCACTCTCGCAGAATCAAGCATTGTGCTGGAGAGCAGATGGTTGTAATAAACAACTTCTGTGTTGGTCATTAATTGGAGAGTTTGTAGAGATTCTCAATCCTTCAGGTGCTGGTTGTCCCAAAAGTACTTTTTAAGGAGGCACCTGGACCTGTTTTTTCGTTTGAAGATGGTTCACTTCTCATCCAAGAAGCTTCTTCAGCTCTGACTGGATGGTGGGGAGTGGAAGGATTGATACTTCTTGAAGATAGCTGGTCATTTGCATTCTTTTAGATAGTCCTTGAGGCCACCTGGATGTTTGTCTGGGTCCTCCGGGTCACCTGAGAAGTGCAAATGGGTGTGGAGCCTTCTTGGAGCTATTAAAAGGACTGTATTGCACACCCTGAGGACACAGACATCAGGGGCCTCAATGACCAAACATCTCTGTGGCCTCAGTGACTCTCTAGAAAGGATGCAAATGACCAGCTGTCTGCAAGGAGTATAGCTCCTTCCATTCTCCATCATCCAATCAGAGGTAAAGAAGCTTCTTGGGTGAGGAGTGAAACATCTTCAAAAGAAACACAAGAAAGTCCAGTTGCCTCCTGAAAAAACACCTTTGGGACATTAATTGGAGACTTTCAAGTCACACACTGTGGGTGGGTTCAATAATAATGAGCAAAAATTGTTCTTCCAGGCTTCGAATGATTGAGGGAACATTGGAAGGTTCTGGATTTCTTCCTGACCATGTTGATCTGCCTATTCTAGAACAGGCCTAATAATAATAATAAATTTTTTTGGAAGTGAATTTGTATCTGATCCACGGTCACACTGGCATAATGCAGATGATAAACAGAATGGTTATCTGTTTCCCTTCAACTGTGCATATTGTACACAACTACCCTTATCACTTACTGAACCAATCCGTATCTTGGGTTTGCAGGAAACCCTGGATATAAATTCACGCAATAGGTTGCATTCACACACACACAAAAAAAGCAAAGGTAGACAAAACACACCACATCAATCAACAATTAAAATGAAGCACCTTCTGCCAGCTTAGGCAGGTAGAGTCACAAGTTCTTTCAAGATCATTCAGGGATCAAGAACCAATCATCAATTATAACAAAACTCTCCACAGTTCAGCCTTCAGAGGGGAAGTTGACTAGCCTCGCTTACAGAATACAGAATAACAGAGATGGAAGGGACCTTGGAGGTCTTCTAGTCCAACCCCCTGCTCAAGCAGGAAATGCTATATCATTTCAGACAAATGGTCATTCAGTCTCTTCTTAAAAACTTCCAGTGTTGGAGCATTTACAACTTCTGGAGGCAAATCATTCCACTGATTAATTGTTCTAGCTCTCAGGAAATTTATCTTAAGTTTGGTTCAGTCCCGAGGTGGTTTTCCACAGCTTCTGACCAGTTCTGGAAAACCAGTAGTGGAAATTTTGAGTAGTTTGGAGAACCGGCAAATGCCACCTCTGACTGGCCGGCCCCCATCTATTCCCTGCCTCCCGAGTCCCAGCTGATCGGCTGGGTCTTCTTTGGTTGCCCTGCACAGGAGAACAGAGCTGGAAAGTAGGTTAGTGGGGTGGGGAGGAAATAGAGATTTTGCAGTATTCTTCCCCCAGAAGTGGGGAGGGAATGGGGATTTTGCAATATCCTTCTCCTGCCACACCTACCAAGGCACACCCACAGAGCTGGTAGTAAAAAAAAATTAATCCCACCATTTAGTTTTCCATCCATCACTTCTGGTCCTGCCTTCAGGTGTTTTGGAGAATAGGCTGATCTCAGAGGTGGGCTGCACATACTGTAATAACCAGTTCACCTAAAATGTGAGCACACACGCCCACACCCCCTTCACACAACTACTGGTACAGGTGAGTCGGTTCGAACTGGTAGCAGCCGACTACTGGTTGACTCCGTCTTCTTTGTGGCATCCCTTTAGATATTGGAACATTGCTATCATGTCACCCATAGTTCTTCTTTTCATTAAATTAAACATATTCAATTCCAGCAATCATTCCTGACCTGAATCATATTGTGCTAAAATGGTAAAAAAAATCTCCATGGATCCAGGCAACACTCAGGCCATGAAAAAAATACTGGGGAATGTCTCCCATACTACCACTTCTTACAATATTAGAAAATATAGTATCAACGGTAGAGACCTTCAAATTTCTAGATCCTATCATATCACAAGACGTATAATGGACACCTAACATCAAAAATGTCATCAAAAAAGCACAACAAAGAATGTCCTTTCTGTGCCAACTCAGAAAGCTCAAACTGCCCAAGGAGCTGCTGAGACAGTTCTACAGAGGAATGATGGAGTCTGTCATCTGCACCTCTATCACTGTCTGGTTTGGTTCTGCAATTCAACAGGACAGACACAGACTTCAGAGGATAATTAGGACTGCAGAAAAAATAATTACTACCCACCTGCCTTCAATCGAAGACCTGTGTACTGCCTGAGTCAAAAAGAGGGCTGTGAAAATATTTACAGACCCCTCACATCCTAGACATCAACTGTTTCAACTCCTTCCCTCAAAACGAAGCTATAGAGCACTGCACACCAGAACAACTTAGGCACAATGACAGTTTTTTCCCGAAAGCCATCACTCTGCTAAATAAATAATTCCCTCAACACTGTTCAACTATTACAAAGTCTGCACTACTATTACTGTTAATCTTCTCATCACTCCTTATCACCCATCCCCTCCCACTTGTGACTGTATGACTGTAACTTTGTTGCTTGTATCCTTACGATTTTTATTGAGTGTTTCCTTGTATGATTTGATTGCTTATTGTACCCTATGACTAACATTAAGTGTTGAACCTTATGATTCTTGACTCTTGACGAATGTCTCTTTTCTTTTTTATGTACACTGAGAGCATTTGCACCAAGACAAATTCCTTGTGTGTCCAATCACACTTGGCCAATAAAGAATTCTATTCTGTTCTATTCTATTCCCTATTCTATTCTATTCTATTCTATTCTATTCTATTCTACTCTAATCTACTCTATTCTATTCTGTTCTGTTCTGTTCTGTTCTTTAGCATCAACAAACAATCTGCACTAAAGTCCAGCTTTCTGTTCTTCCTTGCTTCAGAGTATGTCCATCATTCTCGTCTCTGCCTCTTGTCATCTTTTCTTTCAACCCCTCCTCCCTCCTATGGTACCTTCTCTCACTTAAACATGCTTTAAGTGGAACTTGTAATTGCAGCTTTGGAGTAAACTCATCTCAAGTCAAGGCATGATTCCAATAACGGCAAGGTGGTACATTACATAATCTGCGCTTCACAGAACCGTACAGATTATGGTCTGCTGTTTCTACTGCAGAAGTTCCCACAGCTAAAGAGACTAAGGCATTTTTTTCCCCATGGTCAAAGAGTAGCTTGTTTCTTTGGCAGTGCTGAGAAGAGTTAGCAGATTTGTGACTGGACGTGCTAGTTATGCTCGGGGAAATATTCCCCCCTTAGCACTGTGATAGCTAGAAGCAGGGAAACATCCTGCAGACACGAAGAAGCAAATTGAATTGTTTGGGAACCAAGATAAAAACTGACTTCCATCATCATTTAGAGTCTTGCCAAGAATGGAAAAGTTTTACTTTTTATGAACTATCCTACGGACAAGATTGAAAGATGATATAGAATACTAGTAAATAGGTAGCAGGAGGTGCTAGGTTTACTATAACCCTCTCAAACAGAGTTGGTGAGGATAATAGCAATCCTATTATATATGCAGTGTTTTATAAAATAACAACAACAACAATAACAATAATAATAATAATAATAATAATAATAATAATAATAATAATAATAATAATGCCTGCCCCAGAAAATTTACCAAAGAAACAGTCAATGAAGAGAAATAGTTCTCTGAAGCTTTCTGGTCATGTTTAATTTGTGTTTTGAGCAATGGTAAAAAAATTCCTGTCCTATTGTTCTTTTCTGCACACAGTTTTTGTTCTGGCTTCCTTGCTTCCAGCAAGAATATGATTTGAAGAATTTTCATTATGGCACCTTGCAAATATAGTAGCATCTCCATCTATTTCAAGGATTTGCAACTTTGCTGTTGCAAATTTGAGATTTTTGTTTAATTAAGACAATCTTTTTTAAGGGGGAAAAAAGTTGTAATAAGGAATTGGCTGGCCACAAAGAGAAAGGGAGAGAG
>CM066332.1:135612772-135770272 GCA_033807585.1 Hydrophis major | reverse complement strand
GTGCGGATTTTGAGGGGGCACCGAAGCCTTTCAGGGCACCCCGAGTCTTCCCACTGGAAGATCCCTCTTTGCATTGGAAAAGCAGCTGGAAGCTGCCAACCAGGAGGTATTTAGAGGGGCTGCATTTGAGGACAAAATACCACCCCCCCCCCCGAAGGCCATCCTTCCTTTCTGCTGCTACCGCGGATGGTTGCCGGTGAGACTTCTGGCGGAAAAGAAATTCGCTTTTGGTGAATGAAAGGTGGAGCAACGAATCCAAGGAACTAGATGGGGTCAAACTTGGTGGCCCAGCCAATCCTCTAGAAAACAGAAAGGGTGTTCCCAACATTTTCACTAATTTGGGCTGCAGTAGTGGGGCTGAAATTAACAGGGGAAAATGAATAGGAACAACAACTGTGGTATGTTATCTCATTGTTGTGCACTGCCCTGGGTCCTTTTTGGTGAGCTGTGTGGTTGTGTAGACAGACAGACAGACAGACAACATAGATAGATACTGTAGATAGACAGACAGACATATGATAGATAGATAGATAGATAGATAGATAGATAGATAGATAGATAGATAGATAGATAGATAGATAGATACTGTAGATCAGGGGTCTTCAAACTTGATAGCTTTAAGACTTGTGGACTTCAACTCCCAGAATTCCTCCTCCAGTCATTTAGCTCAGAAATTCTGGGAATTGAAGTCCACAAGTCTTAAACTTCCAAGTTTGAAAGCACTTGCTGTAGATAGATAAACAGACAGACAGACAGACAGATACTGTAGATAGGTAGGTAGATAGACAGACAGATGAAAGGGATGATAATGATGAAGATAGCTAGATGGATATACATAGATATAGAACTGTAACTTTGAATAGACTTTTTGGCAGCAGGCAAAAAAGTTAACGCAGGCTGCATTAACAGGGATAAAATCAAGATCACGTGAAGTGTTAGTACTGATTTATAAAGCCTTAGTAAATCCACATTTGGAATGCTACATTCAGTTCTGGTCACCACAATATAAAAAAAGATGTTAAGATTCTGGAAAGAGTGCAGAGAAGAGCAACAAGAATGATTAGAGGGCTGGAGGCGGAAACCTATGAAGAATGGTTACAGGAATTGGGTATGTCTAGTCTAATGAAAAGAAGGACTAGGGATATGATACCAGTGTTCCAATACTTGAGGGGTTCCTACAAAGATTGAGGGTGGGGTGTGTCAAAGCAAAATGGAAAACAGTGGATAGAAGTTGACCAAGGAGAGAAGCGACCTAGGACAAAGGAGAAATTTCCCTAATGGTGAGAGCAATCAACCAATGGAACAGCTTGCCTTCAGACGTTGTGGCTGCTCCATCACTGAAGGCTTTCAAGAAGAGACTGGACAACCATTGTCAGAAATGCTTGAGCAGAGGGTTGGACTAGAAGATCTCCAAGGTCCTTTCCAACTCTTATTATTCTATGTTCTATGAACAGTCTCTAAAAAAATGTTTGCAATTTGAGGACTAACCTGTACTTCTTTCCTGCCTGTCTGAACTTAGGTTATGTATACATCTTTAATTGTCCAAAAATGTGACTGCCAAAGTTAAAAGCAGTTGATCTCATAACACAGCCTTTAGTCTCTCCCATCTGATGAAGGCAAGCATTCCAGAATTCCTCATGAGCGTGGCTGGGAATTCTGGAGGCTGAGATGTTTTGACGGCCCCAGAGTAGAGAAACCTGAAGAGGCATATTTCATCTTGGATAGTGTTCTTCTCTTTCCACTTACCTCATGTTCAGGGACCTGATTTGTATGAATTTGCTCTTAGCGAGGAGACTTATTTCCTTACTTACTAACTTTTGTGCTTCGCTACAAAACTATGTGGTTGGGCTTAGTTTTGGGGGAGGAAAATAAGGGGAAAGAAATTCTACCTCTGCCTACCAGCATCCATCGGTATTCATCTGGCTAGCTTTGCATCAGGGTGTGAGAGAGTTGAGGGCTGTTTCGAAACTGAAATGGTATTTGCTGTGTGAGCAAGAAGGAGACAGCAAGGAGCCTGGGCGTGGCTTAGCTCAACTGTTCTGTACTAAAGCTGCTTGGTGCTGTGAAACTGAAACTGAAACTCCTCTGCTTGTGTTTTGCATCTGGAAGAGATTTCTTTTCAGGTGGGAAGAGGGAGTAGAACTCTTTAGCATCAGAGCATGTTAATAATAATATAGGAAATACTCTAAATGCTCTGATGGTCATTTTGAAAAATCCTTTCTTAGTGAGCACCTAGAAGCCAAGAGGAACATACGTATCAAATTTCAAGTTTGTAGGCTTTACAGTTTATGATGATGTGTGAGTGGTGTTTCGCTTTTATAGAGAGAGAGATTATTCTTTGAATTTGTTAAGGAATTTAAGAAGCTACTTTTTTTTTTTTATAACAAATTTTATTAATTTTACAAAAACAATACATAAATAATCCAGGTGAAAAATCTTTTCTAAAAAAAAAAAAAAAAAAAAATTAAAGAAGAAAGCCAATAGAACATACAAAATAATTCCAAATTGTAATATCAATATTTACGTTATCTATTTAACTTCATATCTTATCCAGACTTCTCCTTTTCATTCTAGTTATCAAAATTATATTTCTTGCTTATTAAAATTTTATTGCCTTTCATAAACATACAAAACACAGAACATAGAAAAAAAACAAAACCTAAAACATCTTTTCTGAAGGCTGCCTGATCCCGGGTTGAAACTCTTCACACAGACACAAATTCAAACATCATATTCACTTTATATATCCTTCCATATCTTATTATCATTTTCAATATCATTCTTTGTCTGTTCTATTTCCAAATATCCATTCATCTTTTTTCTTTTACTATACTTCTCCTATACACTGATTGGAGTGACGCCTTTAACTCATTGTCCTAACTTAAAATTACTTCATATAACACTTAATTTATCTTGGGATTCTGTTTAGTACACTCTAAAATTACACAATAAATTTTATAAAGAAGGTAAAAACCCAGCAATAACTAAATAAAATCCTTTATAAGCACTATCCATATCATTAAAAAAAAACTAATCGTATATATTAATACTCATTTATATCTTAAGCATTTTACTCTAAATACACATATAAAGACACAATCTTATGTACCTTCCATAATCCCCCTTTTTTTTTCAATTAGATTCACCCATTGTCTCTAAATAAGCTTTTTTTCTTTAAATCTTGCTTCCCACCTTAAAGGCTTCTCCCCCCCCCCTTTCTCTCTTGCTTATTCTTCTCCTTGCCCTTTTTACCCCTTTGTCTCTCCTCCTCCCTTTTCTTACTCCCTTTCCGTTGTTTTCTCACCTTGCATCCACCTTTCATCTCATTTTTCTCTTTTTTGGTTGTTTTTTCAAACCTTAAAATCCCCTTTTTCTTATCTTCTTTCTCCTCCTCCCCAGAAAAAACCCATTGTTTATCGAAGATGACTTTTTCTTTTTCTTCTTCTTTGTCCCAGTCGTTCTGCTGTGTAGGCAACTTTTCATAAGTGCATAACGCCATTTCTAAAAATTGAAATAAAGTGCCCAA
Source organism: Hydrophis major (assembly GCA_033807585.1). NCBI lineage: Eukaryota > Metazoa > Chordata > Lepidosauria > Squamata > Elapidae > Hydrophis > Hydrophis major. The sequence continues at coordinate 135,766,746 of CM066332.1, read as the reverse complement.
AGTATCTTTTCCATCTTGTTCTTCCTTTTTATATTTTTGATATTCAGTTTTTAATTCATCCACAAGCGATAACATCATAAAAAGAGAAACTTTTCCCAAAACAACCACCCAAGTATTTTTAATCAAGAATAATTCAAAAAAGATTCCAAAAGTTAATACTTTTTTTCCCTTCTTCTACTTCTCTTTCTAGGGTTACTGTTTAATCAAAGAGGTCCAATTACCATATATCTTTCTTTAGAATTCTAGACAATCTCCTCCTTTTTCCACTTCTGCTCCAATTTTTTTCCTCTCCCTTCCCACTTACAACAACAATTTTTAAATGATCAGAAATCCATACCTCCAATAAGGGTTTTCCGATTTCTTAAATTATTAAGTCCAATGTCCAAAGAATCTTTTGTCCTTTGGCTTTAACTTTCAAAATAATTCACCTTCAGTGCCCAAATAAATTTCAAATCTTCATCTGCTGTTTCTATGGGGTGGGAGAGTGAAGAAAAAAAAAGTTTCCCTTGAACAGCTTTCTGATCTTCTTAGGGATACAATGTATCCTCCAGCAATTCAAACAATTAAGTTCCAGAGAGTTTGAGAGATGTTGATTGACCCGGCTCAGCCAGCACTTTCACTTTTCCTGCTTCCTCCAGCACAATCTTACCCAGTTGCAGGCTTCTTCGTGGCGGCCATTACTGACCGCCGCTCCACCACCTCAGGAAAAAGGGGTTTTTCCGGACGAGGAGGGGGTCTGTGACACCCCCAACCCCCTGTCCGGCTCCCCTCTCTCTTCGGCTGCCTCTATGGGGCAGCCATATCCCCCAGATCCATTTGGATGGAGGGCACCTCGGCGGCAAGCGCAGCAGGAATCGCGGACAATCGCGAATTCCTACTGCCACCAAAGCCACGCGGAACCGGAACCCCAAGAAGCTACTTCTGTAAGATCAAAGTTTTGGTCTCTCTAGGATTCTTTTATTGAGTTTCCTGGTTTTTTTTTTTTTTTTTTGAGTGGGACATGTATTCAACAGGGAAACTTTTGCAGGCGAAGTCTGGATTTTGCTCTGGGTTACCATCCTTCTCTTGGTAAGAAAGCATGTTGCTCTGTGCATGCTCAGTGACTCACATACAAGATTTAGTAGGTACACTGGAAATTAAATGAAAGAGTATAGCACAAAAAATTAAGAATGCTTTTTATGATTGCTAAGTCATGAACCAGAAATTCTTCCATGTTTTTTTAAAAATTGGCACAAAATAACGCACCTCTCACCAGATGTTTATTTCTTATCTTGTTAGCTGATTACTTGCTATTCCGTAGTATCTTATGAATTTTGGTTTTGCTCTTCTCCAACAGCCCTGTAAAGCAGGCCAGCACAATCTCACAACATTGCGACAAATGTAATTAGACCAAGATGACTAACCAGTGAGTTTTCAGACAAGGCCATTTGAAACAATTGTCTAATTAATGCTCTTACAGCTCACATTAATTTATGCGGTTCCTTTCATCTTGGTTGAGGCTTCTGATTTGTAAATCAGAATATGGTATGTCTAGAACTTCTTGGCTTAGCTGGGAATGCTTGTTTTAAATGTGTTTTTAATGAGGCACAATGGCATATTTTTCCTTCCTAGAGATAAGGGCTTTCTATGGAAACATATGTTCTCTATGTGAACAATTTTTGTACTTATTTTTGTTTAATTATACTAAACCAACTAAAACACACACACACACACATCTCAAGGAAGAAAAAAAAGGGCAAGATTTGCAGATGAAATATGCAATTTTTCTTATGTCTTTGAAGGAGTATCTATTTGATCTAATTGCTGCCAGCCAGCCACAGCTTCTGCACATAGTGTGACTTTAAGCCAAACAGACATTATGTTCACGCAGTTTCCATGCAGACTGGTCTTAATATTCCCCCCTGATTTTTAAGATTATTTCCCCTTAAGGAGACATGTCCTGTTTGACCCACCCATCTGAGTTATTATTATCAGTTTGTTTCCTGATTTGATTTACACCCTGCTTTTTCCAATCTGGCAAGTTCTCAAGGCAATTAATTCAATGAGTCCTTTTGGCCAAAGCATCAGGAATGTTTGCCCAGGAAATCATTCTCTCTCTAGCTGGCGTTTTGCTTAAATTCTCAAACAACAGGTTTGAGAAGAGGTACTTCAAGAATCAGTAAAGTCTCTTTCCAGTTGAAGTGAAGTTCTTGTGACTTCATGAACAACAAGGATGATAAGGGGTCTGGAGATTAAATCGTATGATGAGCAGTTGAGAAAAGGTATATATGGTTTGTCAAAGAGGAGGATCGGGGAGACATGATAACTATCTTCCAGTCCTTGACAGGTTGTCACAAAGAAAAGGAGATTGATTTATTACCACTATAAAAAAAGATGTTGAAACTTTAAAAAAAGTATAGAGAAGAGCAACAAAGATGATCAGAGGACTGGAGGATAAAACATACAAAGAATGGTTGTAGGAATTGGATTGTATAGTTCAGAGATCTCCAAACTTGGCAATTTTAAGACTTGTGGACTTCAACTGCCAGAACCCCTGGTCTAGTTTAATGAAAAGGACTAGGGGTAATATGATAACAGTGTTCCAATATCTAAAGGGCTGCTACAAAGAAGAGGGGGTCAACTTATTTTTCAAAACATCTGAAGGCAGTACAAGGATCAATGGTAGATAGATAGATAGAATTCTTTATTGGCCAAGTGTGATTGGACACACAAGGAATTTGTCTTGGTGCAAATGCTCTCAGTGTACATAAAAGAAAATATACATTCGTCAAGAGTCAGGATCATAAGGTACAACACTTAATAATAGCCATAGAGTACAATAAGCAATCAAATCTTACTAGGAAACAGTCAATAAAAATTGTTAGGATACAAGCAACAAGGTTACAGTCATAACAGTCATAAGTGGAAGAAGATAGATGAAAGGAAGGATGGGAGGATTAATAGTAATAGTAATGCAGACTTTGTAAATAGTTGGACAATGTTGAGGGAATTATTTGTTTAGCAGAGGGATGGCGTTCATCTTGGTTGCTCTTCTCTGCACTCTTTCCAGAGTCTCAACATCTTTTTTGTAGTTTTCTAGATAGTGCCATCAACACAATGCACATGAATTTGGGCAAACTCTGGGAAACGGTGGAGGACAGGGGAGCCTGGTGTGCTATAATTCATAGGGTTGTAAAGAGTTGGATACCACCTAGTGACTGTACAACAACAACAACTGCTTGTGTAGTGGTGGGAAAAGGGAAGATTTTTATCATTTGTCATCCTACTTGGTTTCCATTTATGGCGGTGAACCAAGTGCCAGGAACACACAGGAAAAGTGTTCATCCTAGTTTGGTACAAAAAAGTGAGGTGTGCAAGGCTCTGTGTGGTGATCTTCAGAGACCCCTGGAATGGATCCCAAAAAATCAGGAGTTTAAGAATCATATTTTCAAGTATTACCAGATTTTATTTGAAGGCATAACCTTCTGCAAGCTTTTGCTTATTTCATCAGACATGATACATCTGATAAATGAGATGGTCTCCACTGCTTCTGAGGGAATGAATTACAGATAGTCCTTGTTTAATGACTGTAACGGGGGGGGGGGCTGTTAAACAATGTCATTGTTAAGCGAGACCACACAACTGTGTCTTACCATTTTTACAACTGGCTTCTCCATTGACTTTGCTTATTGGAAGCATGCCAGTGTCAATCATGTGCCCGCACATATGTCATAATGGTTGTAAGTGTATAACAAAACATTAGTCTAAATTGACGGCTAAATTGATCAAAGAAAAAACAAAAACAAATACTTTTATTTCTACTTGGAAATCACTTCTGGACTTTGTGCTTGAGATGGAAAACAAACCCCCAAATTACAATTTTGGGTTTTTCCGCTTAGATAGATGTGTTGTTATAGAAATGGCTAGTTTAAACAATGATGTAAAAGTAAAAAAGTGAGGTTTGGTGTTAATGCCTTATTCTACTGCACCAAAAGGAATCAGAAGTCAGTGCCTTTTCTTTCTTTTCCCCCCTTCTTTTTCAATCTTTCTCCTTCCCTATTTTTCCTGTTATTTGCTTTTGTATTTTTTGTATGTTATAATATAAATTAATAAAAGATTTAAACATGTGTTAAGTGAGGACCAGTTGTAAAGTTAGCTTTTCAGCACCATTATAATTCCAAATGGTTGCTAAACAGTGGAGGGTTCCAGTGAGGCCTACCTCACAAAAGGTAGACTTTTTAAACAAAAACTGTTTGAAGAGGTGATACTGGATTTCTCCTGATTCTGGATTATGATCGCTTTTCCCCTACAAATTCTAGAATGGGTGGGGCTTCCCATTTAATCCCATTTTTCTGTTCTTCTTGAAGACCCTTAGGGCCAAATGGGCATCTTAAGCAGAAGTGGGATTCAAAAAAATTTACTGCCGATTTTGTGGGCATGTCTTGGTGGGCGTGGCAGGGGAAGGATACTGCAAAATCCCCATTTCCGCCCCACTTCACTAACCTGCTTTCCAGCTCTGTTCTCCTGTGCAGGGCAACCAAAGAAGACCCAGCCAATCAGCTGGGACTCGGCAGGCAGAGAATAGATGAGGGCGGGTCCAGTCAGAGGTGGTGTTTGCTGGTTCTCTGAACTACTCAAAATTTCTCCAGAACTGGTCAGAACCTGCTGAATGACCACCTTTGATCTTAAACTTTCCAACTATTTAACTAACCACTTCACTCCTGGAACCCACCCAAACCTCTCAGCTTTGCCAGATTTTGGAGTGCAACCTTGGCCAGCAGAATTTCACACCGAGGATCATCTGTAAGCGAACCAATTCGCTCTGATGATCAGATGCTGGGCCTGCCCACCTGGGCTCTATTCTGACCTTTATATCCTGGTTTTCAAATTCAGCTGCGTTGCGCGGCACAGCAGATTGCCGTGCATCAGCTGTTGAACACACAGGGAGAGTGCAGGATTGCAAGCTACACTGCTGTCATTAGCGGTGATGGTATTCAAATTTTGTTACTACCAGTTCTGTGCGCATGGCTTGGTGGGTGTGGTGTGGCTTGGTGGGCATGGCTTGGTAGCATGGCAGGGGAAGGATCGTGTAAAATCTCCATTCCCACCCCATTCCTGGGGGAAGGTTACTGCAAAATCCTATTCCCTCCCCACCCCACTAACCTGCTTTCCAGCTCTGTTCTCCTGTGCAGAGCAACCAAAGAAGACCCAGCTGATCAGCTGGGACTTATGAGGCAGAGAATAGATGTGGGTGGCCCCAGTCAGAGCTGGTATTTGCCAGTTCTCTGAACTACTCAAAATTTCTGCTACCGGTTCTCCAGAACCTGTCAGAACTGGTTGAATAACTACCTCTGGTCAGTACCAAATCCTCTGCATGCATGTGCAAAGCATGTGTTGTCTCCAAAATTGGGCTCTTGCTTGGTGTCGAAGCTGATAAGTCACCGGACACAGGGTGTGATACAATATATTTTTATTTTGGTACCAAGATATAAAGGCCCTGGCTCAAAACTTAACCAAGGGCCCCGATGAGAATCTTACAGCAATTTTTATTGTCAAGGGGTGGTCGCATTCAGCCCTTTGCCCTTCCCCTAATAATGCATGCATAACAGGTAATATTGATTGGTGATTTGGATCTCAGCCTCCTACATAGCTAAATGTAGTGTCATCTGGTTTTCATCCCAGGTCACGGCTATCTTGCAAAGTGTCCTAGTTTCATGTGCCAACTATGTGGTTTTGGGGGTTTTTCTTATAAGCAAGCTATTCTTGTCCCTAATATCCTGGCTAGTGGTTTAAGGTGCTAACTTCTGCCTCGCTAAGAATGTACAGGTCCAACTGCCCAAGGCACAGAAATGAAGACACGAGAAAATGTTTTTTATCAGATTTCACATTCCTCACTCTCACGTCCATTCCATCCATACCTGGGCCCTATTTCCACACATGACCCTTCCTCTGATCCCCAGGGCCACCTCTTTACATACATTCCATCACCTGATCCTTCACGTGCACTCGTCGAACTGGTTGTTACACTGGTTGAATCACACCCCTGAGCCACCACCACCAAGCCATGACCACAGAACTGGTCGTAAAAAACTTTTTTTTTGAATCCCACCACTAGTTAAGACTTGCAAAAATGTATACAGGTGGGCCTTGACTTACAACCACAATTGAGTCTTTCTGACACCAGTGAAAGAGGCAAGGAGCTCCTGCTTCCTGGATGTATTTCAAGTAGAAGTTGGACAGAAAGCTGGTCAGAGATGCTTTCATTTGGATTTTTGTATCAAATGGATATTGAACCCCTGGAGTCCTGAGTGTATCCATCCAATTCTGTAAGTGCAGTTTTAGATAATTATACCGGAGACTTTCTTAATTGGTTGCATTACAGGTAGTCCTCGATTTACAACCACAATTGAAACTAGTTACTAAGCGAGGCAATTCTTAAGTGAGTTTACACAAAGGAGGGTTGTGTCATGATGTCACAGTGCAATCTAGTGGTTTTGACGAGATTATAGCTTGTTGCTGATGCCCCTCAATGCAACTCCTGTCATTTGCACATTATGGCTTAGAACAATATGCAAACCTAGGCATTTGTGGCTTACCTAGCTCATGGTTAAACCATCATGATAGGGTGGTTGTGGGAGTTAGGCCACTGTTAACAGGGTTGGGTTTTTGCCTGGATCTTTCTGACATGCCAAATTTCTGCCAAGTGTTTTTTTCTTTTCCTACTGGGCGCTCAAGAAGTTCGCTAGGTTACTGCTAACGCTCCAAAACAACTTTCCAATTTTCCAGTTGTATTTATTCAAATATGGCCCAAGCTGTGTGATTGAATCAGTTTGCTCTTTGGTTATAAATGTGGACACTTTTTTGGCATGGCTGCATTTGGAGGGGAAAATATATCCTTGTGGCTTGAGAATTCGAGGGCGGAACTCGGTTTGCAGGTTTAATTTTGCTGGGTCTGTTTTCATTTAGATACTTACAGAACATTACATAAAACAGTTCCTTTGCAGAGAAGTTAATGTTTAACTTCTTATCTGAATGACTGTGAACACACCCGGATTTGATCTCCAATCCATTCTCCCCAACTGCCTTTTTGGTCAGGCCCCAAAACAAATAGCATTTTATTTGGTATTAATTGCTGACTGAAGTCTGCTGAAGCAATAGAACATAGAATCATAAGGCTTCCATCAATCAGAATAAGAGCTGGAAGGGACCTTGGAGGTCATCTAATCCAATCCTCTGCTCAAGGCAGGAGTCTCCATGCCATCCTGGTCAAAGGGTTGTCCAATCTACTTTTGGAAACCTCCAGTAATAGAGTACCCACAACTGCAGGAGGCAAACTGTTCCATTGATTGATTGAGCTCTCTGTCGGAAAAATTCTCCTTGTTTCTAGGTTAGATAAGAGATGAAAAACAAATGTCAAGAAGTACAATTTGCCCTTTTCAAGATGTAACAAACTGTGTCTGTAGCTGAGTAGTAAGGAAAGCATGATATGGATAGAATGGAATGGAATAAAACAAGAACAGGAAGGAACAGAATATAATAGAATGCAATGCAGAAAAATGCAGAGTAGAGTAGGGTACATGGACAGGGCGCATTGCATTGTGGGTACCAGCACGCGCGCACACTTTCGGCACACCACAACAAAAAGGTTCGCCATCACTGCTTGGGCGGGGGGGGTTTGGACGAAATGACCTACAAGGTCCCTTCCAACTCTGTTAACCTGTAAGATCTGTAAGACTAAGTCATTCAACTTGCCCTGCCAGCTGCTAACCCAATAACATCACAATCCTATTATTTTTATGTGTGGGGGTGTGTGCAGTTGAGTGCCATATTTCTGCTGCGCGACTCCTGTGTTTGCTGGCACGTAGCCCATATACTTCCAGATGGCTTTGAGCATTTTTAACCCCCCTGGCATGGCTCCTCTTGTAACCCTCAAAGCAGTTGAGCTTAGGGTAAAAGGAATCAGCGAGTCTGCTTTTTGGCATCGTTCCTGTCGGTTTTAATCGATACAGTTTATGTTTTTAAAAATGTCACACACACACCAGGTTTTAGAAAGGGATATTTGGCTTTCTTGATTGCACCCTTAACTAGCTGCAGAAAAGGTTTGTTTCACTTGGCAAAGGTAGAAGAGAGTTGTGGGTCGGTGTACACATTGCCGTTGGTTTCAGGAACCTCTTTCTCTTCTCCCTCTCAGTCCACTTTCGCCTCTACCATCTACCGTTTCCCATGGAAAAACTGCCTTCATCGCGAGCTGTAATGGAGATTATGGCTTTCACAACCCCTTCCCCTCCTAGGAATTCTAACCAGGGTTTGGTAAATCATGACTTAAAAAAAAACAGAAGCAAAACATGCTTGTCCTGGTTGAAAAACGATTCATGGAATGATTGAGGTAGATAGATAGGTAGGTAGGTAGGTAGGTAGGTAGGTAGGTAGATAGATGAATATCAGAGAGATGATAGATAGATAGATAGATAGATAGATAGATGCATATCAGAGAGTAGCTAGCTAGGTAGGTAGGTAGGTAGGTAGGTAGGTAGGTAGGTAGGTAGGTAGATAGATAGATAGATGGATAGATAGATGAATATCAGAGAGACGATTACATAGATAGATACATAGATGTTGTGACTCCGAGACTTGAACCTGATCGGTCAGCAGATGTGGGCTCGAGTGAGGAGGAAGATATGGCATTGAGATTCGAGCCTGCATTGCTGAGCGACCTTGAGAGGAGTCTGGGGGAAGAGGAGGAGTTGAATCTGAGAGATGAACCTGATTTATTAGAAGTTTCAGAGACGTCTTCCTCTTCTGGAACTCCCTCCCTGATTGCACCTCAGGTGTTAACTGTTAATCAGGAAAGTGTATCAGAGGATTCCAGCTGTGATGAAACTGCCAGATGCTGGCTGGATGCCAGAACTAGGAGAAGATTGAAACGTCAATCTCAATTAGAAAAGAGACGTCCAGCAAAGGATTAATTAATGAGACTAACACGCCCTTTCTTAGAGGATATAAGGGTGCGCATGACTTTGAAATATTTGCTGGAAAACAAAGTGAATCTTGCCTTGGAAAGACTTGCATCTGATTTACTACGTTGTGAGTTACGAACTTTACAGAATTGCTGGACAGATTCTAGGAGGATTGCCAAAGGACTGTGATAACAGAGCAATTCAATCTTCTGACTCCGGTTTTGTTTAAGTAAAGTATTTATAACTTGAAGTTTCATCTGTGGATACAGGTGGAACAGAACACATAGATAGATGATAGATGCATTTCAGAGAGCAGATAGGTAGGTAGGTAGGTAGGTAGGTAGATGAATATCAGAGAGATGATTAGATAGATAGATAATAGATAGATAGATAGATGATAGATGCATATCAGAGAATAGATATGTAGATAGATAGATAGATAGATAGATAGATAGATAGATAGATAGATAGATAGATAGATAGATGCATATCAGAGAATAGATAGATAGATAGATAGATGCATATCAGAGAATAGATATGTAGATAGATAGATAGATAGATAGATAGATAGATAGATAGATAGATAGATAGATACATATCAGAGAATAGATATGTAGATAGATAGATAGATAGATAGATAGATAGATAGATAGATAGATAGATAGATAGATAGATAATGCATATCAGAGAATAGATATGTAGATAGATAGATAGATAGATAGATAGATAGATAGATAGATAGATAGATAGATAGATAGACAGACAGACAGACAGACAGACAGACAGACAGACAGACAGACAGATAGATAGATAGATAGATGATGCATATCAGAGAATAGATATGTAGATAGATAGATAGATAGATAGATAGATAGATAGATAGATAGATAGATAGATAGATAGATAGAAAGATAGATAGACAGACAGACAGACAGACAGACAGACAGACAGACAGACAGATAGATAGATAGATAGATAGATGCATATCAGAGAATAGATATGTAGATAGATAGATAGATAGATAGATAGATAGATAGATAGATGCATATCAGAGAATAGATATGTAGATAGATAGATAGATAGATAGATAGATAGATAGATAGATAGATAGATAGATAGATAATGCATATCAGAGAATAGATATGTAGATAGATAGATAGATAGATAGATAGATAGATAGATAGATAGACAGACAGACAGACAGACAGACAGACAGACAGATAGATAGATAGATGATGCATATCAGAGAATAGATATGTAGATAGATAGATAGATAGATAGATAGATAGATAGATAGATAGATAGATAGATAGATAGAAAGAAAGATAGACAGACAGACAGACAGACAGACAGACAGACAGACAGACAGATAGATAGATAGATAGATAGATGCCATGTTTCTCCAACAATACGACCTCCCCCAATAGGAAGACCTAGCATGTTTTCTAGGCATAAAATCAAATTAAGCCCCTCCCCCCAAATTTAGACCTATTTTAAAACATGCAAAATGGTGGGAAGGGTGGGGGGACTTGCTGTTAGGAGCGCCCTGCGGGCAGCAATTCCTCACCACCAGCTGCTCCTAATGGGCGATCATGGCAGAGCACAGAGACCTCCCTACTCTTGCCAAGCACCTTTGCAACAGACCCAAGACCTTCAGCACCCACCGCTGTTGATTTCCCTTCTGCCCATGCCGCCGCCGCGTTTGGAGCTGCCACTTCCATGTTTGGAGTACCACTGCTGTTTGGAGCACCGCTGCCGTTTGGAGCTGCTGCTTCCGCATTTGGAGCTGCCGCTTCCACATTTGGAACCCCACCGCTGTTTGGAGCACTGCCACTGTTTGGAGTTGCCATGTCCGCATTTGGAGCTGCTGCCGCGTTTGGAGCTGCCACTTCTGCATTTGGAGCACTGCAGCTGTTTGGAGCACCACTGCCATTTGGAGCGCTGCCGCCACTCCAAACACGGCAGCAGCTCCAAATGTGGAAGTGGCAGCTCCAAACATGACGGCGGTGCTCCAAATGGCGGCAGCACTCCAAATGGCAGCGGCACTCCAAACACGGAAGTGGCAGCTCCAAACGTGGCGGTGGAATGGGCAGAAAGGAAAGCAACAGCGGCGGGTGCCAAAGGTCTTGGGTCTGCAGCAAAGATGTTTGGTGGGAGTAGGGAGCTCTCTGCGCTTCGCCATGATCACCCGTTAGGAGCAACTGGTGGTGAGGCTGCCCATGAGGCGCTCTAGATGAGGATGCAAGGGGGGGAATTAAGTCACCCCCGAAAATACGGCCTAGCTGTTTTTTTGGGGCTCAAAAAAATATAAGACCCGGCCTTATTTTATGAGAAACATGGTAGATAGATAGATAGATAGATAGATAGATAGATAGATAGATAGATAGATAGATAGATAGATAGATAGAGAGAGAAAGAGGGATGATAAATAGATAGAGATGATAGATAGATAGATCTAGATAGATAACCTTCTACAAAACTCAGTTCAGTTGTATCCCTCCATCTTTTGAATTCTTCCCTTGAGCCTTCACTGACTTGTAGCAAGGTCCTGCTTTTAGGATGTTCTAGGGTGTCAGGTTCTGAAAATCGAAAGAGATGTTGAAATGCTTCTAAGCAATTTCCGTTACTGTTCCTCACCTCTAGACAGAGATCTTGCCAAACTAAAGTAGACTTCCTGCACCATTTAACACATACTCTGGGAACTGTTAGGGAGGAACCATCTTTACTCTCTTTCTCCCACACCAAGAATCCAAGCAGCATTGTCTCTTGCTCGTCTGGGATGCACTCCCTCCCTCCCTCCTAGAAATCCAGACTACATTCCACCCCAGTGGGTTCTCAATGCTTGCTGGATCATAACCCCCAAATAACAACTTAATTAACATAGACATTATTGATTGTATGACCTTTGCTCTCTGGGTTGCTCCTGAGCCACATTTGAGAACTATTGCTTGGACGTGGTGGGTTCTGACAGATGCTAATAGATTCCTCCCTGGACTGCGCTCACAGCTTCAGAAATGATAATAATAAACTTCGGAAATGATAATAATAAGTGATGATACAAAAAAGAATCTAGAGAGTGCTAATTTTCTTCTGATCAGAATGTGCACTCAATCCTCCATCCCTGCCTCAAAAAAAAAAAGGGAAGATTTAAAAAAAACCTCACGTTGTTTTTAGCACTTATCCAACATTAGCTGGCTGAAAATAATGGTGGGTCTAAGAATGAAAAAGTACTTCTTCTTTTTTTCTGAATTGGAAAACATCCATTTGATATTATTCATCCTGTAAATTTCATTCTCCATTAAGGCGAATAGATGCCTGCGGTAAGGCAGCAATAATCATAACAACATTTATCATAACTTTGGGAAATATTGGAGCAAAACCACAGGTGGGGTCAAGGGGAGGCCAATGAATAAAGCAACATGGTTGCCTTTCTTATGCAAATTCCACTCTTTTGTAGACAGGACATGTCGTGCATATGGAAAGTGGGTGGAGCTTCCATCACAAAGGGAGGGTGCTGTCAGCATTTGGAACAGCGCCGGGAATTCTGTACATTGCTCTGCAGGAAGCCACATATTTTAGAATAAAATAGAATAAAATTCTTTATTAGCCAAGTGTGATTGGACACATAAGGAATTTGTCTAGGTGCAAATGCTCTCAGCGTACATAAAATAAAAGATACATTCGTCAAGAGTCAGCAATCATAAGGTACAACACTTGATGATAGTCATAGGGTACAATAAGCAAACAAATCATACTAGGAAACAGTCAATACAGATCATAAGGATACAAGTAACAACATTACAGTCATACAGTCAGAAGTGGGAGGAGATGGGTGAAAGGAAGGATAGGGAGATTAACTTGATTAATCGACTTGCAAAAGCTCATTTAGTGACAGTTTGAAGTTATTAACGGCCCTGAGAAAAGTTTATGACTGTTTGTCAGACTTACGGCCATTGCAGCATCCCCCTGGACATGCGATTGAAATTCAGCTGCTTAGCAACTGACTCGTATTTACGACGATTGCAGTGTCCCGGGGTCATGGGAATCCCCTTTTGCGACCTTCTGACAAGCAAAGTCAACGGGGAAATCCAGATTCACTCAACAGCTGTGTAAGTAACTTAACTGCAGTGATTCACTTAATAACTGCGGCAAGAACGGTCGTAGAATGGGGCAGAATTCACTCAACAACAGTCTCAGTTAGAAAGAACAGAAATGTTGGGCTTAATAACTTGGTCTTTTGCAGTTCTTTACCCAGCCTGTTTCCCAGGCCTTCCTTGCATCAAAAGATTTAGATGTTCCTAAAGCGGACCTCGACTCCTCTTCCCAACCTGAAGAAACCAGGTTTTATTTTGTTTAATTGAGTACAGGGTTCAAGGCACTAAGATTAGCACATGACCTATGGTTGAGACTATCTTGCGGATTGATTCTGATTGACCATAGCTTCTGGTGAAATGAACCAGGATAGAATTAGTTTCCAAATTTAGGAGAGCCTTATAACCAGGGGGTAGGGTACAAATATTTTTACTACCGGTTCTGTGGGCGTGGCTAGGTGGGAATGGCTAGGTGGGCATGGCCATGTGACTGGGTGGGCGTGACTTTTTTGCAGCACCCTACCCCACGTGCTCTGTTTTTTGGCCTCCTGGGGGGCATTTTTGCTCTCAGGAGCTTTTCCTGAGGTCCAGGAGAGGGGAAAAAAAGGAGTGTGGAGGAGGGGTGCAGCACACACACCCCTGCGCACCACTTTTTGCCTTTTGGGCCTCAGGGAAGACTCCTGGGCGAAGGAGTAAGGCAGCAAGTGGGATCCTGAAACAGCTGATCATTGGAACAGCTGGTCATTGGGAGCAAAATAAGAAATACCTTAAGGCAGGGGTGTCCAACCTTAGCAACTTCAAGACTTGTGGACTTCAACTCCCAGAATTCCTCAGCCAGCTTTGCTGGCTGAGGAATTCTGGGAGTTGAAGTCCACAAGTCTTAAAGTTGCCACAGTTGGACACCCCTGCCTTAAGGAATGACTGGGCAGGGGAGAATGCCGTCAGCGATGTCGGGCATGCGCAGGATGTCCGGCATGTGAAATAAGGACTGACTGAGCAGGGAGGGGAGGGTCAAGTGGAGAGGGGTGGGCCCCGCCAGGGGCATGATTTGCCGAACCGGTAGAATCCCACCCCTGCTGATAAGAGAGAATAACAGAGTTGGAAGGGACCTTGGAGGTCTTCTAGTCCAATCCACAGATTGTGCAGGAGACGCTATACCATTCCAGACAAATGGTTGTCCAACCTCTTTTTAAAAAACCTCCCTTGTTGGAGCACTCACAACTTCTGAAGACAAGTTTATCTTTAGTTCGATTTAATGTTCTCCCGCCCCCGATAGAAGAGCTCAGGGTTGATCAGTGGGGTCCTTGGTGCTCTCTGGTTTTGGTGGGTTTTTTTGCAGATGTGCCATTACCAAGCAAGGTTACCTTATCACGGCTGCACAATGCACTGAAGAGGTTATCGAGTTTGGTAATCAAATGTCTGTAAGAAAACCACCAAAATCAGAGAGCACCAAGGACCCCACAGTTCATGCTCTCCCCACAGCTCTCCTGGAATGGAAATATAGGAAAACCCTATATGAAACCCAATACTACCCCTGTGATATGAGTACCATGGAAACCACAACTTATATTCTTTTCTATTGCCAATGCTACAGGGACATTCGTCACCAGTTAATTACTCCCGTTTTGTTTCAATTCTGGGGCACTCGGTTAGCTTTTATTTATTTATCAGTTCAACAAAAGATAAATTTTATCCACTAAAAGCAGCAACATTTTGCTCCATTGTGTGTGTAAGCTTTACCCACCAACGTTTGCTAATAGTTTTTGTTTTTCATTTTATCGATTGTACTTTTATTGGTTCGTGACCAACATAAATTTTCTGTCTATCTGTTAAGCAGCCGTGTACGTTTCAAAATAAAGTGAGATAACCAGGATGGAGTAAAAACCATGCAAAGAGCATTCATTCCTGGTGCAGAGGCAAACATTTGACATGCATTCGCTCTGCAGTGATCTCTCCAAACTCCAGTTTCCTCAAATAAGCTGGGAACATGGGTTCCATCTTTTCTGGCGACATCTGCCAAGCCTCCAGAGATAAATGTTTTTGTAAATGGGCCAACGGGGGTGCCAGATGTTTGCCCATCTCTCGTCCAGGCATTTCCAAGAGGCTACATCCAACAAACAAGAATAACCGGTGATAGAAACTGGGATAAGGCAGAATGGAGAGGAAAACAGTCACCATACTGTATAAGAACAATTATAGGATTGTATAGGGAGGCCTGGACCAGAGGTGTGAAACTGGATTTCTTCGAGGGCCGAATCAACATTGTAGTTTTCCTCCACAGGCCAGTGGGGAGGGGGCAGGGAAGGGGGGGGGCGGGAGACATAAAAAAACATATAGCTAAATTATATCTAATTATACTTCTAAAAGGGAAAAAAAAAGAATTAAAAAAATATCATATGGGGAAAGTGTGTTGTTTCATATAACCTGGCAATATCTTTTGAGATGTTTCTTTCAGACATGACAGATGTCTGAAAGAAAAGCAAATAAAAACTTCAGAAAAATTAGAGAAAGGGACTTGTGTAAAACGTCAAGCTATTCAGATGATTAAATTCATTGTTGTAGCCTGTGCTCTGGACAGATTTGATGATCATTTGTTGTTACAAGCCTTGGTGTAGAAATATTTTACTAGTCTGATCATACGAGTCAACAATCCTATACTAATCCAGTTTTGTAATCTTGTTACACTCCTTTAACACGCTTCATTTAACTCATGGCTTTGCATTTTAATAAAATATGAATAACATTGTGGAGATCCATTCGTTAGCAGCATAAAGGCTGATCCTAAAAGCTAAGCAGATCCAGGATGGGAGGAAAGCAGGATGTCCTGTGGTTGAGACTGAAAAATTGAAGAAACGTCTCAAAAGGTATTGCTAAGAATCAGGGGTGGGCTTCAAAAATTTCAGCAAAGGGGGACTTCCAGTTTTGTGTGGCTTCGGCAGCAGCAGGAATTTGCTTGTCTGCAATTCCTGCTGTGCTTGCTGCCAGGGTGCCCCCGATCCAAATGGATCTGGGGGATATGGCTGCCCTGTAGAGGCAGCCGAAGAGAGAGGGGATCCGGAAAGGGATTTGGGGGTGTCGCAGACCCCCTCTCCAGCCGGAAAAACCCCTTTTTCCCAAGGTGGTGGAGCAGCGGTCAGTGATGGCTGTCACAAAGAAGCCTGCAGCCGGGTAAGATTTGTGCTGGAGGTTGCAGGAGGAAGTGAAAATTTGGCTGAGCAGAGACAATAACAACTCTTAATTACCCTGAAAACTGAACTGTTTGAATTGCCTGAGGATACATTGTTTCCCAAAGAAGACTGGAAAGCTGCAGTTAAAGCTGTTAAGGGGGAAATTTTTTTTTTCTTAACTCTCCCTCCCCATAGAAATAGCAGACGGAGATCTGGAAAATCTACTTGGGCACGGAAAGTAACTCAATTTGAAATTTAAAGCCAAGGGATAAAGGATTTCTGGACATTGGATTTAAAAAAAAAAAACAACTTAAAATTGATTTGGTTTGCTTTGTGACTTTGAGATCTTTGTGAAATTTTGTTTTTTTAAAAAAGGGACTAAAGACATTAGGGTTGCGTTTAAAAAGAAAGAAAGAAAAAATGGCATTATCTTTTGAAGGACTACAAATGGAATTTCAAAAACTGAAAAACAAAGATAAGGGCTCGTTTGGATCTATCTTTCGCTTTTTGGAAATGGTGATTTCTACCTACCAAGAAATACTACAGGAAGGCTGGGATGAAGGAGAAGAAGCCATCTTTAATGGACAAACACACTTAGTGGAGGAAGAAAAGCGGAAGGGGGGCAAGGAAAAGATGAACTTAGAACTTAAAAAAGCAACCAAGAAAAAGGAAGGAGATGAAAAAGCGATATGATGTCAGAAAGCAACAGAAAAGAGAAATACAACAGAGAGGGAAGATTAAGAGAGTGAAATTGGAGAGATGGGGGGGGGGTCAAAGAGTTAGAATGGAGAAGAAAGAAAGGGGGAAAGGAAAGAGAAGTCATAAAGGCTTGAAACAAGATGCAAAAAAATGGGCTTTTTTTTAAAGATAAGGGGTGAGATAATCTTTTTTAAAAAATGATTCTGCAAAAGTACATAAAAATGCATTGTAGACATTAGTATTTGAAGTTGAGTTAGAAAATTAGAATATTATTTGATTTAAAAATGTCTTAAAGCGAAGTCATGATTTAATTATGGAGTTTAATTTCTTAATTTCATAATAGTATTGTTTAAGAATTAATAATAGAATTTAATTTCTTATGAAACATTGCTTTTACTATATTATAAATTTAATATTTCTTTTTTACTTGTTTTTAGTTTTATTATTACTTATTAAACTCAATATTATTTGTTTGTTTTACTGTTTTGAAATGTAATACTTTGAATGTACGGAGCAGAATCAGCACGGAAAATATGTATTATTTTAAGTGTTATTTAGGAGGAAGATAAAAAGTTGTCATACTTCAATCTGAGTTTACAGGAGAAATATTGTATTAGATAGAAAGGATAAGTAGGTGATTGAAAGAAAACAGACCAAAAATGCAAATATAATTATTTAATTGAGATGGAATAAATAAAATAGAATTAAAAGAATGGGTAGGAGAGAGAAAATATATGGAAAATAGAGAATGTTAAATAAGATATGAGATAGTATATTAAGTGAGTATAAATTTTGATTGATGTCTGTATAAAAAGAGTTAACTCGGGGTAAGCCACCTTCCAAAAAGAAGTTTTATGTATTTATGTTTTGTGTAATGTTTGTTTAAGTCTGACAGGATGTGGAAGAATACTAATGAAAATATATATATTTTTAAGACAGAAAAAATATGACTAAATAGAACGAAAGGGAGTAATAAAGAAAAGTTTTGAAAAGATATGAAGTTGATTAGATAAGATAAATATATATATAGAAGTGTGATAATTTGGAATTATCTTCTTTTTAAATAAGATTTGTTTCTTCTAGAAAAGATATTTTATGTTGCTACATCCTATGTTTTATTTGTGTGTCTTAAAAATTTAATAAAGTTTGTTATAAAAAAGAAAAAAGAAATACAGCTCGTTTCTTGCCAGGCGTAGCATCTTTCAGATTGTTGGTCTCCAGGAACATCTGGAACCTGTCCATATACGAGTCCCAGTCTTTGTTAGCCGGGTCAAATGGAGTGGGTGGTTTTGCGCTGCTGGTCATTCTGCCGCTTCTTCGGTGCACTCTTAGCCACGTGCTCTGTAGGGTTCATTGAGTGTTTGATCAGCTCTTAAAGTCTCCGCATCCCATCCTCGTCGCCAGTGTTCTGTTCAGAGCGTGGGTGCAAAGAACAGAGACGAGGCATCGGAAAGTGACTCAACTCTTTATTAGTGACTTCAGAACAGAGCTAAAATACTCGAGCAGCAGCAGCCCTTTTATAGGGCTCTCTGCTGTCATAACAGCCAATGCTTTGAGTTTGCCGCGCTGGCGGCGTCCAATCGGCAGTGCCCGTTAACAGCCAATCAGATCGGCCTGGGACAACCAATCAGGATCCGCTGCTGGCAGGCCAATCAGAAGTGCAGGATTTCAAGCCTGCTGTGGAAGTAAAACTATTTAAACTTTTAATTGGCGCAATTGCTTAGTCCGTAACAGAAATCATTCGAGACTTCTATGGGAAATTATATATGCAAGAGAATATTGATGAGGAAAGAGTTACGCAGTACTTACAGAATGCTAATTTACCTCAGATACCTAAAGAGACTGAAAAAATGCTAGAAAGCAATATAACGATGATGGAGTTAACTGAAGCACTCAAGAAGCAAAATAATGGAAAGGCACCAGGTCCAGATAGACTTCCGGAAGAATTTTATAAAACATTACAAGAATCGTTGAATCTTCCATTGCTAGAAGTTAGCAATGAAGTTATGTTAAAAAAGAAGATACCTAAATCATGGTCAGAAGCTTATATTACACATATTCCAAAGAGGAGGCCGACCCATTACAAACTAAGAACTATAGACCCATTTCTCTACTAAATGCAGATTATAAAATCTTTGCTTCAATATTGGCAGAAAGAGTTTAAAAATATTTAAATAATTTTATCCATCCTGATCAAAATGGATTTCTGCCAAAGAGACAAATTAAAGACAATATGAGAGTAATCTTGGATACTTTGGAATACTACGAGGCACATCCTGAAAAACAAATGGCTCTGATATTTTTAGATGCACAGAAGGCATTTGATAATGTGAATTGGCGATTCATGTTATTACTGTTGGAACAGATGGGTTTTGCTAGAAAATTTATTCAAGCAATAGAAGCTATATACTATAAGCAAATGGCAAAGATAATGATAGAGGGAGAACTGACAGACTCTATTAATATAAGAAAAGAAACAAGATAAGGGTGCCCACTATCACCTTTGTGTTAACTTTGGAAGTGTTAAACAGAAATATTAGAGATGGAAAGAATATAAAAGGAATGAAAATCAAAAAGGAAGAATTTAAGCTGCAAGCATTTGCGGATGATCTGGTTTTCATCTTAGAAGACCCTTTAGAAACAGCATCAAAATTGATAGAAAAGATAGAGGCATATGGAAAGGTGGCTGATTTGAAAATAAATAAAGATAAGACAAAGATTTTGACAAAGAATATGCTATTACAACAAAAGAAAGAACTGGCAGATCTATTGAAAATTCAGGTCACAAATAAGATCAAGTACTTGGGGATATATCTGACAGCAAGATGTAGTACATTAAATGAGAATAATTATATTAAACTTAAACAGAAGATAGCGCTAGATTTGGCGAAATGGGAAAATTTACAACTGTCACTAATAGGGAGAATTTCAACAATCAAGATGAATATATTACCCAGAATTTTATATTTGTTTCAAACAATCCCAATTAGGCTTGGAAAAGACTACTTTGAAGATTTAAACAAAATTGTGTTGAAATATATATGGCATGGTAAGAAAGCGAGAATAAAGTTAAAACTTTTGCCAGATGCTAGAATTAGAGGAAGATTTGGTTTGCCTAATTGGGAGTTGTACTACCAAGCTACAAATTTGATGTGGGTTAAGGAATGGATAACACTAAGAAATACTAGATTGTTGACATTAGAAGGACATGATTTGTTGTTGGGATGACATGCTTTTTTAAGGTACAAAGGAACTAAAACACAGGGGTATTTTAGAAGACATTATATATGGGAGTCTCTGTGGTTAAACTGGGAGAAGATTAAAAGACAATGTTATTTGAAAATTCCAGTCTGGTTATCGGCTATTGAAGCATTTTCGTATCCTATAATATGCAAAAAGGAACAAACAGTTAGATATTGTTAAGTTCTGCGCATGGGTGCAAGGAACGGAGACGAGGCAATGAACAGTGAACTTCAACTCTTTATTAATCATCGTGAACAGAGCAAAAACCCTAGGGCAGCAGCAGCCCTTTTATAGGGCAGGCTGCTGACCTATTAACCAATGAGAAACATGGAAGTGTTAAACCCTTGAACCAATGAGAGTGGCTCATTAACAGCCAATCAGATTCCCCAGAATGGACCAATCTGATATTGCTATTATCGGCCAATTAGAAGTGCAGGATTAGAACCCTGCTTTTTCTTTAAGGTTTGTTAAAACTTTATTTAAGCTCTTTTATTAGTTCATAACAGATATGGTGAAATATTGAATGAAAAGGGTGAACTTAAATCTGTGCAAAAACTAGAGGAACAAGGTATAAAGATGAATTGGTTTTCATATGCGCAAATACATTCAAGGTATGATAAAGATTCTAAAACAGAAGGTTTCTATGATAAACTGACTGACTTAGATAAGATTTTGACAGGTACTGATGAAAAGGTGATTAAAAAATTGTATGGATATTTATTAGAAATTAAACTAGAAGAAGAACAAGTTAAAGAAACTATGATTGCTTGGGGGAAGAATTTTGGATATGGGATTGATCTTGAGAAATGGCAAAAATTGTGGTCTCAAAATTATAAAATGACAGTGTCAACAGCATATAAAGAAAATTTGTATAAGATGTTTTACAGGTGGCATTTTTCCCTGACAAGAATAGCAAGAATGTTCAAGAATAAATCCGAAAAATGTTGGAAATGTCATCAGACGCCTGGCTCATATTACCATATGTGGTGGACTTGTGCGGATGCTAAAAAATACTGGACTAAAATTCATACGTGGTTGGAAAAAATGACAAAGAAACATATAGACTTGAAACCAGAGATATTTTTATTGGAAATTTTACCTGAAATATATAGTAAAGACTTGAAATACCTGATTGTAAATGTATTAACAGCGGCTAGGATTGTATTTGCTAAAAACTGGAAAAATGAGAAAATACCATCACAGGAGGAAATCATTAAGAAAATATTGGAATATGCTGAAATGAGTAGATTGACATTTGAAATTAGAGAACAAGAGGATAAACAATTTTATAAAATTTGGCATCTTTTCTATCAATGGTTAGACAATAAAGTACAGTAATGAAATATGTAGATTTTTAGAAAATAATAAATATATAAAGATGTACTTCTTTCTTATTATATCTACAAAATGATTTTAGGATAGATTTGGGATGATAATATGAACTGTTATGAAATAAACTAAGTAAATTATTGTTATCTTGTAAAACATGAATGAATAAAAGTATAGTCAAATGATTGATTAATAATGATACTAAGGTATTTAATTTTTGATTGACAATATGAGATTATATGTAATGTAATTGTAATTGAAGACTACGAAATGGAAGCACAAAACAATTTGTAAACCAACCGGCACACTGTATGTACACCTATGGAAGATAGCTTAATGTTTTTATGTTTTGTTTGTTTGTTTGTTTTTAAAAACCAATAAAAATTTTTTTTAAAAAATGTGAGCAAAGGGTTCTCTGCCTGGTTGCTGGCTGGGTGTGGCCATAGTGGACGTGGCCTAGTCAGCCTCCTGCACCATGGGGGGGGGGGCATTTTTGCCCTCCCCGGACTCCGGAGGCTTTCCCTGAGCTTCTGGGAGGGCGAAAACAGCCTCCCTGAGCTCCGGAGAGTCTCTGGAAGCCGGAAACAGGCCAATTTCCGGCCTTCCTGAACTTCTGGGTGGCCCGTTTTTCACCTTCCCTGAGCCTCCATGAGGGCCGTGCACTTACCTGCACCAAACAGGCCGTGTGGGGACTCCTGGGAGGGGAAGGGAGAGATGGGCATGGCCAGTCAGGGGTGGGATTTGGGGGTTCTCCAAACTGCACAGAATCTTAGCTAGGGGATCTCCCTACAAATCCCCAGCAGCCCACCCCTGCTTACCATACTCCAATGAGTACACAGGGACCCTTTCTTAAATCTGGCAGTTATATTCCATTCATTTGCGGCATTTCAAGAATGAAGCTAACCCACTCTAACTTTCATTGATTTAACCCCAGCTGGGTTTAAATACGCATAAGATGCATCTAATACATGACAATAAAGTAAAGTAAACTATTAGCTATGGTTTGCTTGAATAAGGCTGATCAGGGAGTGGGCGAGATTTCCTCCCACTTTGCAGTGGGAATTCGGATGCCTGCGGTGCTTTAGCTGCCTGACTAATTTTCAAATTAATTTTTCATTTCTCCCCTCCCCCACCTCTCAATCCTGTTGTTTTCATGCTTTTTTTCTTTTCTTTCTCTTTTTGTTCCTCGCTACTGAGCGGTTTTCTTTCCTCTTGGGTATTCAGAAGGCTTTGGATAATGTAGCATTGATTTTTTTTTCCCATAATGAGTAGAAATGTGGGTAGCAGGTTTGAGTTTCACAATGTTTTTGCAGCCTGTTGGAAACCAGCAAGACAATCGTGTGGAAGTTCTCAAATTGACATCTCAAGGGGGTTGTGGGCAATTTCAAAGGGAGAGGGTGGGTTGTAAAAAAATTTAAACATTGCCTTAAGCATCGTAAGGCATTTCAGACTTCTGAATATTAATAATTTACTGCTCTGTTTTCTTAAGAATGGAATAGTATCGTATCGTATCGTATCGTATCGTATCGTATCGTATCGTATCGTATAGAACAGAACAGAATAGAATAGAATTCTTTATTGGCCAAGTGTGATTAGACCTACAAGGAATTTGTCTCTGGTGCAGAAGCTCTCAGTGTACATGGAAAACAACAAGGTAACAATAATCATAATATCAAAGTAATAAAAATAATAAAAATGATACCAATAGAGAAGATAGTGGAACAAGAGGAACATGAATTCTGTGAAAAACAATCCACAGCAATATTCTCAGATTATTATGCTACAGGGGGTTACTTTCAGATGAACTCCTATCTATGAATTTTATGAAACATTTACATTTACCTGCTGAAATACCCTGCTGTGTCCAAAATGTTCAGTTTTGAATTTTGCTTTGATTAAAGTATATTTTGTAGCTGGGGTGGTATGTAAGGGTGGTGTTTGTGTGGCACGGAGTTGGAATGCTATGCTATGCCCTGATCCACTGAAGCAGAGTGTAAGCTACGCATACATTTGCAGAGGATGATTTTCGAATGGTTTCCAATTCTTTTAGTAGTAGTTGACGTAGGAGACATCTATACTTCTGAAAGGCAGGAACAAATTACAGGTAGCCTCGACTTACCAGCATAATTGAGTTCTCAATTTCAGTTGTAAGTTGTGAGGATTGTTAAGCAGGTCTTTCCATGCCTGATTTTAGGATCTTTTTGTGCAGCAGTTGTTAAGTGAATACTGTGGTCATAAAGGAAATACCATGGTTGTTAAGCAGACAGTATAATCATTAAGCAAATCCTTTGTTCGCTATCCCTCTATTGATTCAGCCTGAAACTGCATTGGCTTCAGTGGTGGGATTCAATTTTTTTTTTTACTACTGGTTCTGTGGGTATGGCTTGTTGGGCGTGGCATGGCTTGTTGGGCGTGGCTTGTTGGGCATGGCTTGTTGGGCATGGCTTGTTGGGCGTGGCATGGGTTGTTGGGCATGGGTTGTTGGGCATGGCTTGTTGGGCGTGGCATGGCTTGTTGGGCGTGGCTTGTTGGGCATGGCTTGTTGGGCGTGGCATGGCTTGTTGGGCGTGGCTTGTTGGGCGTGGCTTGTTGGGCATGGCAGGGGAAGGATACTGCAAAAGCTCCATTCCCTCCCCACCCCACTAACCTGCTTTCCAGCTCTGTTCTCCTGAGTAGGGCAACCAAAGACTGATACATTGACTCATATTTATGACGGTTGCAGTGTCCTGGGGTCATGTGATCCCCATTTGCGACCTTCTGACAAGCACATTCAGTGGGGGGAAGGACAGATTCACTTAACAAACGTGTTGTTAACATAGCCGCTGCAAAGATTCACTTAATCAAACAAGTTTTGTTTATACAAAATGCTCTTCAAGAAGATGGAGAAGCTATGGAGTACATAACCAAGCTTGGTGATACAGGTAGTCCTTGACTTACGACAGTCCATTTAGTGACCACTCAATGTTACAAGAAGGGACTTATAACTGTTTTTACAACCTTTGCAGCAAAGTCAATGGGGAAACCAGATTAACAACCACTGCAATGATTCACTTAACAACTGTGGCAAAAACGGTCATAAATGGGGCAAAGCTCAGTTAACTCACTTAGCAACAGAAATAGGCTCAGTTGTAGTTGTAAGTTGAGGACTACCTGTAACTGAAAAGGTGGAAAGTTAGTACAGGTTTATTCTGTTGCGAATCCCTTTTATTTTGTTTCTTCAGGATCGAAGTAGAATAGCTGGTTAATACTTTAGTCATTAAGACTTTGCTTCTTTTTCTCCAGATCCTTGCTCACCATGGTGGCACTTGCAGGCTTTCTCCTGCTCCTATGGATTGTAAAAGGAGTTGTGCCCTCGCATCCTCATGGGAAGCCAATTTGGCCAACCTACAAGGTGCCCGTCGTTCTACCCCAATTAACCATTCCTTTGGACAAACCCCACTTTGACTCAGAAGCCCAGCTGGAAGTGGTCTCCCTGTGTGGCCCATCTTGCCACAAACGTTTCCCGACCCCCACGTATGAAGAAGTGAAAGATTATTTGTCCTATGAGACGTTGTACTCCAATGGATCCCGCACTGAGACTGAGGTGGGCATCTACATTGTTAGCAGGACCAACACAGGGGGACAGAGCCGATCGCGGACAAAGAGACAAATCTATGGCTACGACACCAGGTTTAGTATTTTTGGCAAGGACTTCTTGCTGAACTACCCGTTTTCTACTTCCGTGAAGTTGTCCACGGGATGCACCGGAACGTTAGTGGCTGAAAAACACGTCTTGACAGCTGCTCATTGCATCCATGATGGGAAGAGTTATGTCAAGGGAGCCAAGAAGCTACGGGTTGGGTTCCTGAGACCCAAGCCGAAAGATGGCATCAAAAGGACCAATCACAGTAGCACCCTTGAGCCTGAGAAAATGAAGTTCCAGTGGATTCGGGTGAAACGAACACATGTTCCTAAAGGATGGATCAAAGGGAATGCCAACGACATTGGCATGGATTATGACTATGCCCTGCTGGAGTTGAAGAAACCCCATAAGCGAAAGTTCATGAAGATTGGAGTGAGCCCAACAGCACGTCAGCTGCCCAAAGGAAGGATTCATTTCTCGGGCTATGACAATGATCGGCCTGGAAACTTGGTTTACCGCTTCTGTGATGTCAAAGATGAAACGTACGATCTCTTGTATCAGCAGTGCGACGCCCAGCCAGGGGCCAGCGGTTCCGGAGTCTACGTGAGGATGTGGAAGAGACAGAATCACAAATGGGAGCGTAAAATTATAGGGATATTCTCAGGGCACCAGTGGGTGGACACCAATGGATCCTCCCAGGAGTACAACGTGGCCGTTCGCATCACTCCCCTCAAATACGCACAGATTTGTTTCTGGATCACAGGGAACTACCAACAGTGTAGAGATGGATAGAACCAATTGAGGTCCTAGAGAGGCTTCAGCGGCTTGCTGGGGAGGGGGTGGAAAACATACGCCTAACAGCTCTGTGGGCACAGTTCTGTTTTTAGAAATGCCGGGTGCAAGGAGTTGACCAGGAGTGTAACCAGATTAGTGTTTGGCAATAAGGCACAGTGTCCGCGCCATGACACAGATCCTGGACTTTTCCTTAGTTTTTGCCTTAGGATAAGCAATAGCAGAGGTAAAAGGGATGGGGCTGAAGCAAAGTATCTGCATCCCCCTTTTTGCTCCCTCTTTTAGGATGGGCCATTGTTCACCAACGGGGATATTGATTGGCTGACTCTTCCATCATTCTGTAGTGCAGGATTGGCTAGCTCTGATAGGAAGGTAACTAGAGAGAGACACGGGCATCCGTTTTTAAATCCAGTGATGCCAAAATAGCAAATAGAGGGTTGTGACATCACAATGCAAGCTCTGCACTTCTGGATGTGTGTTGTATCATCAGTTATTAGAATATAAGGAGACTATTAATTTACTTTGGGATGTCATGATACACTTTTCACCATTCCCTTTTCCTATGTGGTTAGAGATGGTGGTGCTTCTCCTTCTCTTCCTCCTCCTCCTCCTCTTCTCACCATTTCTCCTTCCTCTCTGGTTGGTGATTTCCCACAGTCCTCCTCTCCCTCCCCTCCCCTCCCTCTCCTCCTCCTCCATTCTTCAATTCCCAATAAGAACCAACAAGACGTAGAAATGGGATGCCAAAAGTTCTTGAAAAGCAAAAGACAAGAGGAACTTAAGCTGGTATTCTTCTAAAAGAAGTGGCCAACAAAATGCGAATCTTTGTCCAAATTGAGTGATCCCTGAACACATATTTTAAGGTAGAATGCCATTACTTTCTCTGCTTTCTTTTTTAAGGGCCTATCAAAATATGAGATCTGGATGTGCATTAGCTTTCTCCAAGGGTCATGCTAGCCATAAGTCTGGTATGGTATTGAAACACATATTTGATTACATGACCATGGGAATGCTGCAACGGTTCTAAGCATAAAAAATGGTCATAAGTCACTTTTTTCAGTGCCATTGTAACTTCAACCGGTCACTGAATGAACTGTTGTAAGTCAAGGACTACCTGTACTGCATGAGAATGGAACAGTTTAATGCCCACAGTACTCCTCTCTGTATTTCATGAAATCTTTTTCCTTTATTTCTAAGCATTTAGAAATGTATTGAGCTGTTCCTTGAAGTCCTCCTGCTTTGAAAGGTGTCATGGAAGGTCGAAGACCACTTGGCCAACACAGGAGCTTGTAAATATTTATAAACCTTGGCTAGAAATGGAAACATTCATTGTAATTCTACTTATTTTGTAAGGATGTTCAAATACAGCATGTGTTTAACACCTCCTCTGTTTCTTGTTGTGTTTCTTGGTTTACTTCCTCGTTTTCTTCTTGTGAGAAAAGCGCAGGCTGTTAAGAAGATAAGAATAACCTGGCTAGATCAAAGCAAGGCCAATCTAGGCAGCTTTAAACCTAGAAGTGACATGGAGTCTTCAAGATACAGTAGCAATAAGCCCTTAGACTTATATACCGCTTTACAGTGCTTTACAGCCCTCTCTAAGCGGTTCACAGAGTCAGCATATTGCCCCCAACAATCTGGGTCTTCATTTTACCCACCTTGGAAGGATGAAGTTCTAGAAAAAGTGCAGAGAAGAGCAAGAAGATTAGGGAACTGGAGATTAAAACATATGAAGAATGGTTGCAGGAACTGAGCATGGCTAGTCTATTGTCGAGAAGGACCAATGGAGACAGGATAGCAGTCTTCCAATATTTGAGGAGCTGCCACAGAAGGGGGGGGGGGCTGTCAAGCTATTTTCCAAAGCACCCAAAGGCCAGACAAGGAATAATGGATGGAAACTGACCAAGGAAAGATTCTACCTGGAAATAAGGAGAAATTTTCTGACAGTAAGATCATGGAACAGAAGTTGCCTTCAGAAGTTGTGGGAGTTTCATCACTTGAGACTTTCAATAAGATATTGGACTGCCATTTGTCAGAAATGGTGGAGCGTCTCCCGCTTGGACGGGCGGTTGGATTAGATGACCTATAAGGTCCCTTCCAACTCTGATTATCTGTAAATGGAATCTGCTGAGTCGACCTTGAGCCTGGTGAGATTTATAAAAGCCCACTATAAACAGCGGTCTCCAACTTTTCTGGCTCTATAGACCGGCACTGACGGCAGCTATGGGCAGAAGTGGGGGGAGGAGGGGATGGTTTTGCACACACAGCCCAATCTCACACAAGCACAACTTGAGCTTTGCATGCTCATCTGCCACTTGCATAGCCTGGTTGGTTCCCAATGAGCCACAGACCAGTGCTGATCTGTGGACCAGGGTTTGGGGGTCCCTGTTCTATTACTTTGTCTTCATTTGTTCAATACCCTTTCAAAGGTATCCAAATTAGTGGCCATCACTAGATCTCATGGGAAGGCATGACACAGTTTAGTGATGCATCGTGTGAAGGAATGCCTCCTCTTATCTATATGCTACCAAATTCTTTTGTGTTCTTTAACTGGGAGAAGTGGGACACCAAAGGGCAATAATTTCTGAACCAAGATACCTCAAGTGGTCTAGTTTATAGGATGTGTACAAAATCGGAGGCCCTTGACTCTGGAAGTAATGAAATTTGGGGAATTGTGGCTGCTTCAGTGATGACTGCGGCTGCTCATGGTCTCCATTTTCAATGTTCTGTGACAATTTCCCAGCCAATCTCACAATCCCTTGATCCTTCCCCACCCAGCAGCAGCCACTTGCGAAGGGAATGGAATGGAAGGAAAGGGCAGGAGAGGGCAGGGGAGGAAAAAAGGGAGGGAAGAAAGAAAGGAAGTTTCTTGATGCTGTCTACTAGATTCTCTCAAGGAAACTCAGTGGGGAAGCCAGCAGGAAATCAGACATCGCTTCTAATCCTGCTGTTTTTTGGTCATTCTGCTTCTCTGTTTAGGTAAGGAAATACTTGTGAAATGATGATCTGATGGGGCACAGGTTGTCTAATCTTCTCAACATTAATATTTAGTCAGTTTCACTGGTTTTAGACCTTGGGGAGAAGATGAAAATTCTTCTTTTCCACTTTTTCCAGGCTATGTCTAATTTCATACGGCACCATTTGTTTCCTCACAATTCACCATTTTTCCCTAAAGAACGTAAGTGTTCCAATTTTTTTTTTCTTAATTGCATCTTTCCATGAACTTTTCACCTCTATTTGTTGAGTTTTGAGTGTGCCAAGTAGGTTGTCCTTTTTTGCCAAAAGAAGGAGAGACCATCGGTTGTAGAATCAAAAAAATTCACCACCTCCAATCCTTTTATTATTATAACATAAATTCATAATGCCTCTATTTATTGTTCCAGGGGTGCTTGGAAATTGCCCAGCTTGAATTTTTTGGCCGGCAAACATAACATACTCGAAATTCTTCCCCGTCATTGCCTTTTGTATATGTTCCTTGATGGAGAGCCCTGTTTAGGCATAAAAACACTCAGGCTGTCCTTGAGAAGGGAAGCATTTGTGGAAGGAAGATTGACAGCAAAACAATCAGTGCAAGGATAATGTTCACATTTCCGTAGAGACCTAAGAAAAATCTGAGATTTTGTGCCACAATGAAGGAGAATTGCTAGGAACTACATATTCATCTAACTCAGCGGTGGTAGTTCCCATCCCGATCTAACTGGGGGTCAAATCATGGTGTGTGTGTGTGTGTGTGTGTGTGTGAATGTGGTCTGGCAGCTTCACATATGGTCATTTGGGCCCTTTGTTGGTGGAGATGGTGAGGAACATCATTTGGGATTTGCTATTTCTCACTTTTATCAAACTTGCTTGTTGAGCTGGAAAGTTATGCTATGCTATCTGTTTTGGGTTGTATTTCCCAAACATGCACATTTTTATGGTGCAATTTTATTTACAATTTATGTACCAGTTTTGGTTTCACCCCCTTTTTTATTGCTGGGATCCTGTCAATTTCATGTCTTTATTTCCTCAATAATTTGTCAAATCTGGAATGTCAAGCTTGAATTTTCTAATTATATGCATTTGGGTGCACATTTCCCCAAATATATGCAATGTGTTTATAATTTTTCCAACACTTTCGTTGCATACAATGCATAATCTTCAATAATATATGTCTTTTTACATAAATAGGACTATCATCAAAGGGCAAACTGCACTAGAATAAATGAACATTTCAAACGAGAGCTACATTTTCATTGTTTGAACATTTCACACTAATTAAGTTTGCATTCAGTGCAAACAACCCATATTTTTGTTCCTTATTGCTTGTTCTGTCCTCACTGCATTAGTTTATTTATTTATTTATTTTTGTCAATTGCTTACAAGATAATAAGTATAAGTAAAAACATAGTTATGAATACATGGATACATATAAGAAAAATAAATATAAAATATAAAAAAAACAATTGGACAGGGACGGTAAGCATGTTTATGTGCTTATGCATGCCCCCTACAGACCTCTTAGGAAAGGGGTGAGGTCAATAGTAGACAGTCTAAGGTTAAAGTTTTTGGGGTTTGGAGAAAAAACCCCACAGAGTCAGGTAAAGTATTCCAGACATTGATCACTCTGTTGCTGAAGTTGTATTTCCTGCAATCAAGTTTGATGCGATTAACCCTGAGTTTGTATCTATTGTTTGCTCTTGTGTTGTTATGGTTGAAGCTGAAGTATTCATTGACAGGTAGGACATTGCAATGTATGATTTTATATACTATACTTAGATCCGACCGAAGGCAGTGTAGTTCTAGGTTTTCTAGGTCTAGAATTTCAAGTCTGGGGGCATAAGGTATTCTGCAATGAGTAGAGGAGTGGAGAACTCTTCTTGTGAAATATTTCTGGACTTTCTCAACTTTGCTAATATCAGCTACGTAATGTGGGTTCCAGACTGATGAGCTGTATTCGAGTATTGGTCTAGCAAATGTTTTGTATGCTCTAGTTATTAGTGGAATATTACCAGAGGAAAAAACTACGTAAGTCTGTGTGCAGCTTGACATGCAGCTAAACTCACCTAGCCTCCAATAAAACAGACCGTGTGCGTAGATCTGAACGTTTTATTGAAAGAACAGGATATGGTGAAACTGGGGAAAATAGGGATATATACAATGAGAATCAAATACAAGATAGGCAGTACAGAGTTACTGCTGAACATAACAATTAATAAATACAAGCAATTCAAATCTCAGCAATGCTGAGCAAATCTCAGCAATGCTCTGTGTGAGGGATGTGGGTTTGTCCTTGGATGACCATGTGCCACAGATTAAGATGGATTCTTCTCTGTGCTTCTGCCTTCTCCAAATGCTAAAGGAAATGGAATCTGGCTTCCCAGCCTGCACTTGGTTTGAGAGTACAGGCTGATAGGTATGTGGGTTGGGTCAGCTTCAAACAATATACTTGGCATTTGTCCCTTTGGCCACTAGATGGGACTAGAGAGCAACAATATATAAAAATGATATGCTGGGGCATCACATCACTAATCATTAGGAGCAAGTGATTCCAGATATGGATGGCTTCTTTGGAAAGCCATTGTCAGGGTTCTGGCAGCTACTCCAATTAAATAATGCACCTTGAGCCACACTCCCAAAACTTCAAAGGATTTGTTTGAAGCTACCATTTTACATCCAGCACTAACCTGGGCATAGACAACTCTGAGATACGTAATTCACTGTCACCCTTGATCCTGCTTTTCCACCCACCCTTCTGGGTATATCATCCAATGAAAAACAGGCATAGCCAAGAATCATCAATCATTCTCTCCAATTAGATTTTTGTGCGGCAGAAGCTTCAGTCATCTAATCAGTCTTTGAAGAAAATATGAATGGAATGTACTTTCGATTCCACAGTGCTGCCTGTTCTTTGAAACTCATCCCCTTCTTCCTATAAAATATGGATACAACTCAATGAGTTGACAGCCACCTTTAATCAATCAAGGTTTTTTGCATTTACATTCTCTTCACAATGATGTTACTAAGTTAAGAACTGCAGTGATTCACTTAATAACTGTGGCAAGAAAGGGGAGCAAGAAAGATTGGGGCCAAACTCACTTAATAGCTATCTTGCTAAGCAATGGAAATTTTGGGCTCGGTTATAGTGGTAGGCTGAAGACTACCAGAGCCTTCAGGGTGATTTCACGGTGAACGAAACCCTCCAACTGTTTCTACTTTTAACAAACAGATTGAGAGATCACATCCACAAATCTGTTACCTGACACAAGGGAATCTATAAGAAAGAGTAGGCAAAACAGCCACTGCCCTTCTCATCTCCTGCCTTAAGTAATATTTTAATAACAATGGAGCTGGTACCAGGAGTGGGATTCAACTGGTTTGGACTGGTTTGGGTGAACCGGGTGTTAAATTTGCATCTGGTTCCCCAAACCAGTATTTGAAATGACCGGCTGGCCCCGCCCACCTCTCCCCTCCAGGAGTTTCCACGTGGCCCATTTTCAATGCAGGTAAGTGCATGGAGGCTTTGGGAGGGGGAAAAACAGGCCTTCAGGAAGTCCAGAAATGGGCCTGTTTCCGGCTTCCGAAGGTCTTCCAGAGCCCGGAGGAGGCTGTTTTCGCCCTCCCAGAGGCCCGAGGAAAGCCTCTGGAGCAGTGGTGGTATTCAAATTTTTTTACTACTAGTTCTGTGGGCGTGGCTTGGTGGGCATGGCAGGGGAAGGATACTGCAAAATCTCCATTCCCTCCTCACCCCCACTAACCTGCTTTCCAGCTCCGTTCTCCTGTGCAGGGCAACCAAAGAAGACCCAGCCAATCAGCTGGGACTCGGTAGGTGGAGAATAGATGGGGGCGGAGCCAGTCAGAGGTGGGATTTGCCGGTTCTCCGAACTACTCAAAATTTCCGCTACCGGTCCTCCAGAACCAATCAGAACCTGCTGAAGACCCCCTCTGCTCTGGACCCTTGGGAAGGCAAAAAACGGCCCTCTCGGAAGTTCCGGAAGGTCACGACCACCATGGTCACATCCACCCAGCAACTGGGCAGCGAACCGGTTGCTGGGATTTTTGAATTCAAACCCTGGCTGGTACTAGTACCCTAACCCAATAAAAGTACAAATAAAGGAGAATATTTGTAGCTCAGGGTTGACATGAAGGGTCCTTTGTGCTCTCTGAGCTTGGTTGTTTTCTTGCAGACGTTTCATTACCCAACTAGGTAACGTCATCAGATAGAACTGGCCCTGCTGCCAAACATCGTCCATCTTTTTTTTTCTTTAAATAATATTATTCTAATTGGAACTATACATGTATTCATCTCTTTTATTTTCTAGTTCTGATATATTTCCCATCTGGCCCCAAGAGCAAAGCTCTTCCATTGGCTAGATAAAAGGATTAGGATTTTTTTTTTTAAAGGCAGTGTGGAAAAAAAACACTTGACCTCTGAAATCTTTCGTTATCCATCTTATCTTAAGCTTCTCTAGCCCAGCCTTTTAAACTCTTCTATTCTTGGGGCACTTCAGCATTTAGCAGCTCCTGATAAAGATGTCTAGGAATGTGTTTTATTGTAATGTATTTAGATACAATTACTTTTAATGGTCATTAGGTTGCTCTCCTTCACTTTTCTTTGATGATTAGGGTCATTCTTTTTTTATGGTTTTCTTCCTTCCCTTTTCCTTCTTTCCTTCCTTCCTTCCTTCCTTCCTTCCTTCCTTCCTTCCTTCCTTCCTTCCTTCCTTCCTTCCCTCCCTCCCTCCCTCCTTCCTTCCTTCCTTCTTCCTCTTTTCTCACTTTCTCTCTTCCTCTTTTCCTCCTTCCTCCCCTTATTTTTGATATATTGTTAGCTTAAAGAAGTGGTTCCCAACACCAGCAACTTTAAGATGTATGGCCTTCATCTTCCAGAATTCCCAGATTTCCCCAACCAGCCAGCAATTCCATTTCTTGGAAACTCTGGGACTTGAAGTCCACACATCTTAAAGTCTCTGGTTGAGAAACACTGGTTGGAAACACTAATTTCCCTGCCTCTCCTGCCACATACTGTAAACGCAATAAACTCATTTTCAAAATATTATTTCTTGTTGAAAGGGATATAATCTAAAATCTATCGACATTTCTGGTTTTCATAAACACGCATCTTCCTTTTCATTCAGCTGTTAATAACAGTTCTGCAAGCCAGCATGCCAAGGACTGTTGCAGATTATATGGATTTCGGATGTTTTGCTTTCCAGCTTGCTTGGAATCAGCATAGTACTATTTAATAAGGACTTAGCCAGTTGGTGGTGATCAGAGTCAGACCCTGGTCAGACTATTTACTAGCAAGCATTTCTCCCCTTCCCATGGGTCTTCTCAACCTCTGGCAATGCAAGGGGTTCAACCAAGAGCTTTCTGAATCTGAAGCAGATGTTCCATAGAACATGGAACACAGAATAATAGAGTTGGAAGGGACCTTGGAGGTCTTCTAGTCCAACCCCTGCTCAAACTGATCCCTGATTTCATGGCCCCGGTTGCATGGAGATGAACTCTGCAAGTTAATGGTATTAATCAGTGGTGGGATTCAAATTATTTTACTACTGGTTCTGTGGGCGTGGCTTGGTGGGCGTGGCAGGGGAAGGATACTGCAAAATCCCCATTCTCTCCCCACCCCACTAACCTGCTTTCCAGCTCCATTCTCCTGTGCAGGGCAACCAAAGAAGACTCAGCCAATCAGCTGGGACTCGGCAGGCAGAGAATAGATGGGGGCGGGGCCAGTCAGAGGTGGGATTTTCTGCTTCTCTGAACTACTCAAAATGTCCGTTACTGGTTCTTCAGAACCGGTCAGAACAGGCTGAACGACCACCCCTGGTGTTAATGCAACCGAGTACAGGTAAACCTCAATTTAGATCACTGAGCAAACAATGGGTTTGCTTCATGTCCGGGCCATTTCCATTACGACCCTGGCATTTGCTTTCCAACTGGGGCATTCCACAGGAAAAGGTCACAAAATCAGCTGGCTACAATTAGAAAGACCAGTTTAGTGATAGGTTGTCATGGAGAAAATCTACCTTTGTGGTGAAAACAACTTGATAGCACATCATCCACCTGCAAACAGCATGACCAACAATTAAAAAAAAAAAGAACAAGCTGTGCTGCTATGAACTGAAGTCCAAGTTCAGTGGGGTCACTTTTTTCAGTGACGTTGTGGCTCTGAGTGGTTGCTGGATGAAGGCTTGTGTTGTCCCCAATTCGGGTCTGAATCTGGTGCCAAAGCTGATGTAGAACCCCAGATACGAGTTGCAGGTTTTGTTTCCTTTTATTGAAAAGCTTCTGCAAAAGGGGCCCCAGCCAGCAAAATGCCAGGACTAGGAACCAAGGATTCAACAAGCCTTTATACAGGTTTTCAAAGTGAGATCAACAAACATTGTCTAATTGGCATTCTGAAAATCATCTAAAGGGCACTCTATTGGCTCCATGCCATCCCTATTTCTAATCTTAACCAATAAACACTTCAAAGGTTATGTAACAAGTATTGTATTGGCTCTAGTTCAACCCTATTTCTAAAAGTTAACTAACAGATATCTTGGAAGACTTTTAGCAAGTCTTCTACTGACTCTGTCTTAGCCCTATTCTTTATTTTAGCAGAATAGAATAGAATAGAATAGAATAGAATAGAATAGAATAGAATAGAATAGAATAGAATAGAAAAATCAGAATAGAATAGAATAAGAAATCAGAATAGAATAATAGAACAGAATAAAATAGAATAGAACAAAACAAAACAGAACAAAACAGATGGAAGGGACCTTGGAGGTCTTCTAGTCCAACCCCCTGCTAAGGCAGGAACCCTATACAATTTCAGACAAATGGTTGTCCAATCTCTTCTTAAAAACTTCCAGTGTTGGAGAATTCACAACTTCTGGAGGCAACTTGTTCCACTGATTAATTGTTCTCACTGTCAAGAAATTTCTCCTTAGTTCTAGGTTGCTTCTCTCCCGGATTAGTTTCCATCCATTGTTCCTTGACCTGCCTTCAGGTGCTTTGGAGCAGAGCTCACCAACTTTTCAGACCTCAGGGACCACTAAATTCATAATTTTAAATCCTGCAGACCACAAATATGATCTGCCTAATGACCAGCTGGGTGGGTGTGGCTAGGTGGTCCTGTGACTGGGTGGGCGTGACCAACTCAATGTCACTCACATCAAGGGGATGCTTTGCAGGCCACTACTCACCCCTCCTCTCCCAGCCATTCCCCGCCCAGGATCCTTAGGGCCCCAATAGGAAGCAGTTGTTGGAGCTAAGTAGCCACCACCTGAAAGAGTTGGCAAAACAGCTGGCTCAGTTCAAATTGGATCTGACCTCACTGAGGACTGCTCCTTGCCACCAGTGGCACTTCCCTCTGGCTTTTGCCCAAAGTCCTGCACCAGGAGGCTGAAGCAGACCCCAAGGGGGAATTTCTGCCCCCTTCCAACCTGCACAAAAAGACCTTGAAGAAGAAGACTGTCTGCAGCAACACAAATGTTCATTGCATGTATGCAGCCCAGGGGCCATAGTTTGAGGACCCTTGATTTAGTGCAATATAAAAAAATGCAAATATTTTTTTGCGGAACACCAAACATTTCTCATGGACCACAAAGTTGGTGACTGCTGCTTTGGAGAATAGCTTGACTCTCCCACTTCTTTGTTGCAGCCCCTGAGATATTGTATGTCTTCTATGATGTGCCTGGCAGCCTTGTTTTCTAAGGGCCCCCCACTTGTCACACTCCCATTTCCTTTAACTTTGTTAGGCAGGCCTTGCAAACACACATTTCCCTCCTCTTCTTCTGAGTTCATGCCATAACCTTGCGTTTTTACAAAGGGCCCATCACTTGTAAACCACGGACTACCTGTAGTATGAATAAAGCTCATTTTTAAAGAAATTAAATAAAAAGGGGAATATCCAAAAAATTTAAAAAGGGAAAAAAGTCAGCAGAAATTCAAAGGGCGAAAGGAAGCTATAAACAGAGAGAGGGATAAAAACTGGAGTGAAAGAACAAAGGAGAAAAGACAGGGGGAAAGATGGGGCAAGAAACAGGACTTGGAAACAAAGAAATATTGGAATTGTAAAAAAAATGGGGAAATCCTTAATTGGACACAGAGATAATGGGTGATTGTTATATAGAAAGGGGATTCTGCAAAGTATTGAGGGGTAATACAAATAAATTCATAGTTACAAAATAGGGACGTATAGATTGACAAGATGGAAAAACAGAATTGTTATTTTTTGGATAATGAAATCTTATGCTCTTCCTCTTTATCTAGAGAGATAATTGTAACAAATAAGGGAATAAGTATATTAGATATATTGAAATATTTTTAAGATTGGAATGTTGGCTTTTTTTGGCTTAAATATGAATGGAATAATTAATGGAATATGTGTATTCAATATATGGAAATAAATGAAATGATATAGGAGGAGAGCTGAAATGGAATTAACTTTAGGGCTTAGGATTGTTTTACTGTTTGAATGAGTAGATTAATATGTCCTTTTTGGGGGGAGAAAGTTAATGAAATTTAAAAGGAGAAAAATCATGCAGAATCTGATTTATATATGCTATGTAGTTTTAAAGGGATTATTAAGTTTAATGTTTTAGGTAATAATGTTAAATGTTTTAATGAGATGTAAGAGGGGTGAAAATAAATGAATTTATAACTTAGAGGTGGCACACTTATATTGAGATTTCAGGGGGGAAACCAATTTATAGAAGAAGTGTCTTTTTTAAAATTAGAATTTAAGATGAAATATACAAATGTGACAGTTAAAAGTACTAAAGTATAATGATTATGAAGTTATCATAAGTGAATTAAATAATGAGATAAATATTTGGAATAATACAATAAAATAGAAAATATATAAAAGCACTGTTAAGATAAGGAATTGGATATAAAAATTGAATATGTAACCATGGTCATATTTGTATGTATATGTGAAACCTGTAATCATGCTGTTCACTTATGGAAAACTGAATAAAACTTGTTTTTAAAAAAGAATAACGCTCATTTAATGAATGTGAACAATTATTTTGCTTTTCCTAAAGGCAAGATTTCAGCAGGGGCTCTTTGCTGTATCGCCAAGTGTTGCAGAAACACACATACAATGAAGTCTGAATGTTATCTTCCTTGCTCCACGAATCTTCTGGTTCACTGCCAACATAGCTGGTATCTTTTCAGTGTAACTGTGCTGTTTAAGATAGCCATGGTTGGAGACAACAAACATCGGTTCTTCATAAAGAAGAATGTAGCAAAAGCCATAATGTTAACATGCAAAGTTGGCAGTCCATCCGCTTCTAGCTTTAGAACAGTGGTGGGATTCAGCCGGTGTAACAAGTGGTTCGGTGAGCGTGTGCTTCGCTGGAGTAGAAGGCTGCAGTAGAAGGTCAGTTTTAGAGCTGAAAATGGGCAGTTTTAAAATGTGCAATGAGTGTTTGAAACCACCCCATTTTCAGCTCTAAAACTGCCCTTCTACCCCAGCCCGATGAGTAGAACAGCTGAGGCAAACTGCTGTGCTGTGCGAGTCAGCTGAGCTGCAAAACATGAAAATATAGGACAGATTATGGCAGGGATGGGTAGGCAAGGCCAACTGATTGCCAGAACTACCGGTTCACCCAAACCATTCCGAACCAGCTGAATCCCATCCCTGCTTTAGAATAGTCCCTAGATATTTCAGTCAACCCAAACATGGAGAAGTTTCCAAAATGGGAATCACAAAAAACATGAAAGAGGACAATGGATGTAAAACGAACTACTAAAATTGTTGGGTAGCAATGGATTTCTTCATTCTATGCATATCCTCCCAGTGCTCCATCATTGGAAGTTTTCAAGAAGAGACTGGACAGTCATTTGTCCAGAATGGTATGGGGGGGGGTTCTTCTGCTTGAGCTGGGGGCTGGACTAGAAGACCTCCAAGACCCCTCCCAGCCCTATTGTTCTGTGTTCCATGTTTTGAAGAGAGGACTGAACTTCACCAGCCTTTCTCCCAAGTAAGTCTAGAGATGATCGCATTGAATCCTGAAATTTATGAACACCAATAGACGACTAGGCAGTTGATTCTGTAATGCTTGAGTAGACAATAGGGGAAGGGGAGAACAAATTTACAAAAGAAATTTACATAAAGGTCCTTAACGAATTCATTATATCTCCAGAACGCCCTCTTGTAGTCACTGTAATTTCATTTACAAGAGAGGAGAATACTTTAAGAACATCCAAGGAGGCTACATTTTATGGATCTTCTTCTTAAATATCAACTGTATTTACTCAGGGATAAAGGAATGTGTTTCTGTTTTGTGAGGGTTTCTGTTTTGTGAGGAAAAAGTGA
The DNA here is from genome assembly GCA_033807585.1 of Hydrophis major. Classification (NCBI taxonomy): domain Eukaryota; kingdom Metazoa; phylum Chordata; class Lepidosauria; order Squamata; family Elapidae; genus Hydrophis; species Hydrophis major. Next base: position 135,727,579 of record CM066332.1, on the reverse strand, counting down.
TTTTCCAGGCTAATATTCAAATAAAGATGGGTTTCTTGTTTCTGTTTTCTTTTTAGAATTTTTTTTTAATTGGCCAAGTGTGATTGGACACATAAGGAATTTGTCTTGGTGCAAATGCTCTCAGTATACATAAAAGAAAAGATACATTCATCAAGAGTGGAGAATCATCAGGTTCAACACTTAATGATAGTCATAGGGTACAATAAGCAATCAAATCATACTAGGAAACAATCCATATAAATTGTAAGGATACAAGCGACAAAGTTACAGTTCTATAGTCAGTCACAAGTGGGATGGGATAAGGAGTGATGAGAAGAGCAATAGTAATAGTAGTGAAGACTTTGTAAATAGTTGAACAGAATTGAGGGAATTATTTATTTAGCAGAGTGATGGCTTTCGGGAGAAAACTGTTCTTATATCTAGTTGTTCTGGTGTGCAGTACCCTTTAGCATTGTTTTGAGAGTAGGAGTTGAAACACTTTATGTCCAGAATGTGAGGGGTCTGTAAATATTTTCACAACCCTCTTTTTGACTTGTGCTCTATACAGGTCCTCGATGGAAGGCAGGTTGGTAGAAATTGTTTTTTCTGCAGTCCTAATTATCCTCTGAAGTCTGTGTCTGTCCTGTTGGGTTGCAGAACCAAACCAGGCAGTTATAGAGGTGCAGATGACAGACTCCATCATTCCTCTGTAGAACTGTCTCAGCAGCTCCTTGGGCAGTTTGAGCTTTCTGAGTTGGCGCAGAAAGAACATTCTTGTTGTGGTTTTTTGATGATGTTTTTGATGATGGGTGTCCATTTTAGGTCATGTGATATAATAGAACCAAGAAGGTCTCTTTTAACAAGGACATTTATGGAGGAGCCTAACACAGTGGCTCTTAGGTGAAGAGACCCTAAGTATAATTGTTCTGGTTTGCCAAACAAATTATATCCATCACATGAGTGAAAATTGTAGGCCACATGACTCCTTCCCACCCAATCAGTTTATCAGATTGCTTCTTAAACCAATGGAAGAGATATTAATTCTTCTATTTTCCCACTACTTTGGTTTAATCTTATGCTTATCTAAAACTCGTACCTTTTAATGTCAAGGTTAAAGTTTGTAGCAGTAGAAGACAGACTGTGAGGACCTCAAAGGTCTTCTAATCCAACCTCAGCAAAGGATTTGTGAGATACATACAGTTAATCCGTGACTGACGACGATTGAGTCTCAAATTTTGTTGCTCAGCAAGACAGTAGTCAAATGAGTTTTTGCCCCATTTTACCACCTTTCTTGCCACCGTTGTTAAATGAATCACTGCAGTTGTTAAGTGAGGAACAGGATTGTTTAGTGAATCTGGCTTCCTCGCTGACTTTGCTTGTCAGAAGGTCACAAAAAAAGATGGCGTGACGTTGGAACATTGCAACCATCATAAATAGGAGTCAATTGTCAAGGGTCTGAATTTTGATCGGCTGACCATGGGGATGCTGCAGTGGTTGTAAGTGTGAAAAACGGTCGTACAATGGTCCCTTTTTTTCAGTGCCGTTGTAACTTGGGGCAGTCATTAAACAAATGTTTGTAAGTTGAGGACTGCCTATATTGTAGGTCGGGGTTGTCAAACTCGATTTCATTGAGGTCTGCATTAGGGTTGCGTTTGGCCTCAGGGGGGCCTCAGGGGGCGTGGCCAGCATGATGCCACTCTTGATGTCGGGGGCGCCTGTGGCCCAAGCGCTCTGCCAACAAAAACAGACTCCCAATCTCCGTTTTCGGCTGCGACAGTCGCCTGCAATCCTCTGCCAGCGAAAACAGAGCTCGGGAAGGCTGCGTGTGGCCTTCAAAAACTCTGTTTTTGGCTGCGAAAGCCCTGTACCAGTGAAAACAGAGCCACCCCCCGAGCTGGCAGAGGGCTGCAGGAGGCCATCCTGGATGAAAATGGAGCTCTCCTGAGCTCTCTTTTCGCTGGCAGAGGCACCGTGGGCTGCTCCTTCACTGTTTCCTGGGTGGCCACACACACAGAGGTGGCATTCAGCAGGTTCTGACCAGTTCTGGAGAACCGGTAGTGGGAATTGTGAGTAGTCCAGAAAACCAGCAAATCCCACTTCTGACTGGCCCCACCCCAATCTCTTCTCTGCCTCCCATTGAGTCCCAGCTGATCGGCTGGGTCTTCTTTGGTTGCCCTGCACAGGAGAACGGAGCTGGAAAGCAGGTTAGTGGAGTGGGGATTTTGCAGTAATCTTCCTCCAGGAGTAGGGTGGGAATGGAGATTGTACCGTATCCTTCCCCTGCCACGCCCACCAAGACACGCCCACCAAACCACACCCACCAAGCCACACCAATGGAACTGGTAGTAAAAATTTTTTGAATCTCACCACTGGCCCCACAGGCAATAAGATCTAAGCATGCTACAGGTTGGATCCAAGCCCTGGACCTTGAGTTTAACACCCCTCCTGTTGGTCTACCAAAAGAGATGTTGAAAGGATTCATGGTACATAACTTTAATATAATTACAACAAGAGGTCTCCTATAGATGGCAACAAATTTAATAAGGAAAATATTTAAAGATTGGGAGGAAAGCCAGCCAGAAATTAGTTGGTGGGAAGAGAGGAGTGGCTTCTCTAAGACAAGGAGAACACATTTGAAATGTGAACAGTTTATCATTGGAAGATTTTTTGGGGGTGGGGGTGTGTGGATAAAACCCTGGAATAATTCTGTCTTGTTCAAGAAAGTTCTCACTTTTAAATTACTCATTTGTGAGTGAAAAAGCTCATGAATTTTTTATGTAGCACTTAAAAAGAGCTGCTAGCTCACCTGGAATATGGAGTGAATTACTATTATTTTCCAATTCCATTAATCTGGAACAGTTAACCTAGCCAGGTTTTATATTCATGTTTTGAACGCGATTAAGGGGCTTTGAATCATAAAAGTCATGTCAAATTATATATGAGGTGCTCAACAATGTTTCACCCCCCCAACAGGACTATTCATAATTTGTTCCAAATTTTGGCAGCCAAAATGCTTTCTAAATCTTCATGGACATCCAATTTAAACACTGATGTAGTGGTTACGGCAGCAAGCTAGAAACCAGGAGACTGTAAGTTCTAGTGCTGCCTTCGGTAAGAAAGTCAGCTGGGGGATTTTGCGTCAATCACCAAGAGACTGTGAGTTCTAGTCCTGCCTTAGACATGAAAACCAACTTGGGGGACTCTAAGTTAATTACCAGGAGACTGTGAATTCTAGTCCTGCCTTAGACATGAAACCAAGTTGGGTGTTTGGGGAATAAGAAGGAAAATAGTGTCTGTTGCTCTGTGGAAAGAGAGTAACTGGAAGAAGTCCAGTTTAGAAGTCTAAAAGACAAATACTGATCTTCAGCACTAGGCCTCACAAATTGTACTAGTCTAGTACTAGGAGGAGAAATAGACCTGAGGAAATCAACGATGCTTTTTCCAAAAGGCAACTAGACTTTTCTTTGAAAACATTTGCTTCTCATCTAAGAAGCTTCTTCAATTCTGGCTGAAAGGGAACCCCAACCCACCCACCCAAAAAAGTCCAGTTGCCTTTTGCAAAATGCACCTTTGGGACAACCATGACCTGGATGCTTGAAAATCTCCATAGACATTTAGACCCAGGGAAGTGTGAGAAGGAAGAGTGAGGGGTTGCCTGACAGCCAAGGGGACTTGCGTTTGGGGAGATAAAAGAAGCTGTGACGGACACAAACTTACTGAGAGCCTCTTATACATGTAGTTCTCAACTTACAAACATTTCATTCATTTAACAATTGTGGCAAAACTCATAAAATGAGGCACAACTAAATGTTAGAAATTCTGTTTATATAAAACACCACATAGAGCAAACAAAGAGTACAGTCACCATGTATTTTACTTCTCAACTGTATTACTGTAACAGGAAACAGGAAAGTCTGCTCAGAACAAAAGAGCATATGGTATATATATATATATACCATAGATCCAAACTTATAAATACTGCCATCTGCTGGTTGAATAATACTGTAGTTGTTGCATAGAAATACATTCCAACAATGAATTCCAACATTTAACAACTGGCTTACTTAGCCATGGAAATTTTGGGCTCAAATGTGGTTGCAAATCAAGGACTATCAATAAGATACATTGGACAGCTCAGCAGTACCTGTGATGATGGTCAGTGATCCTTCTGGAAGGGTGGATGACAAATCTTTAAGCCAAGCAAAAGCAAAGCCCTTCTAGAAGTAGTTAAAGGCCTGTTCAAAAGGACGTGGTATCATAGGGGTAGGAAGTCAGCTTTCCAAGTATGGTAGCCGTGTACACATAAATTTGGGCATCGTCTCTGTTGCAGATTTTCTGCATCATTAATACCATCTAAACCTACCAAGGAAGAATATAGACCATTCAAAACATAGTTGTGGTCTCAGAAAGCAAGTTTATTTATTGATGTTAAAGACGACAACCAGGGTGAGATGTCACCAAAAATAATGGTCTACTTAAATAAGACAGAAGTGTACAGGTCAATACAAAATTATGCATCATTAATAGCAACTGAACCCACCAAGGAAGTATCTAGACCAGGGGTATCAAACACAAGGGCCGCAATGTGGTCAGATCTGGCCTGCAGGGACATCCTGGAAAATGTAAGGGGCCAGCCCACATCGCTTCATCCCAGTCTACGGAATAAGAAGAGGAAACATTGGGCCAGTGTGGCTTTTTCCCAGTCTATCCAATATGAAGAGGAAACATCCCAGCAGTTTGGGGAATGGCGTCAAGCTTGCAATGCCCACCCAGTAGGCCACACCAAATCAGCCACACCTGGTGAGTGGTGTCAAGCTGGCCACACCCACCCATTCAGCCATGCCCCCCCCCAAGTCAACCACAGCCCTGATGTGGGACTCAATGAAATTGAGTTTGACACCCCTGATCAAGACCAGTGGTCGCCCACCGATGGGCTGCAAGAAAATTTTGGTGGGCCGCAGAGAAATCTCACCCCCAGAGCCCTCTCCCAAAGCAATTAAGCCAAGCTGTGCAGAAACACAAGGCTGCGCCGCCCACATGGCCTGCGAGAACCCTGCCCACCCACTCATGCTTTCCCGGCAAACTTGCCTGCTAAATTGCTATTTTTCCTTTTTCTGACCATCAGCTGTTGTGCCAGAAGATTTAAATTAGCTAGGAAGCAGGAAATGGTTGGATTTCTTGCTTTCTAGCTAGTCTTTAGATCTTCAGCTCTGCTTTTAAGCACAGCCGAAACTCCTTTAGGACTGAAAGTTCTATTATTCACTGCAGACTCACAGCAAGCAAATTTTATGTGACAGACAGAGCTAGCTGATGGCAGATAGATAGATCACTCAATGATTCTGTGAGCAACTCCATTTGCCTGCCTGCTTTGCCTGATTTTGAGTAAAAGTTGCTCTTTTTTAAATAAAAAATTCAATATTTACATACATGGTGTGCTGTGAGTTAATTTTGTGAGTTTGCTTGCTAGCAAATTTTATGTGACAGATTGAGCTAGCTGATGGCAGATAGATAAATCTCTGAAAGAATCTGTGATTTTGTGAGCAACTCAATCTGCCTGACTGCTTTGCCTGATTTTGGGTAAAAGTTGCTATTTTTTATTAAAAAAATCAATATTTATATAAATATTTATAATATTTACATACAAGCCATGCTCAGCCAGTCACATGACTATCAAGCCACATCACAAATTAGGCCATGCCCACAGAACCGGTTAGTAGTCCCTGGGATTTAAAATTATGAGTTTGGTGGTCCCTGAGGTCCAAAAGGTTGGCGACCCCTGATCTAGACCATTCAAAACAAAATTGTGGTCTCAGAAAGCAAGTTTATTTACTGATGTTAAGGTTGACAAGAAACCATGGTAAGATACCACCAAAGACAATGAGACATGAGTATGAAAGTCAGAGTTAGACTAGAGCATTCTAAATCCACTGGATTGTTGTTGTTTTTTTAAAAAAAGGTTCTTTTCTTCCACCAGCATCGTTGAGTTTGGATTCCTTAACTCTACTTTGAATTCTACCTCTCATCCTGCTCGGTCATTAAAACAATGTGTCCTTGGCAGACCGAAAGAACCAAATGGACACCCTTCTGACCTTCCCAAGGTGACAGAGAAAGTCTCCCCCACCATTCCTAAGTGTTGGTCATTTGGAGTTTCTCCCAACTGCCACTGAAAAGTAGAACTACATTTCAGTCAAGAAGTTCCCAAGTCCCACCTTCAGGATCAGACTAGCTATTCTTTTTCTTCCGTTGTCTAGGCATCCATTCTTTTTGCCCGGATCCTCAGCTGATGAAGGTCCACCAAATCATACTTGTTCTTCAGACTTGCTCCATTCCGGCCTCCTTAATGGCACCACCTGGAAGGATTTACAACATCCGGTACAGATGTACTTCAAAAAACATAAGTAGGCACTTCCAGAAATGATCACGGTGACAATTATGATCACTGTAGCACTGAAGGCTGGTGATGCTGTACCTTCCATGACCGAGTGAAATTCTCCTGTTGCTGAGAACGTTGGTAATTCAGTGTTCTCTCCTAAGGACAAGAGAAACACAAAAGGGGTGACATGATAGCAGAGTTCCAATAACCCTAAGAGGCTGCCATAAAGAAGAGGCAGGGTCAACCAGTAGTGGGATTCAAATTTCTTTGCTACCAGTTCTGTGGCTTGGGGGACATAATAGGGAAAGGATACTATAAAATCTCCAATCAGAGGTGGGATTTGCCAGTTCTCTGAACTACTCAAAATTTCCACTAATTTCCACTTAAATTTCTCCAGAACTGGTCAGAACTTGCGGAATACAACCTTTGGGGTCAACCTATTCTGCAAAGTACCAAAAGGCAAGACAAGAAGCAATGGATGGAAACTAATCAAGGAGAGAAGCCAACCTAGAACTAAACAATTTGTCAGAAATTTCCTGACAGTGAGAACAATTAATCAGTGGAATGACTTTTGCCTCCAGACGTTGAGGATGCTCCAACCATCACTGGAGGTTTTTAAGAAGAGATTGGACAAACAATTGGAAAGTGGTGAGGTGACCTAGAGATGGAGCCCTCGCCTCACAAACAGGAGGCTGTGAGTTCGATCCTAGGTAGAAGCAGATATTTCTCTCTCTGGGCACACTGAGAAAATATCTGCTGAACAAAACTCCTCATTGGTGACAGGAAGAGCATCTGGCCATGAAAACACTTTGCTAGTTCCATTCAGTTGCCTAGACTCCACCCCGCAAGGGATTATGGTGTCATTAAATGAAAATGATTGGACAAGCAATTGTCTGAAATGATATAGAGACGCCTGCTTGAGCAGGGGATTGGACTAGAGACCTCCAAGGTCCCTTCCAACTCTGTTATTCAGTTGCAATATGACATTGGTCTCTCCCACATGATCTTTACAATTCTGGTCATCCTCAGTTTATGACCGCAATGGAACCTAGACTTTTCGGTCGCAAGTCATTGTGATGCTAAGTTGAGGCACCATGTGACCGGATTTGAGTTTATGACCATTTTTTACAATGGTTGTAAAGTGACTCGCTGCAGTCATAAAGTGAATTACAATGGTTGTAAGCAAACCACGCATTCCTTAAGCCAATTCAGCGTATTCAGTGGGTGGTAGGTTTTTTTTTTAATGTTTTTTGCTACAATAAAATCAGGGAGGGTGTGCCGAGCAGCCTCCTTCTGTGAGGCTGATCTAGACCCTTGAGAAATGGGACAAAGGATTGTGGAAAACAGGACAGGACATTCTCACCAATGGTGGGATTCAATTTTTTTTTTTACTACCGGTTCTGTGGGCGTGGCTTGGTGGGTATGGCAGGGGAAGGATACTATAAAATCTCCATTCCCTTCCCACCCCACTAACCTGCTTTCCAGCTCTGTTCTCCTGTGCAGGGCAACCAAAGAAGATCCAACCAATTAGCTGGGGCTCGGGAGGCGGAGAATAGATGGGGGCGTGGTCAGTCAGAGGTGGTATTTGTTGGTTCTCCGAACTAAAAATTTCCGTTACCGGTTCTCCAGAACTGGTCCAAACCTGCTGAATTCCACCTCTGCTTTTCACCCAATGTAGCCGATAAAAGAGAAGAACCATGTTAACCTCAAATAAGTACAGGTAATCCTTGACTTACAACAGTTCATTTAGTGATCATTCAAAAAAAACAAAAAAAACAACTTACACCTTATTTTTCACACTTTATGACTGTTTTGATATCCGCACAATCAGGTCATCAAAATTCAATCACTTGGCAACTGGCTCATAGATGATTTCCGTGTACTGGGGATGATATGATCCCCTTTTACAATCTTTTGACAAAAGACGTCCACAGGGAAGCCAGGTTTACTGAAGAACCGTGGTACTGATTGAACAGCTGCAGTGATTCGCTTAACAACCGTGAAAAGGACATTGAAAAACGGGACCTAGCTCACTAAACAATTGTCTCACTTGGCAGCAGAAATTCGGGGCTCGGTTGCGGACGTAAGTCAAGGACTACCTATAGTCTGGAAACATCTTTTCAAACTAATCCCTTTTTTAAAATTAAAAATGGAGGGTTGTTTTTTTTCTTTTTCAAAATTAAATGGTATGTTTTGTTTCAGAGGCAAATGCATCTGATGATCAGAGCTACAGTTCGCAAAAGGTTATACCTTTTAATAAAACCTCTTAGCTGAACAGCTGCTCCTGGAATCCTCCTGATTTTTTTAAATAAGCACAAATCACTATGGTTATCTCAACTTTCATAGGCTCCCTGCCTTAGACAGCAATTTCCATTATTTTCACATCTGTTCTTCACTTAGAAGGATGGAAAACAGGGGGAAAAAACCCTCTTTGCTGAATTTTCAAAACTCCAGGCTCTTATTAACCCCCGCAGACTGTTTTCAAATGCAACCATAGATCTGTAGGGTCCATGGGACTCACTGAGCTTGGTTGCTTTTTCTTGTTTCATGACCTGACTTGATACAGGGTGTCCTTGACTTATGACCACAACTGGGCCCAATATTTCTGCTGCTAAACGAGGCATTTATTAAGTGGATTTTGCCCCGTTTTACAACCTTTGTTGCCCCAATTGCCCTGCAGCTGTTAAGTTAGTAACACGGTTGTTAAGTGAATCTCCAGAACTGGTCAGAACCTGCTGAAAACCACCTCTAAGGTCAACTTATTCTGCAAAGCACCAAACGCAAGGCAAGAAGCAATGGATGGAAACTAATCAAAGAACTAACCTAGAACTAAACAAATTGTTAGAAATTTCCTGACAGTGAGAACAATTAATCAGTGGAATGACTTTTGCCTCCAGAAGTTATAGATGCTCCATCACTGGAGGTTTTAAGAAGAGATTGGACAAGCAATTATTAAGTGGATATTGCCCCGTTTTACAACCTTTCTTGCCCCAATTGCACTGCAGCTGTTAAGTTAGTAACACAGTTGTTAAGTGAATCTGACCTCAGGGCACTGCATCTGTCATAAATAGGAGTCAGTTGCCAAACATGTGAATTTTGTTCATGTGACAATGTTGCACCATGGGCATGTTGCTGTCAGGGTTCCGATGGACGCCCTAATTAATTCATGAGCCTCGAGCCCAAATTTTAAAAGAAATCCAATTATTTATTAGGAGCAACATATCAGCACTTCTCCCAAGTGCAGTTGGCTTTCTCTTATGTAATTTACTGCCTACCTGTGACCCTGTTTTCCCCCCCTCCTCCCAGAGTGTGTCATAAATCACATTCTCCAACAAAGCACTTTCGTGGAAAACAGGCCTTTCTGGCTGGTTCTGTTAACCTAGGACACAATCTGGAGAAAGCTTTGCATGGAATCTGCTTCTGGTCACAGCAACAAACTGCTCCATCAGATCTTGCCCCCTCCTTCTTATGGGAACTCGAGAGCAAGCCAGGAATGCTTTACAAGTTGATATTTGCACTATGGGGGTGTTGCAATGGTTGTAAGTGTGAAAAACGGTTATAAGTTACTTTTTTCAGTGCCGTGATAACTTTGAATGGTCACTAAATGAACTGCCCTAAGTCAAGAACTACCTGTAAGATCACCAGTTAATTTGGGTAATGAAATGTTTGCAAAAAACAACAATCAAGCTCAAAGAATAACAAGGACCCCTTATTTCAACCCTGAGCTACAAATATTCTCCTTTGTTATGCTCAAATCTTTCCACAGTCAATTTGTTCTCCAGGTTTTCCTTTCCATTCCTTCTGCACATCAGATTCCTCCAAGGATTTCTTTCCATCTGTGCCTAGATTCACAAAGTATTTACTTTTTCTCCAGCACACAACAGGACCACTTTTTAATATATATTTTCACCCGAAGGCAACTGTGCCTGTTCTCTGGTGTCCAAATTAGGTACAATGCTTCTTGATGTCTTTGTAATCCTTTGTATGAAATAGCTAAAAAGGAAAAAAAAAAAACCACCTAACTTTGGTTTTGAGAACAATGGGCACATGTCCTTTATTATTATTGATTCCAAAAAGCAGTCCATTGAATTTGTTTCTCAAAATTCACTTTTGTGCTTTGTTTTAGTCATTTCACTTTTTGTTATACAAATGGTATATTGCTTATTGCACAGTCTGGTGGCAGAAAACCTTTTACATACTTGCTTCTTTCCACTTTCTGGGATTTTAATGTGCTTTTTAACATATTGATATTGTTAAGTCTGGAGCATGGGTGCGAATAATGGAGACGAGCCGCTAGAAACAGTGAACTCCAAACTCTTTACTTACATGGTGTGACAGCTCAAACTGGATGGCTGCTATAGCCTTCCTTATATAGGCAACTTATTAACTATTCAACCAATAGCAATCCTGGAGCGCTAGCTCCATTAACCAATGGGAATGGCCTGTTAATGGCCAATCAGATGCTCCTGAACGGACCAATCCGATCCTGCCATTAACAGCCAATCAGAAGTGCAGGGCCAGAACCCTGCACTTGACTTCAAGCTCAAGATAACTTTATTTGTCATTTATTCATTCACAACAGATATTAAAATCGCTTTTGTAATGTTTTTCTGGGTTTCAGGCAGGGCTGGGCTACTGGGGGCTCGAAGGGGCTTGGGAGAACCCCTAGCTAAGACTCTGCGGGGCTTGGAGAGCTCCCAATAACCTCAGAAAGACAAGCAGCAATAAGCTTAATAAGCTTAACTGAACTTCTGGGCATTCAACCAAGAGCATTTCACACCTCATAAAAGTGTTCCAAGCCAGATAAACAATCCACTCAGCGCTTGTGAGGGAGAGCCATTGAGAAAACCAGATAACATAGCCACTAGCCTCCGAGGGGATTAATTCCCAAATAATAACACTCAAAAGCAAAATTACAAAACTGTCAAGAGTGCATACAGCTTTACTACGTGAGACAACCAAGGAGCAATAACAGCAAACAGAGGTTTGTAATAAATAGTGGTTTTATCTACAAAATAATATATACTATATATATATGTACTACAGGCAGAGTTCAAACAAGCAGCAAAATTACAGCATGGAAGAACAGACAGCGAGAGAGAGAGACACCCAAACAGGGCCTCTTATTATTGTACAGGCTCTTAAAGAGATAACAGCCAAAAACCTTGCTGACTCATTTCCATCATTGCATCATTGTATCATTGCATCAGCTGGTCAGCTCTTAAATTTCTACTCTAACAAAACTGCATCTCACTTACTTTGGCCATGTCTCACAGGGGTATTCACTGAAGAAAGCAATTGTGTTTGGAAGAGTTAGCGGTAAAAGGAAACCAGGCCACCAAAGAACATAGCGGCTGGATGCCATCAAAGCTGACACCAGCCAGAGCATGGAACAACTCAAAGAAGTAGTGCAAGATTGGAAGATGTGGACAGAACTGGCCAGGAGAATTGCCAAGAGATAGACACAACTGAATGGATAACATCACCATCATATGAAGGCAAGCAACATGGTTAAAGTTTATCTTTTTATGCCATCCATATCATCCTGTTAGGGTAAGCACCCACAACTAAGAGATTGGGGGTGGGATTCTACCAGTTCTCACCTATTCGCTAGAACCTGTTGTTAACTTTCTAAGCAGTTTAGAGAACCAGTTGTTGGAAGAAATCTCCTTTTGTTTTTTTTCCACTTTACAGGGTGAATCCTGAAAAGGAAGGAAACATCCTGGTATTGTTTCTAGCCAAATCTTTATTGCCCTGCTTACAGAAACTGCCTCTCTGTTAACCCTTATTACATTCTTGGCAGTACGCCTACACTTCCTGTCTCCAGAGCTTCTGGGGCTTGACTTTCTTAAAGGGGAAGGGTTGTTTTAAGCTTTTTACACTGCTGTTGGGAGGAAATACTCCCCTGGAAATACTTCCAGCCAGCCCAGGATGCAATGATGTGCACTTTAAAGAAATAATTGAATAATGAAGCAGAGCTGCTGAAAGAAGCTTTTAATGACAAGGAAGCAAGATGACTGACATTCAGCAAGGCTTCTTGGATAGCTAGAAAGATTGATATTCAAACATAAGTTTCCATACCCTTTCTGAGTTTTGGTCTAAAACTGGTTTTTGGTCAAGTTTAATCCTATGTTTATTGATGGGATGATTTTCCCTATTCAGCTTTGTTTGGAAGGAAAAGGATTAATTTCTGTTCCTGAAAAGAAACTGGGTTGAGAAATCTGGCTAGTTCCAGTGTTTATTTGTTCTGATAATTGGTTTAACAAGCAACAGCTATTGTTCTGATTTAATTATCTGTGTTGTGTTTGAATGTTTTGTGTTGTGTTTGAATGTTTTCCTGCCTCATGATTCCCCCCCCTCCCAATCTGGGGAAGGGGTGTGTGTCTTCCTTCACTGCTTTAGTGGTTCCTGGCACTATCCTTTTGTAGTGTACTTCCAAGAGGCAGGATGCAAGCTTGGCACTGATTTTTTTAATGCTTTTGGTGGTGAGGGGGGATGTGATCTTTCCTTAAATTTGGATGATTTCCTTAGGATATATTGTGAGGTGAGTGAGACCAGTTGGTATTTTTAAATGGTGCAAATGGATCTAAGGATTGCTTCTCCTGGAATCTCTAAGGATTCCTCTTTCTGGAGAGCTTAAATGACCTCTCTGCTAAAGGGTTTATGAGCAAAAAAGCATAGAACATAGTAGGGTTTAGAAGGGATATTGGAGGTCTAGTCCAACTCCCTACTCAAGCAGGAGACCTATTCTATTCCAGACAGACAGAATCTCTTCAAAACTTCCAGTGATGGAGTGCCCACAACTTCTGGAGATAAGCTTAGAATGAAGTGGCCCATTGCTACCGAACTATGCTGGTAGTTAATTTTTCATCCATTGTCCTCTTTCATGTTTTTGTGATTCCCGTTTTGGAAACTTTGCCATATTTGGAATGACTGGAATATCTAGGGATTATTCAAAAGCTAGAAACCGATAGGCTGCCAAATTTGGATTTCAACATTATGGCCTCTGCTATGGTGTTATTTACAAAGAATTGATGTTTATTGTCTCCAATAATGGCTATCTAAAACAGCACAATTATATTGAAAAGACACCAGCTAGTTGGCAATGAACCAGAAGATGATTCAGGAATGGGGGGCGGGGGGGGGGGGAGAAGAATAATAGACTGACTTGCTTGTTTGTGCGTTTCTGCAACAACTGGCACAACAGCAAAGATCTCCCACTGAAATCCTACCATTAAAAACAAAAACAAAATTCACATTCGTTTAATGAGCACAATTCACATTGTGCTGGTCTAAACACAACTAAACTTTCCAAGGTGATTTTTCAAGTTACATTTCAACTACAAGTCCAAAATGTGGAATTAACTAGGCCATCTGTAGGCCATCAAGTTGGATAAATATTGTCCCAAGACCATGACCTTATTAAACAGACAATAATTTTGTGATTTGATACAGATGTGTTTTCTTAATATCTTGGCAGTTTAGTTGTTTTTTTTCCGAGAATTATTGCTTTTACAATTCTTATTGTGTTTTTATTAATTTCAAAAAAAAGTTTGAGCTTGGGAGAGAGGGAGGAAGGAAGGAAGGAAGGTTGATAGAAAAATGTACAACCTTGGCAACTTTAAGACTTGTAGGTTTCAACTCCTAAAATTCCCCAGTCAGCATATTAGCATAACTGGCTGGGGAATTTTGGGAGTTCAAGTCCACAAGTCTTAAAGTTGCCAAGATTGGACACACTGATTTAAAACATTAATATTGTCTTCACCTCCTAGTTAACAACAAGCGTGAAGATTAGTTTGAAAAATGCAATAAGCCTGAAGATTTGGTTTGAGTACAGTAGAACCTCTGGTCACGAACGTTTTTAATCATGACCAAACTGGGTTCCGACCAGAAAAGTTCACAATTCATCTTATGATCAATAAATAACCCAGGGCACAATGCCAACTGGGTGATTTATGGCCAATGATTCTCCGCTTCTTAATTGTATTTTTTATATATATATAAAAGCCGATCATCTGAGTGGTGAGATTCAAACATTTTTACTACCGGTTCTGTAGGCGTGGCTTGGTGGGCGTGGCAGGAGAAAGATGCTGTAAAAACTCCAGTCAAAGCTGATATTTGCTGGTTCTCTGAACTACTCAAGATTTCTGCTATCGGTTCTCCAGAAGTGGTCAGAGCCTGCTGAATGACCACCTCTGGACTTAGTGTAAAACACTGATGATTGATCGATTACACGATGCCTCATCAAGAAAGCATCATGTCTTAGTGACTGTACTGGTTTCCCCCATGGTAATCTGTCACTAAATTGGTCTTGCTGCTCTTCCCATGATGCACCCATCCCCATTGTAATATGAGCGTCTCCATTTTGCTGCTGCTTGTACTCTTCCTTTCATTTTTTCCCCCTACCTTCCCCAGCATTAGAGCCTTAACCAGTTGTGGTATTCAAAATTTTTTACCACCAGTTCTCTGGGCGTGGCTTGGTGGGCATGGCAGGGAAAGGATATTGTAAAATCTCCATTCCCTCTCCATTGCTGGGGGAAGGTTACTGAAAAATCCCATTCCGTCCCCACCCCACTAACCTGATTTCCAGCTCCATTCTCCTGTGCAGGGCAACCAAAGGAGACCCAGCCGATCAGCTGGGAGGCAGAGAATAGATGGGGGCGTGTCCAGTCAGAGGTGGTATTTGCTGGTTCTCTGAACTACTCAAAATGTTCCCTACCGGTTCCCCCGAACTGGTCAGAACCTGCTGAGTACCACCTCTGGCCATAACACATAACAGAATAACAGATTTGCAAGGGGCCTTGAAGGTCTTCTAGTCCAAACCTCCTGTTCAAGTAGGACCCCCTATACCATTTCAAACAAGTGGCTATCCAGTCTCTTCTTAAAAGCCTCCAGTGATAGAGCAATCACAACTCTCAAGGCAAGTTGTTCCAATGGTTAATTGTTCTCACTGACAGGAAATTTTTCCTTAGTTCTGGTGGTTTCTTTCCTTAGTTTCTATCTGTTGTTTCTTGTCTTGCTTTCTGGTCCTTTTGTAAACAGATTGACTCCCTTTTCTTTGTGGCCCCCCTCAAATAATTAGAATATTGCAAGCCAAGGAGATAATTTGTTCAGAAGCTGTTGAAACAGAAGAAGAGCTGCCCTAGATGTTAAAAATACTTATTCCTTTTCAGAAATCCAAATAAATAAACTCGGCCAATGCTATTAAAGCATTTGGGCTAAAATAAATGAGGCAGTTAATGAAAGCCATACTTCTGTTATCTGCCCAATGCAAAAGAAGTGAATGCTGTTTTAAATCTGTAGAGATTCTCAGTCCCTCCTGGTCACGGTTGTCCCAAAGATGCTTTTTAGGAGGCAACTGGACTTTCTAGTTTTTTTCTTTTGAAGACGTTTCGCTTCTCATCCAAGAAGCTTCTTCAGATCTGACAGGATAGTGGGGAATGGAAGGATTTGTATTCCTTGCAGACAGCTGGTCATTTGCATCCTTTTTAGAGAGTCATTGAGGCCACTTGGAGATTTATCTGTGTCCTCAGGGTCAGTGGTGCTCCTGGTTCCTGTAGTCTGCATTCCCCCCCCCCCCTTTGGAAATGCTGCTTCCAGAGCAACTCCAATTCCTTTCAAGTAGACATAACATTGCAGTGATACCTTGGTATTTGGTATTTGTATTGAAATCATGAGGAGGCACTAATTACCTTGGTATTTTGGGAGACAACCTTTCTATAGCATGGTCTTTTCTGGGAAATTCTTGACGTGTATATTTTATTACCTTTTTTAAAAAAAAGAACGTGAGCCTAGGCTTAGGAGAAAATAAACATGCAACTTGTAACTCTTGAAAGGTCTGGAATATCTTATCAGAAGAAATATGAATTGTGCAAAGGAGTATTTTTTCCCCCTCACATTGCAATGTACATTAGCTGCTGGTATTTGCTTAGATTCTCATTATCACTGGTGAACAAAGCAAGCTTGTGACACAGTGTTGTTGCCTCTTCACTTTGATTGTCTTCTACTGTGTTTCTTGCATAATCACCAGAACTAGTTCTTAACAGAATAACAGAGTTGGAAGGGACCTTGGAGGCCATCTACGGGGGTGGGATTCAGCCAGTATGGACTGGTTCCAGCAAACGGGTGCTCACCCACCTCTGAGCTATTCCTTTGTTTGAAGCTCAGCTGATAGACACGGCATGCCTCAGCTGTTTTACACACTGGGGCTGCAGTGGAAGGTAAGTTTTAGAGCTGTTTTCAAATGCACTGCACGCACACTCCTCGAACTGGTTATTACACCAGTTGAATCCCTCCACTGGTCATCTAGTCCATCTCCCTGCTTGAGCAGAAGACCCTATACCACTTTAGATAAGTGGATGTCCAGTCTCTCCTTAAAAGTCTGCAGTCAGGAAGCAACCAACTATGTGCCTACTTCTTAAACAAGCTACCCACTGCCATAGCCGAACCTCTAAGCATAATCTTTGAAAACTCTTTCAGGACCAGCTCCTTGCCAAAACTATGGCACAAGCCATGGTCATCCCCATCTTCAAAAAGGGAGATCCCAGCCTAGTTGAAAATTACAGACCAATCTCTTTATGCTGCGTCACCTGTAAAGTCACACAACTTGATCAGGGCAAAGCAATAGATGCAATCTACATAGATTTTTATAAAGCTTTTGATTCAATGGTACACGACAAACTACTCCTTAAACTAAGATCTTATGGTATCTCTGGACACCTGCATAACTGGATAGGAGCATTCCTGTCAAACAGACAACAAATGGTCAAAATTGGGAGCGTCCTATCAAATTCTGTACCTGTCAACAGTGGTGTCCCCCAAGGCAATGTTCTAGGACCAACTCTCTTCATACTTTACATAAATGACCTCTGTGATCATATCAAGAGCAACTGCATTCTCTTTGCTGATGATGTAAAGCTATTCAACACCACAGGCAATACTGCTACCCTTCAAAAAGACCCTGACTATGTATCAGAATGGTTAAACAAATGGCAACTTCAAATCTCAACAAATAAATGCTCTGTCCTACATATTGGCAAAAAAAAATCAGAAAATAAAATACAGGCTGAATGGTCGAGACCTTGTTGATGATCCAAACTCTGTAAAGGACCTTGGAATACTCATCTCTAATGATCTAAGTGCTAGAGCCCATGGTAACTACATAGCCAAAAGGGCATTAAGAGTTGTTAACCTAATCTGCCCTGTATTTTTTATTTTTTTACAGGAAAAAAAAACCCATCCAAAACAAATCACTTCAAAGAAGCCAACATTAATCGATGTTCCTCTAAAAAATGTTCTAGGAAGCTCTCAAAAAAGCTTTCAGAGAGCAAATTCCATGAAAACATAAATAGTACAAGAAAAAAATTGAAGCAAAATACGAATTCATAAAACTTTAGCAGAGAAGAAAATAAATAACATGGTAAAAATAAGCAAGGTAAAATGCTCAGTTTTAAAGGTTAATAAAAAAATTCCATAGTGCAGTATTTCTCA
Source organism: Hydrophis major (assembly GCA_033807585.1). Lineage (NCBI taxonomy): Eukaryota > Metazoa > Chordata > Lepidosauria > Squamata > Elapidae > Hydrophis > Hydrophis major. The sequence goes on along the minus strand of CM066332.1, from coordinate 135,709,737 downwards.
ACTTTGGCCACTTTAAGATGGGTGGACTTCAACTCCCAGAATTTCCCAGCCAGCTATTTGGGCCAAGCAATGACCTGGGACAACGAAACCATCAAAAATATGAGCCAGTTGTCAAATGCCCAAATTTTGATCATGTGACTGTGTGGATTGTGCAACGATCGTGTGAAAAATAGTCATGAGTCATGTTTTCAGTGCCAATTTCAAACAATAATAAACAATAAATTGTAAATCGAGGACTACCTGTAATCATTTCCAAAATCTTGTACTAAATTGTCTCAATATTCCAAATTTCCTGTACTCTTAAGTCACGTATAACCTTCTTATATCCAAGCTTTATTTTACTTTCATTTTTTATTTACATATTTTAACATTCTTAAACTTATGGCTCATTTTTTCTTTTGTTCAAGAATGAAAGTAAAATTACCAGGTGGCTTTTCAAACTTGCCGTTCTGAAGGTCTCCAATAGCTTTAATATAGTTAAATAGAAAAGTGATGAAAGTGAGTCGAAAGTGAGATTAGCAAACGCAGCATCCTTTAAACGGCTGTACTACCAAGATTGCAAACTTGGTGTTCATTTCTTGGCACTCAAACCTGTGGAAGATCAATGATCTGCAGTCTCCTTGTCAGGAATAGCCATCCAGTAGACATGTGGGTTGCTCTCCCATCCTCTCCTGGTCCAGAAAGATTCCAAAGAACTAGTTTTTTCACTGTTCTTCTGTCTTGGCTGTGGTTACGATGTCCACATTTTTAGAGAATTGCTTGGCTCCCCATGCCTCTCCCAGAAATCAGGCTTGTGATTTTTACTTCCAGGTTCTCCATGAACTCTACTTGTCACAAGTGAAAATGCGTGGATGCAAATGGTGATTGCATGACTATGGGATGCTGTAATGGTCATAAATGTATGCCGGTTGTGAAGCATCTGAACGGCAGGCCTGTGGGTGTGGGGTGTTGCAATGGACAGAAATGCGTGGATTGGACCCAAAACTCATTTTTATACCGTCGTAAATTGGAATAGTCTCTAAATGAGGTAGTTGGTAAATGAGGACTACCTACAATTTGCAAATACCTTTTTAAAGTTGCTTGCATTTCAGTTAATAATGGATCATCAAATATGTTTCACAGGCAATACAGTACACAAGATATATTTCTATGCTATTTTTACATCCAGCTACAATATTGTTGTGATCGCTGTCATCTGGCATGGAAAATCTTGCTTGAGAAGTAAATACAAAGATGTCCCCCAACCTTGCTGTTGAAATTTCTCCTAACGAACGATGCTAGGAATTTATTTATTTATTTATTTTATTTTGTCAATTGCTTACAAGATAATAGGTATATACATAGTTATGAATACATGTAATGGGTGCATATAAGAAAAATAAAAGAAACAATAGGATAGGGACGGTAGGCACGTTGATGCGCTTATGCACGCCCCCTACAGACCTCTTAGGAAAGGGATGAGGTCAATAGTAGACAGTCTAAGGTTAAAGTTTTTGGGATTTGGGGAAGAAACCACCGAGTCAGGTAGAATATTCCAGACATTGACCACTCTATTGCTGAAGTCATATTTCCTGCAATCAAGTTTGATGCGGTTCACCTTGAGTTTGTATTTATTGTGTGCTCTTGTATTGTTATGGTTGAAGCTGAAATATTTATTGACAGGTAGGGCATTGCAATGTATGATTTTATGGAATGCAGCTTCAGCTTTTCCCTTCTCCACCAAATGGAAATATAATTCTTTTGCTTATCAAATTATTATTCTGAATGACACACTGTTCACAATGCTCCAAAAAAACCTGTGAAAGATAATTGCATCATGGCCTACTCAGAGTCGCTCTTCCAAAAAACCCACTGAATCGAATAAAGGGAAACTGAGAAATAAGCAGGTACAAGCATGAGTGTATTTGTCTAGAAATTGGAAAACCAAAGTTTGCAGGTTCAAATATTTAGCAAAACATCAGAAGCTGCAGATTTGTCTAAGCTTCTTAGATAAACTCAAATCTAATCTAAGCAATGACCGTACTTTAAAAGTTTAACTCAAAACAAGGGAAGCAGGTGGGAGGGAAACAAACAAGAAAAATATAAATAAACACAAAGCAAATAGCAGGCTACTTCTGCTGACTGCCGGCTGCCTGAAATTTGACAGTTTGAATCTCACCAGGCTCAAGGTTGACGCAGCCTCCCATCCTCCTGAGGTGGGTAAAATGAGGACCCAGATTTTTGGGGGGCAATAGGCTGACTCTGTAAATAACTTAGAGAGGGCTGTAAAGCATTGTGAAGCAGTATATAAGTGTAAGTGATATTGCGAAGGGAGGGAAGGAAGGAAGGCAGGAAGGTTGGTTAGAATGCAGCATTGCAAGCTAACTCTGTTGATTGCCAGTAGTTTGATCCTGACCAGCTCAAGGTTGACTCAGCCTTCCATCTTTGCAAGGTCGGTAAAAAGAGGGTCCACATTTTGGGGGGTAATAGGCTGACTCTGTAAACTGCTTAGAGAGGGCTGTAAAGCACTCTGAAGAGGTATATAAGTCTAAGTGCAATTGCTATTATCCTCTTTCTTTCTATCTTCTTGACCAACACAGACTTTTCAAGAAAACTAGGGTTTTTTTTTTAAATAGGTAGTCCTTGACTTACAACTTGCAAGTGAGCCCAAAATTTCTGTTGCTTAGCAAAACAGATTGTTGAGTAAGTTTTCTCCTATTTTATGGCCTTTCTTGCCACAGATGTTAAGTGAATCACCACAGTTCTTAAGTTAGGAACAACAGTTGTTAAGTGAATCTTGCTTCCCTGTTGACTTTGCTTGTCCCAACATCGCAAAAGGGAGATCACCAGTGGAGGGATTCAATTTTTTTTACCACTGGTTCTGTGGGTGTGGCTTGGTGAGTGTGGCAGGGGAAGGATACTGCAAAATCCCTATTCCCTCCCCACCCCACTAACCTGCTTTCCAGCTCCGTTCTCCTGTGCAAAGGAGACCCAGCCAATCAGCTGGGATTTGGGAGACAGAGAAGAGATGGGGACAGGGCCAGTCAGAGTGGGATTTGCTGGTTCTCCGAACTATTCAAAATGTCCGCTACCGGTTCTCCAGAACTGCTCAGAACCTACTGAATACCACCTCTGGGGATCACCTGGTCTCTGGACACTGCAACCGTCATAAATATGAACCAGTTGTAAAGTGTTGAATTTGGATCACATGGAGATGCTGCAATGGTTATAAGTCTGAAAACCGATTCCCAAGTCACTTTTTTCAGTGCCGTTGGAACTTCAAACAGTCACTAAATGAACTGTCGTAAGTCGAGGACTACCTGCATTTAGATTTTTAATCAGAGAATTTATTTCTTCCTCATTTTACTGTTCTGCCACTCTTGTTCTTTTTTTCCTGACCGGATGTTTGTTTCTGCTTGAAGGAACACCTCCCTCGTGTAAAAATTAGTTAGGAGGAAATGGTGATGTGAGGACATTTCTGATCCAATCCAAGTTATAATTCTCTACTTTGCATCCCGAGCAGCTGTTTCACACTCAGAATGATGTGCTTCAAGTGAAGCCTTTTGCACACTTCATCGAAACAAGTTCTGGGAATTCATGAAGATGTCTCAAGATTGGGACAACCTGTTAGACATCACAGATGGCTGCTTCGTGGGAAGGAGCGTTCCAGACATGGATTTAAGGATCCGTGAACATCTAGCAGATCGTTCTTCCTCATTTCATTCTGTCTGATCAATTGATCAGAACAGAGCTGGATGCAGGAGGACCTATACATCTTCAGACCATTGAGGTGAGGTATCTCAAGTGAGGACCCAGATAAACCTCCAAGTGCCTCAACGACCCTTTAAAAGGATGCAAATGACCAGCTGCTGTCTGCAAGAAATATAAATCCTTCCATTCCCCACTGTGAAGAAGCTTCTTGGGTCAGAAGCGAAATGTCTTCAAAGAGAAACGAGGAAGTTCAGCCGCCTCCTGAAAAAGCACCTTTGGGACTTCAGACAAGCCTCCAGACAGTGATGGAACACCCACAACTTCTGAAGGGAAGCTGTTCTACTCGGGGTGGGATACTACAGGGTTAACTACCGGTTCGGGATTTACAAGCTTCCCTGCCTGCTGTGAGCAGTGTGCCTGTAAATCATCATTAGCACGTCATCAGCATGTCATTAGCACGTTGCTGCTGAGAAGCAGCCTTTGAAACAGCCCTTTTTTCTTGTTTTCGGCAGCTGAAGTTGAAAAATCAGGAAATAAAGATCAGGTAAGAGCCCGGGTGGTCAAAAACATCAGCAGACCACTATTTCCACCATTAATACTCTTCCATCTTCATCCGTGTAAATCAATTTTGCTGGGATAGCCTCTAATGTATAGAACCACTCCTCTTTTCTTACATTGAGTCAAAGAAGTAAATATTTTCCCTAATTTTGGCTGTACTAACAATTGTTCATGTTGTTTTTTAATATGTACTTCTTGCAGACAAATTATATCAAATTTTAATTTCTCTAATTTATGAAAGGTTTTCCTTCTTTTAACAGCCGAATTGAGTCCATTTATATTCATTGTAATCAACTTTTTTTCTTCCATGATTATGCTTTATATTTAGGTCTAACAGCTCTCGTAGATCTTACTTCACGCTGTTTTTTACTATCCATCTGTCCACCTACTGCACCTTCCTCTTTTTCAATCTCCAGTTGTTCCTCTTGAAACTCAATTAATGAAACCTCTTTCTCTGCCTCTTCTTCACTTCTTCCAAAAAATTCTGCATGGAAAAGTTCTGCTTTCTCAATTGAGTCAATTCTATGTCTCTGTTCTTGCCATGTAAACATTAATCCTTCTGGGAACAGCCATCTATAATTCACTTCCTTTTTCAATAACATTTTGGTCAAAAATCGATATTCTCTTCTCATCTCTCTCACTCTTCTGGGTATTTGTTTTAAAACCACAATCTCTTTGCCTTTGTATTTCAACGTCTTCTCTCTTAAAGCTTGCAATATTTGTGTTTTGATGGATTTTTTGGTCAATCTGATATGGACTTCCCTTGGTAAGCTATTTCTCATCGCATATCTTGTATAAACTCGGTATACCTCATCTGCTCCATCCATCATCTTTTCCTCTGTAATTTCCAAAGCATCCGCCAACAATTCTATCATTATTGCAGCCAAGTTTTGTCCTTTTTCTTCTTCTATATTTTGAAATCTGAGTTAGAATTCTGACCTCTCCATCTCCCACCTCAACATCCCACCTTTATCTTGTTCAACCACTGTTAATCTGCTGTCAATATTTCCAATCTTCTCCTCTCTTTGTTTACCTTCTTCCTCAATTTTTTGGAATCTCTCCTCATACTTCACCATCATTTATTTAATATTTTCTACTTTTTCATCAGTCTTCTCTGTTCTTTGTTCAATGGTATCTGTTTTTATCTTGAGATCTTGGATTCCTTGAATAATCATCTGTAAAGTCACTTTTTCTTGTTCTTTGTCTTGCTTCAACATTGTCTGAATTAAACATTGTCCTCCAGCTGGTGGGGAGGCAGAGGTAGAACTAGAAACGCCAGAAGATATGGGTTTCCTGCTCATTTTAAATGCTTCAAAATCTTCAAATTCTTTTTAATTTTTAATCCAACTGGTAAAGTAGCCAATTATAATCCAAAATGGGAAAATCCAATAGTAAAAGGCCCTATAGCAAAAAAGAAAAAGAAAAAAGAGAAGAAGAAAAATCTTCAGGTTCTTCTAAACCCTAATCCAATTATGAAGTAATCCACAATATAAAAATACTTTTGATTGCAATTTACGCTCCGAATGATAAACAAGAAGAATTCTATTAAAAATTACATATGAAAATTACTGGACTGGACTATGTTAATATAATTATGATGGGAGACTTCAATTGAATTGTGAACAAAAAACTACACTATATAGCAACAACAACAAAACAAAATAGAAAGACTCTCCCTAAAGCTTTTTTTTTTTTTTTTTTTAAAACAAATTTTTATTAATTTTAAAGATAAAACAACACATCATTAACCATTAAATACATAAACACATAAAACCTCTTAATATTGTAAATCCTTACAAGTCAAACAAAACAATATTTTTATACAACATAATTCCAATTTATCCCATCCCCATATGGACACGCAAATATCTTTCATCAAGTTTCTCATTATTTCTCTTTACTCCAATTCAATTTCATTTCTCTTCCATATTTATCCATTTTATAATCATCATATTCTTTTCTTTCTGACTTGTTTAAATTATTCTCATCTAACATTCCTCCAAGGTTTTATTGATTCTTTTTTCCTTTTTTTTAATAAAAAACAAATTTTGTTAGTTTTATCATAAGCATAATACACAAACATACAAACACAAAACATAGACAAAACTACAAGATCTTTTCTGAAGGTTGTCTGTTCCCGGGTTAAAAACTCTTTACACAGACACAAATTCAAACATCATATTCAACCTAAGTCTCCTTCTATATCTTATTATCATTTTCTTTTTTATATATGTATATAAAAACCATTTTTATCAGTTTTCTAAAATCAATACACACAAAATCAAGGCATAACAGCTTATAAATTCTTTTCTAAAAAAAAATAATAATGATAGACCAATAAAACATAACATTTCCAGATTATAATATCAATATTTCATATAATATTAACTTCATATCTTATCCCTACTTCTCTTTTCCATCCAAATTATTTATCAATTAAAATTTTATTGCCTTTTATCAATATACAAAATCAAAAAAAAAGCATATATATCCTTCCATTATTACCATTTTCAACAACATTCTTTGTCTGTTCTATTTCCAAACATCCATTCATCTTTTTTCTTTTACTATACTTCTCCTGTAAACCAATTGGAGTTGCATCTATAACACATTACCTAACTTAAAAATACTACATATAAATCTTTCTTGGGATTCTGTTTAAAAAATTCTTAAAATTACATAATAAATTTTTTATTCTAAATATACATACATATAAAAACACACTCTTAAATACCCTCCAGAATCCCTCTTTTAATCTAAATTAAATTCACCCATTGTCTCTAAATAAACTTTTTTTCTTTAAATCTTGCTTCCCCCCATTAAGGCTTCTCCTCCCCCCTTTTCTCTCTTGCTTATTCTTCTCCTTGCCCTTTCTACCCCTTTGCTTTTTCCCTTCGCTTTTCTTGCTCCTTTTCTTTTGTTTTCTAACCTTGCCTCCATCTCTTCGCTCATTTTTCTCTCTTTTGGTTGTTTTTATAATTCTTAAAAACCCCTTTTTCTTATCCTTTTTCTCCTCCTCTCCGGAAGGAACCCATTGTTCATCAAAGATGGCTTCTTCTTCCTCTTCTTCCTTGTCCCAGTCCTTCTGCTGCGTCAACTTTTCTAAGGAACATAACGCCATTTCTAAGAATTGGAACAAAGCGCCCAAAGTATCTTCTTTTTTATATTTTTGATATTCAATCTCTAGTTCATCCACAGAGAATGCCATTATGAAAAGGGAAACTTTTTCCAAAACAACCACAAGTATTTTTAATCCAAGACAATCAAAAGCAATTAAAAAAAGGAAAAAAAGAAAAAAGTTCCAAAAGTTAATACTTTTCTTCCTTCTTCTCTTTCTCTTTCCAAATTAATTTTTGATCAAAGAGGTCCAATTACCATATATCTTCTTTTGAGATCCACCAAGACGTTCTAGACAGTCTCCTCCTTTTTCAGTTTCTGCTCCAATTTTTCTTTCTCCCTTCCCACTTGCAATAATAATTTTAAATAATCAAAAATCCATACCTCCAGCAGAGATTTTCCAATTTCTTAAATTTTTCAATGTCCAAAAATCCCTTTGTCTCTTAGCTTAGCTTACAAAGCAATCCACTTTCAGTGTCTAATACATCCAAATATTTCTGCTTTTTCCGTGGGATGAGAGAGTAAAAAAAAAAATAAAAAAAAAGTTCCCTTTAACAGCTTCTCCGCCGCTTTCGATCTTCTTAGGGATACAATGTATCCTCCAGCAACAAGCAGCTCAATTCCAGGAGATTTAAAAGTTGTTACTTGACCCGGCTCAGACAGAACTTTCACTTTTCACACTTCCTCCAGCACAGTTCTTACCCGGTTGCTGGCTTCTTCGTGGCGGCCATTGCTGACCGCCGCTCCACCGCCTTGGGAAAAAGGGGTTTTCCCGGAGAAGGGGGGGGTCTGCGATGCCCCCACCTCCCTAACCGGCTCCCCTCTATCTTCAGCTGTCCCTACAGGGCAGCCATAACCCCCTGACCCATCTGGATCGGGGGTACCTCGGCAGCTAGCCAGCAGGAATCGCGAGCTGTCGCGAATTCCTGCTGCTCCGAAGCCACGCAAACCGGAAGTTCCCTAAAGCTTTTTTTTTTTAATGACAGATGAATTAACTTTAAAAGTCATTTGGAGAGAAAGAAATGTTAAAATTAAACAATACACTTTCTACTCAAATAGACATTTATCATGGTCCAGATTGGATATGATTTGGATCTCAACAGAATTAATATCTAATATTCAAGAAACAAATATTGAAATAAGTACTTGGGCAGATCATAGCCCAATGACAATTAAATGGAAGGGACAAAAAAAAAGATCGAGATGGACATTAAACAATACTATTTTAAAGGAAAAAGATTTTACACAATGGATGGAGAAAGAATTGGCTTTCTTCTTTAGAGAAAATAAAAAAGAAGATACTTCAACACAGAATGTTTGGGATACAATGAAGGAATATGCTAGAGGTTTGATAATAGAATATATAAGAAAAAAGAATGTCAGGAAAAGGCAAGCCACTAAGGCCTTGGAAGATGAGTATAAAAGACTTGAAAAAGAATTACAGAAAATGCCTCAGAAAAAGCATATTAAATTGAAGTTGGATATAACTAAACATAAAATGGAATTAATAGGGAAAGAAGAATTGGCACAGAAAATCAGAAATGCTAAACAGAATTATTTTGAAGATGCAAATAAACCAGGTAGATGGCTAATATATAAATTGAGAAAGGAGAAAGAATCAAGAAAAATATTGAAGTTAATAGATGACCAAGGCCAAGTTTGTTATGGTAATAAGGAGAAAAAAGAAATTATTCAAGATTTCTATGGGTAATTATATAAACAAGAGAATATTGATGAGGAAAAAGTCAAACAGTATTTACAGAATGCTAATCTACCAAAGATACCTAAAGAGACTGAAGAAATGCTAGAAAGCAATATAACAATGATGGAATTAACTGAAGCACTTAAGAAACAAAATAATGGGAAAGCACCAGGTCCAGATGGGCTTCCAGCAGAATTTTATAAAACATTGCAAGAATCATTGAGTATTCCATTGCTAGAAGTTATGAATGAAGTTATGTTAAAGAAGATGAAACCCAAAACATGGTCAGAGGCTTATATTACACTTATACCAAAAGAAGAGGCTGATCCACTGCAAATTAAGAACTATAGACCTATCTCTTTATTAAATGCAGACTATAAAATCTTTGCTTCAATTTTTGCAGAAAGACTTAAAAAATACTTAAATAATTTCATTCATCCAGATCAAAATGGATTTCTGCCAAAGAGACAAATCAGAGACAATATGAGAGTAATTTTGGATACTTTGGAATATTATGAGGCACACCCTGAAAAGCAATGGCTTTGATATTCCTAGATGCTCAAAAGGCATTCGACAATGTGAACTGGAGATTTATGTTATTATTATTAGAACAGATGGGTTTTGCCAGAAAATTTATTCAAGCAATAGAAGCCATATATAATAAGCAGACAGCAAAGGTAATGATGAAGGGAGAACTTACAGATTTTATTAATATAAGAAAAGGCACAAGACAAAGATGTCCCCTATCTCCTTTGCTATTTGTATTGACTTTGGAAGTGTAGAATAGAAATATTAGAGATGATAAAAGCATAAAAGGAATGAAAATTAAAAAGGAAGAATTTAAACTGCAAGCCTTTGCTGATGACTTAGCCTTTATTTTGGAAGATCCGTTAGAAACAGCTCCAAAGTTATTGGAAAAGATAGCGATATATGGTGAGGTGGCTGGTTTGAAAATAAATAAAGACAAAACAAAGATTTTGACAAAGAACATGCTACTGAGACAGAGAGAAGAACTGGCAGATCTGTTGAAAATTCAAGTTATGAATAAGGTCAAGTATCTGGGGATATACTTGACAGCAAGATGTAGCACATTAAAAGAGAATAATTATATTGAACTTGAACAACAGATAGCTTTAGATTTGAAGAAATGGGAAAACTTACAATTATCATTAATAGGGAGAATTTCAACAATCAAGATGAATATTTTACCCAGAATTCTATTTCTGTTTCAAACAATATCAATTAGGCTTGGAAAAGACTATTTTGAAGATTTAAATAAAATTATGCTAAAGTATATATGGCAAGGTAAGAAAGCGAGAATAAAGCTAAAGCTTTTGCAAGACGCTAGAATTAGAGGAGTTATTTTAGAAGACATTATATACGGGAGTCTTTGTGGTTAAATTGGGAGAAGATAAAAATACAATGTTATTTGAAAATTCCAGTTTGGTTATCGACTATTGAAGCATTTTCTTATCCTATAATTTATAAGAAGGAACAAACAGTTAAATATGGGGAACTACTGGATGAAAAGGGTGAACTTAAATCGATACAAAATTTAGAGGAACAAGGTATAAAGATGAATTGGTTTTCATATGCGCAAATACATTCAAGGTATGATGAAGATTTTAAAACAGAGGGATTCTATGATAAATAGACTGATTTAGATAAGATCTTGATGGGTACTGATGAGAAGGTGATTAAAAAATTATATGGTTATTTACTGGGAATGAAATTAGAGGAAGAACAAGTTAAAGAAACTGATTGTTTGGGGAAAGAATTTTGGATATGGGATTGATTTAGAGAAATGGCAAAAATTGTGGTCTCAAAATTATAAAATGACAATGTCAACAGCATATAAAGAAAATTTGTATAAGATGTTTTACAGGTGGCACTTTCCCCTAGCAAGAATGTTCAAGAATAAATCTGAAAAATGCTGGAAATGTCATCAGATACCTGGCTCATATTACCATATGTGGTGGACTTGTGAGAACGCCAGAAAATATTGGACTAAAATTTGCATGTGGTTGGAAAAAATGATAAAGAAATGTATAGATTTGAAACCGGAGTTTTTTTTATTGGGAATCTTACCAGATACATACAGTAAATACTTGAAATACCTGATTGTAAATGTATTAACAGCGGCTAGGATTGTATTTGCTAAAAATTGGAAGAATGAGAAAATACCATTACAGGAAGAAATTATTAAGAAAATTTTGGAATGTGCTGAGATGAGTAGATTGACATATGAAATTAGAGAGCAAGAGGATAAACAATTTTATGAAATTTGGGGTCTTTTCTATCAATGGTTAGATGACAAAATGCAATAATAGAATATCTAGAATGTTAGATAGCAAGGAATATCTTTATTTTTTCTTTTTCTTTTATTATTTGACATTATATCTATAAAGGGTTTGTAGGACAGATCTGGTATGATTATATGATTTGTTATAGAATAAACTGTTTGAAGTATTGTTATCTCATAAAGCATGAATGATTAAAAGTATAGTCAAATGATTTTTTAATAGCAATATTAGGATATATAAGTTTGGATTGACAATATCAGTTGTTATGTAATATAACTGTAATTGAGACTACGAAATGAATGCACAAAACTGATGAATCAACCGACACACTGTATGTACATAAGAGAGTTGATGTTTTTATGCCTTGTTTGTTTTTGTTTGTTAGTAGAAAATCAATAAAATCAATTTTAAAAAAACATCAGCAGACATAGAACCAGTTCTATGTCTGCTGCTCTTCAGACCTACCAGTTCTACAGAGATGGACAGAACCGGTAAAAACCCACCCCGGGTTCCACTGCTTAATTGCCTACAGTAGCTTGGATATCACAGTTATTTTAATACTAGCTCTGTTGTGTCTGGAAGGATGGGCGCAATAACGGAGATGAGACCTTGGATAGTAACTTCAACTCTTTATTAGTGACTTCTGATCAGAGCGAAAAAGCCTGGCCGCAGCAGCTCCTTTTATAGAGCTGGCTGCGGCTAAACGTCCAATGACAATGACTTAAGCTTGCCGCGCTTGGGTTGTCCAATCGCGGCAGCCCATTAACCAGCCAATCGGATTAGCCCAGAGCGACCAATCACGACCCGCTGTTAGCGGACCAATCAGGTTTGCAGGTTTACAAGCCTGCTAGTCCAGAACACCCCTCCCCTCTAGGTTCTGTCTAAAGGGTGGGGTGATGTACTCTCGCAGGTAGGTGGGTCTTCGCACCTGTCTACCTAATTTGCATTGTTCAAAAGGTCTTTGCTCGGTTTCTGGTTCCGACGGACTGCTCACTGGGATTGTCTGGAGTGGTGAACCGGCTTCGATGCTGGGTCTCCTTACAGGTGATCCGAGGGCACCTGCAATGCCTCCTTCGTTGCTACCATCTGGGTTCTCATGAGTCGCTGACCCCGTTTGGCTGCTGTTACCAGGAGAGATGACTATCTGCCAAGGTTCTTCCTCAGTTGGTGAATATAGTGGGCTTTGCTCTGCTGGTTGTGGGGTTAGGTCTTCTGTGCCAGATGTTGGTTCAATTTCAGAACCCCCTGTTTCCCTTCCCCCTCTGGCTTTGAGATTGGGGTTAGTGATGGGAGTTGTGGTCAGCCTTGAGCGCAGCTGGTCGATATGGCGTTTCCACAGTCTCTCATCTGTGGTTTCTAATTGGTAGGAGCGGGGGCCTGTAATTTGCATTATTTTGGCAGGGATCCACAATGGGTCACCTGCAAAGTTCTTTGCAAATACAGGTCCCCTACTTTAAATGAGTGGTGTTTACTGCTGGAACCCAGGGGCTTTTCCAGGGTGTATGCTGGGTGTAGGCAGTCTAGATGCGATCTGAGTTTTCTGCCCATCAGGAGTTCAGCTGGGCTTTTGTTTGTGGTACTGTTTGGCATAATATGCTGGAGAAGGAGCATTCTGGTGACTTTGTCATGGATGTTTCCTTGTTCCATTTTTTGTAACTTTTTTTTATGAACTGAACCATTCGTTCAGCCCTGCCATTGGCCGCCAGGTGAGCAGGTGATGTCAATGCGTGGCATATTCCACGGTCTGCTAGGTATTGTTCAAAAGCCAAGGTGGTAAATTGAGGGCTGTTGTCAGAAACCAAGACGTCTGGTAGCCCGTGTGTTGCAAAAAGTCTGTTCAATTTCTTGGTGACTGCATCTGTAGTGGTAGTCTTCATTTTGTTATAACCTCTAGCCAGTTAGAGTAGGCGTCTACTGTTATCAGAAAGGTATGTCCTTTTGTAGGTCCTGCGAAATTGATGTGGATGCGGGACCATGGACCCCTGGGCATTTCCCATCCAGATGCTTTTGGTGGGGCCGAGCGTGTTTCTTGGCATTTGCTACAGGTAGCAACCCAGGCTTCAATTTGTTTGTCCATACCTGGCCACCAGGCATAGCTCCTTGCCAGCACTTTCATTCATACGATGCCCGGGTGTCCATCGTGTAGTAAATTTAGAACTTTTTTTTTGTAGTTTTTAGCTGGTATGACCACTCGGTCTCCCCACAACACGCACCCCTTTTGGGAGAAAAGTTCTGTTTGTCTGTTCTTGAAGGGTTTAAAGGTGTTGTTGGGTTCGATTTCTGGCCATCCCCTCTCCACCCAGCTAAGAACCCATGCCAAACATGAGTCTTTTTTTGTTTCCAATGCGATGTCTTGTGCTGTTAGTGGAGGTGAGGGAAGTGTCTCAATTTGTATATTGATAGTGTGGGAGCTGGGTCATCTAGAAATTCTGTCAGTGGAGAATGGCTCAAAGCATCTGCATGGGGGATGGTTTTCCCTGGTCAGTGTCTCAACTGGTAGTCATAGGCGGCTAAGAACTCCGACCATCGTGTCATCCTTGGAGATGGGATGTGTGGAGTTGGTTTGTCACCTGCCAAGATGCCAAGTAATGGCTTATGACCTGTGATGATGGAAAAGGATCTTCCATACACGTACTCGTGGAACCTTTCGATGGCAGATACAATAGCAAGAGCTTCTTTATCTAAGCGACTATAGTTTCTCTCTGTTTTAGACAAAGTTCTTGAAAAGAATGCAACAGACTGTACTGTTTGGTAGGATGTGGCTCAGGATGGCTCCTACCCCAAAAGGTGAGGCGTCACAAGTCACAATTAATGGAAGTGTCTCATTATATTGGATGAGTACTGCATCCGAAGTTAAAAGGTCTTTTACTTATTGGAAAGCCTGCTCCTCCTATCACCCCCAAAACCAGGAAACCTTCTTGTCAAGGAGTCTATGCAGGGGTTCAGCAATGGTCTCCTTCTGGGGTAGGAAGATGTTATAAAAGTTAATAAGTCCCAGGAAGGCTTGGAGGTCTGTTTTGTTCTTTGGTCTTGGGGCATTTTTAATGGCAGCCAATTTCTTTTCAGTAGAGTGTATTCCTTGTTTGTCAAGAAGGTAACCAAGAAATTCAACCCTTTCAGTGCATAACTGGCACTTTTCCTTCTTAACTTTGAGGCCGGCATCTTTGAACTTTTGTAGAACAGTTCTCAGGCAAATTTATAACTGACTTCTTGTACATACATCATCAAAGTAGGGCACGACCCCTTTGATGCCCTGTAACAACCTTTCCATCAAACTTTGAAAGATGCCTGGTGTTACGCTTACTCCAAACTGAAGTCTGTTACATTTGAACGCACCTCTGTGCGTAACTATGGTTTGGGCTTCTGTGGTTTCGGCGTCTACTGGCAACTGTTGATAAGCTTGAGCCAAGTCAAGCTTTGTGAATACTTTTCCACCCCCAAGTGAGTGAAGGAGATGTTGGACCACGGGTATCGGATAGGCGCTCTGCTGTAACGCGTGGTTGAGGGTAGCCTTGTAATCCCCACAGATTCTCAAAGATCCATCAGATTTTAGGGGAGTTACAATTGGGGTCTCCCATCGGGTGTGATCGATGGGTTCTAACACGCCTTGTGCAATTAGTTTGTCCAATTGCTCAATTTTTGGTTTGAGAGCAAAGGGAACTCGGCGTGGCTTTAGGCGAATGGGTGCAATATCAGGGCAGAGATTAAACGAGATGGGGGACCCTTTGTACTTGCCTAATTCTTCAGTGAAGACTTCTTGAAAGTCACGGACGAGGGCTGCCTCCCAGTCTTCGTCTACAGTTTGGTTGATGCCTGCCATTTCGATTCCTAATGGCGCGAACCACTGTAGACCCAATAAGCTGGGCCAGTCTCTGTCAACGATGGTGAGAGGTAGTATTGTGGTGTGGTCCTTGAAGGATACCTGGACATGACTGGAACCAGCGACCGGGATTCGGTTGCCCTGGTAGTCTTTTAATATAAGTCTCTGGGTGCTGAGATCCTGGCGGCGGATGTCGGGAATGAGCTGCTTAAGGGTTTTCCAGGAGACCATGGATAGGGAAGACCCGGAGTCCACTTCCATGATGCATGGATGATTTTCAATGGTGACCTTTACCCGGATTTTCTTGGCATCTAACGATGAAGTGTGGCCGATGGTGATGGTCTGATGTGCCTCTTCCCGTCTGGTTACGCCAGTAAACATCCGGTTTCTGTTGTACTGGCTCCACTGGTTGTTTGGGCAGTCCCGATTTGTGGGCGGGGTGCCTGCTAATTGTCGGAAATTATTTTCTTTCCTCTTGGGACTGGATCCTCTTTTGTTCCAGCACACTTTAGCAATGTGCCCCCTTTTCTCACAGGAATGACAGATGGCATCTAGGAACCTGCATTCGGATCATGGGTGGTTTCCCCCACATCCAGCACATTGGAAATTGGATTTACGACCCCGCTGGTCTCGTTGCTCGTGCTCTGACCTGAGTCTGTTGACTTCTTCCTCACTATCCGATGAGAAATCGATGTCTTCATGGTGGGTGGTCGATGTGCATTTTTCTGATGATATTGCCATATCACTGGTGGGTTGGTGGCTGGCCCCATTCACTCGGTGCATTTGTGCTGCTGATTTGTGGGTGGCTTCAGCTGCAGTGGCATCTGCTATGGCATCTGCGAGGGTGATGTCTCCTTCCGCCATAATCTTGCTTTGGACAGTTGGGTCTCTTAGACCAAGGACAATCCGATCTCTCATGGCTTCCTCTAGATTTGTGAAGCCACACAATCCACCCAAGTTCCTTAGGTCAGCTATGAAGTCCCCGATATTCTCACCTTCGCGTTGATCCCTTTGGTAAAATTCGTGTCTTCGAATGAGGGTTGGAACTGCCAGAGCGTAATGGGCACGAAGGATGGGAGCAAGGGTATCGCAGTCCATCGTTTTGACTTCAGCTGGTTTGGCAAGTGACTTTGCCATTCTGAAAATGGCGGGTCCGCAATGCGTTAGGAAAACCGCACATTTTTTTGCGAGACGTGGCATCCTTTAGATTGTTAGATTCCAGGAACATTTGAAACCTGTCCATATACGAGTCCCAGTCTTCGCTAGCTGGATCAAACGGGGTGGGTGGTATAGTGCTGCTGGCCATTCTGCCGATGTCTGTGCGCCGTTAGCCACGTGCTCTGTCAATATTCTGTGAGTGCTCAGTCAGCTCTATCGTCTCCACATCCCATCTTCGTCGCCAGTGTTGTGTCTGGAACGATGGGCGCAATAACAGAGATGAGACCTCGGATAGTAACTTCAACTCTTTATTAGTTTATAGCGAAAAAGCCTGGCCGCAGCAGCTCCTTTTATAGAGCTGGCTGCGGCTAAACGTCCAATGACAATGACTTAAGCTTGCCGCACTTGATTTGTCCAATCGTGGCAGCCCATTAACCAGCCAATCAGATTAGCCCGGAGTGACCAATCATGACCCATTGTTAGCGGACCAATCAGGTTTGCAGGTTTATGAGCCTGCTAGTCTGGAATAAGCTCGATACTTGTGCTTTGCTACGAAGCTACGTGGTCAGGCTTAGTTTTGGGGGAAGAAAATAAGGAAACAAAATTCTGCCTCTGCCTAACAGCATCCATCGGTATTCATCTGGCTATAGCATCCTGTCAGTTTGTGAGAGATTTGAGAGCTGTTTGGAAACTAAAGCAGTATTTGCTGTGTAAGCAAGAAGGAGACAGCAAGGAGCCTGGGTGTAGCTTAGCTCAACAGTTTGGTGCTGCTTGGTGCTGTGAAACTAAAACTGAAATTGAAACTCCTCTCTTCAATATTTATCTATATTAGATTTCATCTGTGTGCAGTCTGCACTCAGAAGAAAGCCTCCAATGGAATAAAAGCCTTTTTCTTCCAAGTAAGCTGTACCTTCCCCATCTTAAAAGACCTGATATGAGGGGAAAATGCTGGGATTGTCCACCCTTACTTCTGAGTTATGTAAAAGTGAAGGAAAGCCACATGCTATTTTAGTCTGCCACTTAAAACAAAATTATCAAAGGGTACCGTACTCTTTTAAGGGGTTTCATTTCTCGTAAATGGCACATGCACATCACATTTTGATAAGAACACAAAATATGAAATCTAAAATCTAAAATCTAAATTATTATTAAGTCTGTGTCTAGATTACATATATATAGAAAGCCTGACACACGGATGAACACAATACACAAGACTGATGTTGGCAGATGACATTATGCCCTAATGTCGCTACAACTTTAAAAGCACAACTATAATGATGTGGGCAAAATAACATCACTGAATTGTGACTGCAGGGACAAAAACAAACAAACCATCCAACATATAGTATCAGAGTGCCACAACAGAGCCTATAATATTGCTGATTTCCTGACAAATGAAGCAAAAAATTATATCTGTAATCTAGACCTAGAGTACTGCATCCAGTTTTGGTCACCACACTATAAAAAAGTTGTTGAGACTCTGGATAAAGTGCAGATAAGAGCAACCAAGATGATTAGGGGACTGGAGACTAAAACATATGAAGAACGGCTACAGGAACTAGGCATGGCTAGTCTAGTGAAGAGAAGGACCAGGGGAGACATGATAGCAGTCTTCCAATATTTAAGGGGCTGCCACATAGAGGGAGTCAAGCTATTTTCCAAGGCACCTGAAGGCCAGGCAAAGAATAATGGATGGAAACTGATCAAGGAGAGATTCAACCTGGATATAAGGATAAACTTTCTGACAGTGAGAACAATCAACCAATGGAACAGAAGTTGCCTTCTGAAGTTGTGGGAGCTTCATCACTGGATGCTTTGAAGAAGAGACTGGACTGGCATCTGTCAAAAATGGTGTGGGGTCTGTTTGAGTGGGGGTTGGAGTAGATGACTTCCAAGGTCCCTTCCAATTCTGTTAATCTGTATCAGTATCAGACATACATTTATAATATTTTAAGAGGTAAACTAAGGTGATTTGATTGAGCAAATTACAGGCCAGATGTTGGTAGCCCTTGCACCACAAACTAGTTCAGTGGTTCGCAAAGTGGGGGTTCGCAAAAGCTTTAAGCTGTGAACAACTGAAAACATCTTCATTTCTTTTTAAGAAATTCTAGCATGATCGTTCAACTTGGATTTGTATGCATTATGAATTGTTTCCTACCCCTGCGTTCTTTCAAATTAGGATGTTGTAGGCTGTTATTTTGAAATAAACCTTTTTGACACCGGCATATCTATTGGTTTTACCTTTAAAAGGTTAAATCTCTCTACTAAAATCCATCACTCTGTTGGAAGTGTTGAATGCCTGTGTAACCTATTGTGACTAGAAGGTCAAATAGTTATCCATCTGAAGGCAGCGCAACCAGGATGATTAGGGGACTGGAGGCTAAAACATATGAAGAACGGTTACAGGAACTGGGCATGGCTAGCTAGGGAAGAGAAGGACCAGGGGAGACATGATAGCAGTCTTCTAATATCTGAAGGGCTGCCACAGAGAGGAAAGGGTCAAGCTATTTTCTAAAGCACCCAAAGGGCAGACAAAGAATAATGGATGGAAACTGAACAAGGAGAGATTTAACCTGGAAATAAGGAGATTTAACCTGGAAATAAGGAGATTTAACCTGGAAATAAGGAGAAACTTTCTAACAGTGAGAACAATCAACCAATGGAACAGTTTGCCCTCAGAAGTTGTGGGAGTGCCATAATTTGAGACCTTCATGAAGAGATAGGACTCCCATTTGTCAGAAATGGTGTAGGGTCTCCTGCTTGACCGGGGGTGGGTGGGGGGTGAGGTTGGACTAATGGCCTATAAGGCCCCTTCCAACTCTGATTATCTGTTATCTGTTATCTGAATGGATGGGCAAAATTATAATTTTTACATAGAGTAGTAACTGACATGAAAGAGCTGATTGTGTGACAAAGCAGTATCACAAATTAGCAACAGCAATAACAAAAGCAGTAGCACTTAGACTTATATATCGCTTTATAGTGCTTTACAGCCCTCTCTAAGTGGTTTACAGAGTCAGCCTCTTGCCCCCAACAATTTGGGTCCTCATTTTACCCACCTTGGAAGGATGGAAGGCTGAGTCAACCTTGAGCCTGGTGGGATTTGAACTACCAAATTCTAGGCAGCTAGCTGCAGAAGTAGCTTGCAGTACTGCACTCTAACCACTGTGCCACATGTATGCCATTCAGCTTTGTTTGGGTATTTTCCCACATCATTGTCATTGTTTGCTCCAAACAGCAAGATCACAGCTCACCAGCTCAAATCCCCCAGCAACTAAGACTAACCTGAGCACAACCAAGCCCCCACCTCAACAGAACACACCTCCAGCCAATCAGAACACGGCCAAACCCCCAACCAATCAGAACACCCCCCCACCTAATCAGAACACAGCCAAGCCCCCACCCAATCAAGTCACACCCCCACTAGCAGTTAAAAGGAAGAAGCAGCTGCAAGCTCACATCACTCTGAGAAGCACAGAGCTGAAGACACATGAATGAAGATGATGAATGAGACTTCATCGAAACGTTGCCTAGATACTTCCAATCTTACACGGGAGAAAACCCGAATAACCAAAGATCTACATACAAATACCTGCGAGAACCTCAGAAAATATTTGTTTTCTTAAGTTTTCGTGGGTACTTACATGAATGGCATTCAGCTTTGTTCAGGTATTTTCCCATGTCATAGTAGTGGTGCTTTTAAAGTTGTAGCAACGTTTCAGCAGAATCTCATCTGCCATCATCAGGCTTCTGCACAGTGTTCGTCTGTGAGTCAGACTTTTACAGTGGTTTCAGATTTAAATTTGGGGCAGCCTATTGCTGTGTCAGAATGGTTTTTTCTTCCTCCTGATTGGTTGAGAGTCTTGGCCTGTGTTTATTGGTCTTGGAGTTTGCTGTGTTCTGCTTCTAATATCTTCTGTCTGTTTTTTTGGCTCTTTTTGTATCTTGATTGGCTGGCAACATTGTGTTACTTTATTGGAGGCCTTTAGTGCAGCTTGGCTTCGGGTAAATGGACGGCTATCATTAATTAGGAAGCTGGGTTTCATCTGGGTAACTGGTTGGGGTGTGTTTGAGATGGAGGTATCGGGGGGATCTGCTTGTGCCCAGGTGTTTGCCTGGCTTGTGGTGTGGAGATTTTTTTGTTTGTGAGTGCAGGCTTCCAAATGATTGACAGCCTGGTGGAATCATCTCTTCTGTTCATGCTTTCTGGTCTTTTTTCAATCTCTATGGCTTCTCTGATGATTCTGTGGCTGGGATTTTCTATAGTGGCTAGGGTTTTGGTGCCATTGAAGTTGATGCTATGACCTGTGGCTTCCATGTGTTGGACTAGTGAGGAAGTGTGCTCCAGCTTTTTGACTGCATTTTTGTTTTCGTCCAGGCGGGTGCTTATTCTTCTATTGGTCTGTCCAATGTATGTGGCCGGGCATGATGCACAGGGGACTTCGTATATGCCTTGGTTTTCCAGGTCAATTTTATCTTTGGGGTTTCTGAGGATGGCTGCTATTTTTCTGTTTTGAAGGCAGTCTTGATGTGGTGTCTGTATAGTATCTTACTAATTTTATCTGTAGTGCCTCTTATGTAGGGCAGGACATATATATATATATATATGTATGTATGTATGTATGTATGTATGTATGTATGTATGTATATATATATGTTTTCTTAAGTTTTTGGCCCCATGGACAAGAAAACCTAAACAATTTCCTCACACACCTAAACAGCGCACACCCCAAAATCGTGGAAACAGAAACAAACAAACAACTACCATTCCAAGATGTACTAATCTACAAAAAAACAGATGGCACACTAGGACACACCATATACCAGAAGAAAACACACACCAACCGCAACCTCAATGCCCAATCCCACCACCACCCAGCACAGATAAACTCCGTGGCTAAAACACTAATTACTAGAACCAAACGCCTGGCAGACAAGACACACATTAAGACTGAACTATGCACCCTGACTAAAATATTGACAGCCAACGGCTTCCACAAAAGCAAAATCACCAACTTGATCCACAAAAACACACTGAGACATAATAGAGACCCAGAAGATGAACAGACCCATGGAACAGCTGTCCTGCCCTACATAAGAGGCACTACAGACAAAATTAGTAAGATTCTATATAGACACCACATCAAGACTGCCTTCAAAACAGACAGAAAAATAGCAGCCATCCTCAGAAACCCCAAAGACAAAATTGACCTGGAAAACCAAGGCATATACGAAGTCCCCTGTGTATCATGCTCAGCCACATACATTGGACAGACCAATAGAAGAATAAGCACCCGCCTGGATGAACACAAAAATGCAGTCAAAAAGCTGGAACACACTTCCTCACTAGTCCAACACATGGAAGCCACAGGTCATAGCATCAACTTCAATGGCACCAAAACCCTAGCCACTATAGAAAATCCCAGCCACAGAATCATCAGAGAAGCCATAGAGATTGAAAAAAGACCAGAAAGCATGAACAGAAGAGATGATTCCACCAGGCTGTCAATCATTTGGAATCCTGCACTCACAAACAAAAAAATCTCCACACTACAAGCCAGGCAAACACCTGGGCATAAACAGATCCCCCCTGATACCTCCAGCTCAAACACACCCCAACCAGGCACCCAGATGAAACCCAGCTTCCTAATTAATGATAGCCGTCCATTTACCCGAAGCCAAGCTGCACTAAAAGCCTCCAATAAAGTAACACAATGTTGCCAGCCAACCAAGATACAAAAAGAGCCAAAAAAAAAAAAAACAGACAGAAGATATTAGAAACAGAACACAGCAAACTCCAAGACCAATAAACACAGGCCAAGACTCTCAACCAAGCAGGATGAAGAAAAAACCATTCTGTCACAGCAATAGGCTGCCCCAAATTTAAATCTGAAACCACTGTAAAAGTCTAACTCACAGACGAACACTATACAGAAGCCTGATGATGGCAATATATTTGTTTTCTTAAGTTTTCACGGGTACTTACATGTCTGTATAGTGTGTGTGTGTGTGTGTGTGTGTATATATATATATCAGGTATTTTCCCACGTCATAATAGTTGTGCTTTTAAAGTTGTAGCAACGTTTCAGCAGAATCTCATCTGCCATCATCAGGCAGACTATACAGAAGCCTGATGATGGCAGATGAGATTCTGCTGAAACATTGCTACAACTTTAAAAGCACAACTATTATGATGTGGGAAAATACCCGAACTAAGCTGAATGCCATACATGTAAGTACCCGCGAAAACTTAAGAAAACATATGTATGTATATATGTATGTATGTATGTATGTATGTATGTATGTATATATATGTCAGTTCCCCTGTGTCTGAATTTTGATCATGTGACCACAGATGCCAAAATGGTTGTAAGTATCAAAATTGGTCATAATTTGCTTTTTTAGTGGCAGTCGCTTTTTTAGCGGCAGTGTAACTTCAAACGGTCACTAAATGAACTCTTGTAAATCAAGGACTACCAGTACACAACTTCACAGTGTGTTACAGCCCTCTCTAAGTAATTTAAAGAGTCAGCCTATTGTCCCCCAAAATTTGGGACCTCATTTTACCGAGAATGGAAGGCTGAGTCAACTTTCAGCTCGTGAGGATCGAACTGCTAACAGTCAGCAGAATTAGCCTGCAATACTACATTCTAAGCACTGCAGCAGTACAGCTCTTAGTAATCCATTGACACAAATCACTGATAGTTGGATTTGGCTTCTCTTGGAAATATTTCTGTGCCTTTAAAGAATCAGAAAAAAAGCCATGGAAGTTTACTTCAATATAAGATTACTGCAGCAACATTACAAGATGCAGAAAGATGGAAAGATTTTGCATAAACCACCATGGTGGAATGACTGGTGAAATTTACAAAAGTTGCTCACATGCACAAACCGATTTCTTTGATCAGAGAAAATACATATCTCTATCTTAATCTCTTCTCTCCCTCCTTCTCTCTCTCTCTCTCTTTCTCACTCATCTATTTCTATTTTTCTATTTCTATTCTCTCTCTCTCTCTCCACAGTGCTTTATAGCTCTCTCTAAGCGGTTTACACTTATATACCGCTTCACGGCGCTAAAGCGGTTTGCAGAGTCAGCCTCTTGGGCAAAGAACATCCAGAATGGTATCAGATCTCCTGCCCCGGGCAGGGAGGGGTGAGCTTGGGGTTTGGACTAGAAGACCTCCAAGGTCCCTTTTCTAACTCCCGTTATTCTTGCCTGCGCCGACCCTTCCCCGCCTCTACTTACCGCGCAGCGCAGCCGGGGCTATTGCAAGCAGAAGCAAGCCGAGCCAAGCTGGAGCGCCTTCCCGGCGGCCCGGCTCCATCGGCGAT
Organism: Hydrophis major; assembly: GCA_033807585.1. Taxonomy (NCBI): domain Eukaryota; kingdom Metazoa; phylum Chordata; class Lepidosauria; order Squamata; family Elapidae; genus Hydrophis; species Hydrophis major. Next base: position 135,686,057 of record CM066332.1, on the reverse strand, counting down.
GGTTCTCCGCTCTTCAGAAGAAGAAGAAGAAGAAGAAGAAGAAGAAGAAGAAGAAGAAGAAGAAGAAGAAGAAGAAGAAGAAGAAGAAGAAGAAGAAGAAGAAGAAGAAGAAGAAGAAGAAGAAGAAGAAGAAGAAGAAGAAGAAGAAGAAGAAGAAGAAGAAGAAGAAGAAGAAGAAAAAGGGACCCGGGGAAACGGAGACGGACTGGCAACGAAGTTGATTCGGATTTGCACCCGGCAGGCGGAGGCACGGCTCAGGCTTCAGTGAGCCCGGACGTTGGGAAGTGCAGAAAACGGTGTAAACCGGGCGCCTCACTCGCTCTACCTGTGCAAGGACCCGCCTGCCCCTTTTTAGCCAACTGGTGTTAGAAGGAAGGAGAGGGGGTTTCTTGCTGCTGGCACCGCCTCCTCATTCCCCCCCCCACCACCACCGTTGAAGAAGAGAGGATGGACTCCCTTGCACGCCCACCTCTTGCACGCCCAAAGCTCCGGCGGTGCACCTTTGTTAACTTTAGCCTCAAAGGCTTGCTGGCATCCACGCAAAGCACAACCGTCACCCAGACCTTGGCGGTGTTTTCTTTAAACCTCTTGAATTAATATCCTGTCTTTTTATATAAAGGAAGACCAAATATTCTCTCTCCCTCCCTCCCTCCAGACCTTGGAGATTTTTTAAAATTTATTTATTCTATGTGTGTGTGTGTGTGTGTGTGTGTGTGTGTGTGTGTGTGTGTGATCTCTCCAGACCATCTCTCGATGGATGGATGGATAGATAGATAGATAGATAGATAGATAGATAGATAGATAGACAGACAGACAGACAGACAGACAGACAGAGATATGGACAATAGGTCGATAGATAGATAGATAGATAGATAGATAGATAGATAGATAGATAGATAGACGGACAGAGATATGGACAATAGGTAGATAGAGAGAGAGAGATAGAGAGAGAGAGAGAGATGGACGATAGGTAGATAGATAGATAGATAGATAGATAGATAGATAGATAGATAGATAGATAGATAGATAGATAGATGATGAATGGACTCAGAAAGATATTGGATAGGTAGGTAGCTATGTGTGTATATAGATATATATTATATAGATGGATGGATGGATGGGCACAGAGACAGAGAGAGATATTGGATAGGTAGGTAGATAAGTAGAGAGATTATATATATGATAGATAGATAGATAGATAGATAGATAGATAGATAGATAGATAGATAGATAGATAGATAGATAGAGTGGTCAATGTCTGGAATACTCTACCTGACTCTGTGGTTTCTTCCCCAAACCCCAAAAACTTTAACCTTGCCTGCTATTGACCTAACCCATTTCCTAAGAGGTCTGTAGGGGGTGTGCATAAGCGCATCAACGTGCCTACCATCCCTGTCCTATTGTTTCTTTTTATTTTTCTCATATGTATCCATGTATTAATATGTTTACTTATACCTATTATCTTGTAAGCAATTGACAAATAAAAATAGATAGATAGATAGATAGATAGATAGATAGATAGATAGATGGATGGATGGATGGATGGATGGATGGATGGATGGATGGATGGATGGATGGATGGATGGATGGATGGATGGATAGATAGATAGATAGATAGATAGATAGATAGATAGATAGATAGATAGATAGATAGATAGATAGATAAAGATAGTAGATAGGTAGGTAGATAGGTAGAGAGAGAGCCAATCAAGATACAAAAAGAGCCAAAAAAAAAACCAGACAGAAGATATTAGAAGCAGGACACAGCAAACTCCAAGACCAATAAACACAGACCAAGACTCTCAACCAATCAGGATGAAGAAAAAACCATTCTGGCACAGCAATAGGCTGCCCCAAATTTAAATCTGAAACCAATGTAAAAGTCAAACTCACAGATGAACACTATACAGAAGCCTGATGATGGCAGATGAGATTCTGCTGAAACGTTGCTACAACTTTAAAAGCACCACTACTATGATGTGGGAAAATACCCGAACAAAGCTGAATGCCATATATATAGTTTTCGTGGGTACTTACATGTATGGCATTCAGCTTTGTTCAAGTATTTTCCCACGTCATTGTAGCTGTGCTTTTAAAGTTGTAGCAACGTTTTGGCAGAATCTCATCTGCCATCATCAGGCTTCTGTATAGTGTTCATCACAGATGTATATATACTATACAGAAGCCTGATGATGGCAGATGAGATTCTGCCGAAACATTGCTACAACTTTAAAAGCACAACTACAATGACATGGGAAAATATCCGAACAAAGCTGAATGCCATACATTTAAGTACCCATGAAAACTTAAGAATATATATATATATATAGAGAGAGAGAGAGAGAGAGAGTTGTGGTTCACCAGCAGCAGGTGGGGATGGCTGCGGTCTCAGAGAGCGAGGATGAGGGATGGGGCCAGGACTATCAGGGAGTGGAGTGCTGCCTTCGGAGCTTGTGGAGGCTGGCAGCAGTGAGGAAGAGGTTGCACAGGAGCCTGTGCCCAGTGTGTGTGCACGCAGGGCTGCTCGAAGGAAAGAGCAGCTGCAGCAACACGGGCGACTCGGGAGTAAGGCTGCAAGGTGATGGCCCCTCCCTTAAGGGATAAAAGCCAGCCCTCAGAGGTGGAATTCTTTGCAGGAAGCAAAGAAATTCTTGCACTTCAAGTCTTGCAGAAGTTCAGACTATCCTGGTTTGTGTTTGGAGACTTTTGGTTTTGATTATTTCCTTGCAATTTAATCTAATGTTCTTGGCAGCCTTGCACAACCCTTGGCAAGGCTTTTCTTATCTGGGACAATTAGTTTTTAATAGCATTTTACTGTGAATGAACGGAATTCACAGAGAAGCATTTAAAAGATTTTACTTTTATCTCTGTTTGATGTTTGTTTGCTTTGAACAAGGCTTGGGTCCGAACAGATAGATAGAGATATGTAGGTTGGTAGATAAATATACATGATAGATGGATAGATAGAGGTATAGATTGGTAGTTGGATGGATGGATGGATAGACAGACAGAGACAGGCAGGCAGGCAGGCAGGCAGGCAGGCAAATAGTTAGAAAGAGAGATCACACACACACACACACACACACAGAGAGAGAGAGAGAGAGACAGAAAGAAAAACAGGGGGAGGGAGGGAGGGAGGAGAGAGAGAGAGAGAGAGAGAGAGAGATGATAGAGGGATTTTGTTCCAAAGCAACAGAAGTCATGGTCCATATTTGAAGTGGTAACTGAAAATGTGAAGACAAAAATTCAAATATATCTAATATTAAAAAACACAAAATAGATTTCACATCTTTTGGTAATTCAGCCATATGTATGTAATTCAGCCTTTCAATCTGTGTTATACAAATTGAGACAGATTTCACACATCTTTTGGTAATTCAGCCATGCATATTTAATATACCCTTTCTTATACAAACTGAAAGAGAACCTATAATTTTTTGTCACCTTTCCAGCATTCAATTTGGTGACAGGATCAACTAATTTTTCCCCTTAACTCTTCTTTACCAGCTAAACCAGTCAGTTAAATAAGGTTTATTTTCTTCCTCCGTATGTTACTTCATTTTACACACACACACACACACAGTGTCTCTCCTATGAGCAGACCTTCCATTCTTCCCCTTGTTGAAAAATTGGCCCCCTACACATGTGAAATGACGAGAGTTAGATACAATTCCAAAAAGGGACTTTGGACACAAGCAGAGGTCTTGCTCATTAAAGCAGCTATGTCAGTTCTTGGACCACATGCCCATTATAGAGACCAATTGTGCTATCTTGGGACAAGTTGAGTTGAGTTTTTACTTTATTGTCATTGCACCATGTACAATGAAATTAAATGCCATTTTCAGTGTACATTATAACTGTAAATATAAAACACAAACACGCATCCTTTACATTCTATACAATTGAATTGAAAACCCGATATTGCATTAATATTGCACTATACAGTTGAATTCAATAGAGTTATTGCCCTGGGATAGAAGCTGTTTTTCAGCCTATTTGTCCTTGTTTTATTATCCTGTACTGTCTACCAGATGGTAATAGTTCAAAAAAAAAAAAAGGGGTGCCCAGGATGAGATGGATCTTTGAAAATGTTTTGAACTTTCTTAAGGCAGCGGGAGCTATAAAGCTCTTCCAAAGAGGGGAGAGGGCAACCAATGATCTTCTGAGCAATGACATTAACCCTCTAGAGTGCTTTCCTACCTGCCTCTGTGCAATTGGCAAACCATACACAGGTGCAGTAAGTTAAAATACTCTCTAAAGTGAACTTCTTTAAAGAGTTGTAGACACACTGTCTGTGTTCCAGAATACCTCCACTCCAACAAATAATTCCGAGACAGACATCCTCTCAAAAGTTCCTTTTATTAGAGTAGCTAACTGGCACATCTGGGAAATCCCAAATCTGAAAGTTCCGGGTTTCCCTTCAATAAGAGAAATGCCACTGTTAGGGATAACATTGGTTACCTAACTTAGTTTGGGTAAAAATAATATATAAACTATGTTAGTGAGTTTAAGTGTGTGTATCACTTTAACTGCAAAACATGTATTTTGGCTGCGGTTGTAAAATCACCATAAGAGGGAGCAAGAGAGCTCACTGTTAGCTGGCTTTTACTGTAGTAGCTGACAATGTTGGATTGATGGTGATAACTGCGTGTTTTCCCTGCTGTTGCTGAAACGAAGAAAAGGGGTTTGATTTTCTTCATATCTCTGACTGAAAAAGAGATATATTGCTGGACTGATTATTTGTAAGTTTACTGACCTCTATTTTCAACACTGGACTTTGCAAATCCCTGGATGGACTGAACTAGTTTATGACATATGGACTGTTTTGACTATGCTGTAACTCTTGCTGGAATAAAAAACTATTTAACTGGCACAGTGTATCTATCTTACTGAGTGTAAACTACAACAATGTTTATCTCACATAATTTGCCTGCCTGCTAGACTGCCGTTGCACGTTCTGCTAGGGTGTGTATCCCAGTTCACGTTATCAAATGCCTTTTGAGCATCTAGGAATATCAAAGCCATTTGCTTTTCAGGATGAGCCTCATAGTACTCCAAAGTATCCAGGATTACTCTCATATTGTCTCTGATTTGTCTCTTTGGCAGAAATCCATTTTGATCTGGGTGGATAAAATTATTTAAATATTTTTTAAGTCTTTGTGCTAAAATTGAAGCAAAAATTTTATAGTCTGCATTCAATAAAGAAATAGGTCTATAGTTCTTAATTTGCAGTGGGTCAGCCTCTTCTTTTGGAATAAGTGTAATATAAGCCTCTGACCATATTTTGGGTATCATCTTCTTTGACATAACTTCATTCATAACTTCTAACAATGGGATGCTCAATGATTCTTGAAATGTTTTATAGAATTCTGCTGGAAACCCATCTGGACCTGGTGCTTTCCCATTATTTTGTTTCTTAAGTGCTCCATTTAATTCCATCATTGTTATGTTGCTTTCTAACATTTCTTCAGTCTCTTTAGGTATCTTCGGTAAGTTAGCATTCTGTAGATACTGTTTGACTTTTCCCTCATCAATATTCTCTTGTTTATATAGTTGCCCATAAAAATCACAAATTATTTCCTTTTTCTCCTTATTACCATAACAAACTTGGCCTTGATCATCTATTAGCTTCAATATTTTTCTTGATTCCTTCTCCTTTCTCAATTTATATGCTAGCCATCTGCCTGGTTTATTTGCATCTTCAAAGTAATTCTGTTTAGAATTTCTAATTTTCTGTGCCAGTTCTTCTTTCTCTATTAATTCCATTTTATGTTTAATTACATCCAGCTTCAATTTAATATCTTTTTTCTGTGGCATTTTCTGTAATTCTTTTTCAAGTCTTTTATACTCATCTTCCAAGGCCTTAGAAGTTTTCCTTTTCCTAATATTCTTTTTTCTTGTGTAATCTATTATCAAACCTCTAACATGTGCCTTCATTATATCCCAAACATTCTGTGTTGAAGTATCTTCTTTTTTATTTTCTCTAAAGAAAAAAGCCAGTTCCTTCTCCATCCGTTGTATAAAATCCTTTTCCTTTAAGATAGTATTATTTCATGTCCATCTCAATCTTTTTTTTTTTGTCCCTTCCATTTAATTGTCATTGGGCTATGATCTGCCCAAGTACTTGTTTCGATATTTGTTTCTTGAATATTGGATATTAATTCTGTTGAGATCCAAATCATATCTAATCTGGACCATGATAAATGTCTATTTGAATAAAAAGTATATTGTTTAGCTTTAACATTTCTTTCTCTCCAAATATCTTTTAAAGTTAATTCGTCTGTCATTTTAAAAAAAGATTTGGGAGAGTCTTTCTATTTTGCTTTGTTGTTGTTGCTATATAGTCCAGTTTATTGTCCACAATTCCATTAAAGTCTCCCATCATAATTATATTAACGTAGTCCAGTCCAATTATTTTCATGTGTAGTTTTTTTTATAAAACTCTTCTTGTTTATCATTCGGAGCATAAATTTCAATCAAGAGTATTTTTATATTATTGTCTATTATTTCCACCATTAATACTCTTCCGTCTTCATCCGTATAGATCAGTTTTGCTGGGATAGCCTCTTTAATGTATAGAACCACTCTTCTTTTCTTACATTGAGTCAAAGAAGTAAATATTTTCCCTAGTTTTGGCTGTACCAACAATTGTTCATGTTGTTTTTTAATATGAACTTCTTGTAGACAAATTATATCGAATTTTAGTTTCTCTAATTTATGAAAGGTTTTCCTTCTTTTAACAGCTGAATTGAGTCCATTTATATTCATTTTAATCAGTTTTTTTTCTTCCATGATTATGCTTTATATTTAGGTCTAACAGCTCTCGTGGATCTCACTTCACGCTGTTCTTTACTATCCACCTGTCCACCTACTGCACCTTTCTCTTTTTCAGTCACCAGTTGTTCCTCTTAAAACTCAATTAATGAGACCTCTTTCTCTGCCTCCTCTTCTCTTCTTCCAAAAAATTCTGCATGGAAAAGTTCTGCTTTCTCAATTGAGTCAATTCTATGTCTCTGCTCTTGCCACGTAAACATTAATCCTTCTGGAATCAGCCATCTATAATTCACTTCGTTTTCCAGTAGCATTTTGGTCAGAAATCAATATTCTCTCCTCATCTCTCTCACTCTTCTGGGTATTTGTTTTAAAACCACAATCTCTTTGCCTTTGTATTTCAATGTCTTCTCTCTTATCACTTGTAGTATTTGTGTTTTAATGGATTTTTTGGTCAATCTAATATGGACTTCCTTTGGTAATTTATTACTCATCGCATATCTTGTATAAACTCGATATACCTCATCTACTCCATCCATCATCTTTTCCTCTGTAATTTCCAAAGCATCCGCCAAAATTTCTATCATTATCGCAGCCAAATTTTGTCCTTTTTCTTCTTCTATATTTTGAAATCTGAGATAAAATTCTGACCTTTCCATCTCCCACCTCAACATCCCACTTTTTTCTTGTTCAACCACTGTTAATCTACTGTCAATATTTCCAATCTTCTCCTCTCTTTGTTTACCTTCTTCCTCAATTTTTTGGAATCTCTCCTCATACTTCACCATCATTTGTTTAATATTTTCCACTTTTTCATCAGTCTTCTCTATTCTTTGTTCAATAGTATCTGTTTTTATCTTGAGATCTTGGATTCCTTGCATAATCATCTGTACTTTTTCTTGTTCTTTATCTTGTTTCAACATTGTCTGAATTGTTGTCCTGGTGGGGAGGCAGAGGTAGAAGTAGAAACACCAGATGATATTGGTTTCCTGCTCATTTTAATGCTTCCAAATCTTCAAATTCTTTTTAACTTTTAATCCAACTGGTAGAATAGCCAATTATAATCCAAAATGGAAAAATCCAATTGTAAAAGGCCCAAAACCAAAGAACAAAAAGGAAAAAAGGAAGAAGAAAGATCTTCAGGTTCTTCTAGACCCTAATCCAATTACGAAGTAGTCCACCATAAAAATGAAAAATAGAAAGAAAAAAAAACCCAAAAATAATAATATTGATTAAGAAAAAAAAAGAACAAAAATAAAAAAGAAAAGAAGAAATTCCTTCAGGTTCTTCACACCTTAATCCAATTGAAAAGTCTCAATAATCAAAAAGAAAAAACAGAGTGGTCCAAAAACATGGATAGAAAAAGCAAAAGGATCCCAGTAAAAATAAGGAGAAAGAAAAAAATAAAGAAAAAGCTCTGAGGCTTTCCCTTTGAAATAAAAAGCAAAAATAAGAATATTACTAGAATTGGAATTTACAAAGAGGCTGGTGAGTAGGGTATCACAAGTAAAGAAAAAAAAATATAAGAAAGCACACTGCACTTTATTTAGTTGTCCAAGGCTCTTATTATGACTCTCTTCTCCACCAGCTTCAAAGCCAAGCCTCGAGTGTTGAAATATTGATAAGAGCCCAGGAGAACACCTGTAATAATATTTTGCTATGCTCTCCCTCTATCTTATCACATTGAAATGTCCTTGAGAAGGAGTTTTCTTACAGTTCTCTCCAATTCAAATAGAATATTTTCAAGCCTCTAGCTGGCAGTGTTACAAAGTTTCTTAATACTCTTCCCCCCCCAGCCAGAAAAAAAAAAAAAGAAATAGCCAAAGGGAGCCTCTATTCTAAAAGAAAATTAAATAATCAAAAGGAGCATAAAAATATATGTAAGAGAAAATTCAATCTGTTTACCTGCAAAGTCACACTAAAGTCCCCCCCAAAAAAGTAAGAAAAAAAAAAAATCCAAGCCTCAATTTGACGTCACTTTAAAAAATGCCGCTCATACAGTTTTTGTCAAAAAAAAAAAAAAATCTCACAGGTTTCTTCTCTATTCAGGGTGCCCTTTCAAATCTTAGCAAATTTACAACAAAAAAGAAGTTTCTCACCCAGCCAACACACTTTCACTTCCAGCCACTTTCTTTCCGGAGCTGTCCCGACTTCAGCAGCTATGGAGGCTGCCTCTCCGCCGCCAGCAAAAGGGCTTCTCCCGGATCAAAGCAGAGATTTTGCGATATCCCTGGGATCCTGGGATTATGCCCTTCACGATCACCGTCTCTACAGGACAGTTTAGGTCCACTGGGACCGACCAGGGGCGAAAATATCGGCTGCGATCTCAGAGCCCCGAGATCGCAGCTGTATCGCCGAAACGAAGCTCTGCCTTCTCCTCCTTGTCCTTCTTCTAAAAGCAACTAACAGGGAAAAGAATGGCAAATTTTGGTATCTCTTTTTAAGCTGCACTTCAAAAGAAGTGTCCACTAATATCATCAGAGGCAGGAGGGAATAAAGACCAAAGGACAATTATAATTAAAAGAAAAATTAGTCCCATTATTTCCAGATTTATCCCTTCCAAGACAATTGGTCAATGCCTATCTGCTAAATTTCTCAAGAGGTGAGGCGATAATGGGAGAAATCAATAGTTTTTAATTCATTTGTTCTTATTTTACTTTTTATTTATTTATTTATTTTTATCAACTGCTTACAAGATAATAGGTATAAGTAAAAACATAGTTTATGAATGCATGGATACATATAAGAAAAATAAAAAAACAATAAAAGAAACAATAGGACAGGGACGATAGGCACATTAGTGCACTTATGCATGCTCCCTACAGACCTCTTAGGAAAGGGGTGAGGTCAATAGTAGACAGTCTAAGATTAAAGTTTTTGGGGTTTGGGGAAGAAACCACAGAGTCAGGTAGAATATTCCAGACATTGACCACTCTGTTGCTGAAGTCGTATTTCCTGCAATCAAGTTTGATGCGGTTCACCTTGAGTTTGTATCTATTGTTTGCTCTTGTGTTGTTATGGTTGAAGCTGAAGTATTCATTGACAGTTAGGACATTGCAATGTATGATTTTATATACTATACTTAGATTGGACCGAAGGTGGCGTGGTTCTAGTTTTCTAGGTCTAGAATGTCAAGTCTGGTGGCATAAGGTATTCTGCAATGAGTAGAGGAATGGAGAACTCTTCTTGTGAAATATTTCTGGACTTTCTCAACTGTGTTAATATCAGATACGTAATGTGGGTTCCAGACTGATGAGCTGCATTCGAATATTGGTCTAGCAAATGTTTTGTATGCTCTAGTTATTAGTGTAATATTACCAGAGAAAAAGCTACGTAAAATTAGGTTAACAACACTTAATGCCTTTTTGGCTATGTAGTTACAGTGGGCTCTAGCACTTAAGTCATTTGAGATGAGTACTCCAAGATCCTTGACAGAGTTTGGATCATCAGCAAGTCTTGACTATTCAGCCTGTATTTTATTTTCTGATATATATTTTTTTGCCAATATATAGGAAAGAGCATTTATTTGTTGCGATTTGAAGTTGCCATTTGTTTGACCATTCTGATACATAGTCAAAGTCTTTTTGAAGGGTAGCAGTATTGTCTGTGGTGTTGAATAGCTTTACATCATCAGTGAAGAGAATGCAGTTGCTCTTGATATGATCGCAGAGGCCATTTATGTACAGTATGAAAAGAGTTGGTCCTAGAACACTGCCTTGGGGGATACCACTGTTGATGGGTACAGAATTTGATAGGACGCTCCCAATTTTGACCATTTGTTGTCTGTTTGACAGGAATGCTTCTATCCAGTTATGCAGATGTCCAGAGACACCATAAGATTTTAGTTTTAGGAGTAGTTTGTCGTGTACCACTGAATCAAAAGCTTTACAAAAGTCAATGTAAATTGTGTCCATTGCTTTGCCCTGATCAAGTTGTGTAATCCATATGTTTTTGCAGTGTTAGAGTTGCAGATTACATGAGTTTTTTCCTGAAACCACATTATTTATTAGAGTAGGTTGTTTGTTTCTAAGTGGAGGATGATGTATTGTTTAATAATTGATTCCATGAGTTTACAGGTGACGCAGCATAAAGAGATTGGTCTGTAATTTTCAACTAGGCTGGGGTCTCCTTTTTTGAAGATGTGGATGACTGTGGCTTGTGACCACAAGGAGCTGGTCCTGAAAGATTTTTCAAAGATTATGCTTAGAGGTTCGGCTATGGCAGTGGGTAGCTTTTTTAAGAAGTAGGCACATATTCCGTTCGGTCCAATAGATAGAGATGGTTTTAGATTGCGGAGTGCTTTGTCAACATTGTTTTCTGTAAAATCAATATGTATTAGATCATTGTAGTTGTCTGTGGTTCGACTAGGAAATACTGGGCATGATCCATTGCTGTTTACAAATACTGAGCCAAAGAATGTGTTAAAGAGGTTGGCTTTAATAGTGTCGTCATTGCAGTCTTTACCATTAGGTCCTGTCAGGGGTGGGATGGACCTTGAATCTTTTAGTTTGTTGTTTACAAAATTGTAAAAAGCACAGCTGGAATTGGTGCGTAGAAAGTTTTCCTCTTGTTTAATGTGATAATTGGTGCATTCAGTTTTTATCTGGTGGCATAAATTTTTGTATCGGCTTTTGAAATGAATTTTTGCAATGAGCTGGTCTTCTCTGGATGAATTGCTTTTTAATCCTGAGATGTTATCAGGCTCCTAATTTTTTCTTTTTAGCTCTTATTATAATAAAGTGTTTTTTTTAAGTCCAATGATGTATTATCTCCTTTCTTCCCTTATGTAAGTTGCTCTTCTTCTTCACTTGGTCTCAATTAACCGCATGGTACCTGGTGTGCAGATGGAGACATTTTGGCCTCTTTTGTTCCTGGGAAAAATCTGGGACTGCACTATCTTGTATCTGTTTTAAACACCCCTTTTTAAAGATTACATTTGCATTAAAACCCAGAAAAGACGTACCCTGGGGTGTTTTTTTTTTTAAAAAAAAAAAATCATTAGCCATTCTAGTAAAGGTTGCTGGGGATTATAGTCAGGGGTGGGATCCTATCAGCATAGGAATCGGTTTGGTAAGCGCGTGTGTGCAATACTTGCAAAACAACTTCTCCTGCAAGCAATGACCATCTCCTGCCGACGCATGGCACTCAGCTGTGCTGTGTAAAACAACTGAGGTAAGAATAAAGGACAGCCTAGAGCCCAGACAGGTGGGTCCTCCTCTGACTGCCCAGCCGGCCTCTGCCCTTCCCCAGCCTCCTCCACAACCTCCGGAGCCACACTTCCACTCCCTGACGGCTGTTCCTCCTCTCCCTCAGAGTCAGTCTCCACCAGGGGCATGACAATATACAAATATACATACACATACATACATACATACAAATACAAATATACATACACATACATACATACATACATACATACAGTTCCAAGTAAAGTTGCCTTCTATAGTACACACTGATAAACTTTGTTTTAAATTTGGAAATAAGTATAAAGAAGTTCATAAAATTAAGATTCTTGGGCAATTTGCATTATTTTTTTTAAAAAGCACACACTAGGCTAGGGGAAGCAGTACACGAACATTTTTCTATTTTCTAAGAAGTTGTTAAAAAAAGATGGAATGGTTATGTTGGGGAAAAAATAGTTTCATCTGTAATCTATATACTAGCCAGAAAGTAATCAACAGATTTCACTCCTCTTAATTACCAGGTTGGAAAGTATAAGTTCACCGCTCTTCTAAAAATCAAATAGATAAATGCTAGTGATGAGATTCAAAATTAGAACTCAATCTGCCAAGCCAAAATAAAGCAGGTAATTTTGAGTGGCAGCCTCTCAAACATAAAAGAACTTTCTCCAATTTTGATGTCCTTTAAGAAGAACGGTTTCCATATTCCAGAATTGTCAGTCATGGCCTTGTGGGATAGTGACTTTGGACTATTAATGACACGGTGCCTCAGTGGCTAAGACGCTGAGCTTGTTGATTAGAAAGGTCGCCAGTTCAGCAGTTTGAATCCCTAGCGTCACGTCATGGAGTGAGCTCCTGTTACTTGACCCAGCTTCTGCCAACCTAGCAGTTTGAAAGCATGTAAAAATGAAAGTAGAAAAATAGGGACCACTTTGGTGGGAAGGTAATAGTGTTCCATGTGTCTTCTTCAGCATTTAGTCCATTCATCTATCCATCCATCCATAGAGTATTAGATTCAATATCAATTTCTTTGATATTGAATCTAATATTTCTTCATGGTGTAACAGAATAAGAGAGTTGGAAGGGATCTTGGAGGTCTTCCAGTCCATCCCCCCACCCCTCCTCAGGCTGGAAACCCTATACCACTTCAGACAAATGGTTGTCCAATCTCTTCTTAAAAACTTCCAGTGTTGGAGAATTCACAACTTCTGGAGGCAAGTTGTTCCACAGGTTAATTGTCCTCGCTGTCAAGAAATTTCTCCTTAGTTCTAGGTTGCTTCTCTCCCTGATTAGTTTCCATCCATTGCTTCTTGTCCTGCCTTCAGGTGCTTTGGAGAATGGACTGATCTCCTTCTCTTCTTTTCACCCCTAGTCCTTCTTTTCAATAGATTAGACGTACCCAATTGCTGCAACCAAAGAGAACTTGAGGAGACATGCATTAAATCAGAATAGAGCTGGAAGGGACCTTGGAGGTCTTTTAGTCCAGCCCCATGCTCTAGCAGGAGACCTACCATTTCAGACAAGTGACTGTCCAGTCTCTTCTTAAAAACCTCCAGTGATGAAGCACCCACTACTTCTGAAGGCCAGCTGTTCCACTGGGTTAGTTGTCCTCACTATGAGGCAGTTTCTCCTTAATTCCGGGTGGCTTCTTTCCTTGATTAGTTCAATCAATTCAAGAATTCTGCAGAAGCTGACTCCGTTGTTTTGGGGACGTTTTCTTGATTAACACTGAAGAGTTTCTAATTAATCATTTAACCACTGGAGTCCTGAATTATCTCTAGTCTCCCACCTTCATGTACTTGTGTGTCTCAAACGGAAATTTTTTTTTTTTTTTGCTCATCATTACAAGAAACTTTTTTTTTTTTTTTTTGCAATCAGAACTTTTTGCAGAACCATCTTTCTCTCCAAGCAGAAACAAAATATTTATTTGGCTTGATGTATTCTACCTAGCAGGTAGTGGATCCCAATTGCAAAAATCCTCAGATTTGGTATGGGATACACAGAATTGGAAGGGACCTTGGTGGTCTTCTAGTCCAGGGATCTACAACCTTGGCAACTTTAAGACTTGTGGACTTCAACTCCCAGAGTTCCTCAGCCAGACTGGCTGAGGAACTCTGGGAGTTGAAGTCCACAAGTCTTAAAGTTGCCAAGGTTGGAGACCCCTGTTCTAGTCCAACCATCTCTTCAAGCAGGAGACCCTAGGCCAGTGGTCGCCAACCAGTGGGCTGGGGACCATTGGTGGTTTCTGAGAAAATTTTGGTGGTCCATAGAGAAATGTCCCCCCCCCAAAGCAATTAATCCAAACTGCACAGGAACACAAGGCTGCACTGCCCATATGGCCTGCCCACCCACTGGCCCCCACTCTTCAACCGAGTGCAAACCTACCTTGAGTAGAGCCACACAAGCTGGAACTGGAAGGTAAGACCAATGGCGGGGGGGGGGAGGGAAATCCACCCAGGGGTGGCTTGCTGCCATTGATGGGAAAGTCGGTCCCATATTCCAGAGCTGCAGTAGTCACAGGACTGGCCCTTTGGTCATCCTGGAGTAGCTCCTCCACCCAGGTGCACCAGCCTGCCATGGATGAGCAAAGGAACACTACTGCAGCTCTGGAATATGGGACCGACTTTCCCCCAATGTCAGCAAGCCACCGTCAGTCAAAATTCATATTAGTGGTCTGTGGGATTTAAAATTATGAGTTTGCTGAGGTCCAAAAGGTTGGCAACCCCTGCCCTAGACAATTCCATGTGATGTAAATGTTAGGAGTTCAACGGATGCCATTTGGGCAAGAAAACTAGGAAATAACACAGAAGTGGTGAATTGGCATGTTCAGCAATGTTCTGGAATGGCAATAGCAAATGGGATAAGCAGTCAATTTAGCAGCAAACCACATAAATGGAATTTTCAGAGCTGGGGATAGATGGCTGTGACGATTTTGGAAAAGCTGCAGCCTTGTTAACCAGTGACACTTCTGTGAGGAATTCACTGGGCCATCAGAACAGAGAAGCCATAAGACATTACTTGCCAATAATGAATACCTCATGCAGCCCCGAATTTGCAGCATTTATTGATGGCGGCAAGATTATTATTTTTATATATAATTGCTTTGTTCTATGCTCAACTTCCAAGTTCATTCGAGCTTTTGAGAATGGAAGTTCAACGACAGGACCAAAAGTCATCAAGGAGAATATCTCAAGGTTATTTTTATATATAGCTTAACACTAGTCATGAGGGTTAGGTTGCATTGTCCAAGACTGTTGAAAGGCATCAAGTGTTCCAGTCACATATTCAGAAACTAAGAGAATAAAAGAGGTGGAAGGGATCCTGGAGGTCTTCTAGTCCAACCCCCCTGCTCAAGCAGGAGACCCTATACCAATAGTGGCTAACCTCTTTGGGCTCCTGTGTGTGTATTTGCATGCACGCAGTCACATGCCAGCACGCAGAAGGCATTGTGTGCAGCCCCCATGCCCCCTGCGCATCCGCACACAAGCCCTGCCTGCCCCCCGCTGCCCCCTTACCTGCACTGCACCTCCCAGCTGATTTTTGGCTCATTTGAGGCCTTTTTTGGCCTCCCAGAGGCTTGAGGAAAACTTCTACAGCCTCTGCAGGCCGAAAAATGGGCCTGTTTCATCACTTCCGGTATTTCCGGAAATACAGGAAGTGACAAAATGGGTCTATTTTTCAGCCTGCAAAGACTTTCCTCAAGCCTCTGGGAGGCTGAAAAAGGCCTCAAACAGGCCAAAAATCAGCTGTGAGGCACGTGCATGCGCAGTGAGGCACAAATAGCTCTGCATGCCACCTGTGGCACGCATACCATAGGTTCACCATCCCAGCCCTATACCATTTCAGACAAGGGGTTTGTTATGTATTGAAAATGGTATACTCGAAATCCCCGAGCCTTGATTGGCCAAGGCACGGGGATTTCTGATTGGCCGATTTAGGTCTCCCGCGATTGGTGCAAACCAAGAGCAGGAGACTTGAATCGCTGCCGTTGGCCGTGGCAGCCTTGCGAAAGGTATAAAAGCCGCGGGCTTTTTGCCTTTCGCCGGTTCGGTTCACTTGTTACAATAAAGAGCTTTTAATTGAAGTCACCGACTCTGCGCTTATTTCCGGACACGACACTGGCGACGAGGGTGGGATCTCGCCCCTGAACCGAACCCCGTGTCCACCTAAGAACCAGCGACAGCACTAAAATGGCGAAGATAGCACCGCCCGCCCCTTTCAACCCTGCCGCCGAAGATTGGGAATCGTATTCGGATCGGTTCCGAATGTACCTAGAATGCGCCGGCATGAAGGACGCCCCGGGCCCGCTGAAACGCGCTGTCTTTCTTACACACTGCGGACCAGAAGTCTTCCAGATGGCTAAGGCATTAGCCAAGCCGGCAGACGCAACCGCCATGGACTGGGACGTCCTAGAACCAATACTGCGGCGCCATTATGCCCCCGAGGTCCCCATCCTAATACGGCGCAACGAGTTTTACCGCCGAAACCAGAAGCCCGACGAAAAATTGAGCGATTTCGTCGCAGAACTGCGGCGGCTGGGAGGACTCTGTGAGTTCGAGGGTCTCAACAGTCTCATAAGAGACCGCTTCGTACTCGGGTTATGGGATCCTACTCTGCAGAGCCGACTTATGGCCAAGGGCGACATCAGCCTAGCCGATGCCCTTACAGCCGCCGCAGCCGCTGAAGCAACACGCACGTCAGCAGACAGCATGCGAAGATCTGACGCGAAGGGCGGGAACAACAACCCGGCAAGGTCGGCCGACGCAAGAAGTGAAGCGACCGCACACTACGGTGAATACCAGTCGAACTCCAGCACGTCAGAAGACGAGGAGGACATTCACCGAGTACAGACGGGACGCGGCGATCAACGAAGTCGAAAAGGCCGTAAGTCGAGGACCAGTTGCGCCGGGTGCGGCGGCGACCACCCCAGGTCAGAATGCCGATTTTTTGACTCTATCTGTAGGCATTGTGACCGAAGGGGTCACATCGCCCGAGTTTGCCGCCAAAAGAAGACTCGCAGCCCGCCCAAATGGGAGCAGCACGACAGACGGAGAGAAAACTCCCCGCCCAGAACCAGAGAACGACAGCCAGACGGTCGATGGGACCGCGCTCAACGATCTCAAAGAAGCGGCGACGGTCGACGGAAAGAAGAAACCCATCAGACGGTGACCATCGGCCACGCCACCTCCGACGGCGCTAGAAAAATACATGTAGAGGTATATATAGATGGCCAACCATGCAAGATGGAAGTGGACTCTGGGTCCTACCTTTCCATGATTGCATGGCGTGAAATCAAAAGACTGGTGCCCACTCTACAAAAGAGAAACGTGCAGACACAAAAGATCATCATTAAGGACTACCAAGGGAACCGTGTCCCGGTAGTAGGCACCAAGAATTTCAACATAACCTACAAAGGCCACACCGAACAACTACCACTCACAATCGTCGATCGCGACCGCCCAAGCCTACTGGGTCTACAATGGTTCGCCCCGCTTAACATCGCACTGACAGGTGTCAACCAAGTCACCATCGAAGCTTGGGAACAGCGGCTAACCCAGGAGTTCCAGGAGGTGTTCGATGGAGGCTTGGGCAAGTACCAGGGGCCCCTTATCTCATTTGACTTAGACCCAAGGGTTCCCCCTAAGAGACTTAAGCCTAGAAGGGTACCGTTTGCATTAAAACCAAAAATTGACGAGCAGCTTGACAAACTCGTCAAACAAGGGGTATTACAACCGATAGACCACGCCAGGTGGGAAACCCCTATAGTGACCCCAGTAAAACCGGACGGGTCAGTGAGAATTTGCGGGGACTATAAGGCCACCCTAAATGGCGCATTACAACAAAGCGCCTACCCAGTCCCTATAGTACAACATCTGCTACACTCGCTAGGAGGGGGCAAAGTCTTTGCAAAACTCGACCTTGCTCAGGCATATCAGCAGCTGCCGGTAGACGAGAAAACGGCGGAAGCCCAAACAATAGTGACCCATCGGGGGGCCTTCAGGTGTAACCGACTCCAATTCGGAGTCAGCGTGGCACCAGGCATTTTTCAAAGCCTGATGGAACGTTTGTTGCAGGGCATTAAAGGGGTGGTGCCCTATTTTGACGACGTACTAATAGCGGCGCCAAATGAAGCCGAGTTAGAGACGCGACTCAGACAAGTCTTAACAAAATTTAAAGAAACAGGACTTAAGGTTAAGCGAGAGAAATGCAATCTATGTACAAAGCAAGTAGAGTTTTTGGGCTATCTCCTAGATCAAAAGGGCATTCACCCTACAACTAAAAAGATAAAAGCCATCAAGGAAGCCCCCACCCCAAGATCCAAAACAGAATTACAAGCATTCCTAGGATTACTAAATTTCTATAATGTTTTCCTACCTCAAAAGGCAACGGCGGCGGAGCCCTTACATAGACTCCTAGACAAGAAGGCAGCCTGGACTTGGGGGAGGCGAGAACAAACCGCTTTTCAAAAGACCAAAGACCTCCTCACCTCCGATGCTGTCCTGATGCAATTTAGTGAGACTTTACCACTAGCTGTCACTTGCGACGCATCACCCTTCGGCGTCGGCGCTGTCCTCAGCCACACCCTCCCAGACCAGAGAGAAGCACCCATCGCCTTTTTCTCCAGGACTCTGACCAAACCAGAGCGCAACTATAGCCAGCTGGACAAGGAAGCTTTGGCTATAGTTGCCGCCGTTAAACGTTTTCATGAATACTTGTACGGCCGCCCGTTCACCATCGTGACGGATCACAAACCTCTGTTGGGCATCCTCCCGGGAGACCGAGCCACGCCCAACATCTTGTCACCCCGAATGACAAGATGGTCGGAATTCCTGGCAGCCTACAATTACGAACTGTTACACAAGCCAGGTAAGAAAATCTCGCACGCAGACGCTTTAAGCCGCTCGCCCTTACCTAATTCTGAACCTGACCCAGCACCTACCATAAATACCCTGAGCATAGAAAGTTTACCTATTACTGCATCCGACATTGCCAGGGAAACCATTAAGGACAGGCGTCTGGCGCGAATCTTACACTGGTTAGAAAAGGGCTGGCCAGAAAAAGACTGTGACGAGACTTTTAAAACATTCCGCCAGCGCCAGACCGAACTGTCACTACTAAAGGGATGCATTCTATGGGGTGACCGGGTGGTAATTCCAGATAGATTGCAAGAAAAAGTGTTGAGGATGCTGCATGAGGGTCATCCTGGCATCGTCAGGACTAAAGCCCTGGCCAGAAGCTACGCTTGGTGGCCAGGGATGGACAAGCAAATTGAGGCATGGGTCGCCAAATGCCACCGATGCCAGGAGACCAGATCCAGCCCACCCACAGCACCCATCCGGGATTGGGAAACACCACGAGGGCCCTGGTCTAGAATCCATCTCGACTTTGCGGGCCCCACAAACGGACATACGTTCTTAATCACAGTCGACGCATACTCAAATTGGCTAGAGGTGGCCGACATGAAATCCACCACCACAGAGGCTGTCATAAAAGAACTGAGCAAACTGTTCTCCACACACGGCCTCCCAGACGTCATCGTCTCAGACAACGGGCCCCAATTCACCTCCATCGAATTCGAACGGTTCCTGGCAGAGAAGGGCATCCGCCACGCGTTGACAGCACCGGCGCATCCGGCGGCGAACGGTAGGGCGGAACGGATGGTCCAATTTACAAAAAAAACACTCAGGAAAATGGACCACGCAGAGATCAACGACAAAATCAACCGCCTACTCTTCATACAACACATCACTCCCAACACTACAACCAACAAGAGTCCGGCAGAACTTTTAATGGGCCGGAAGCTGAGGTCTCCACTTGACAGACTGCACCCGACCTACAACCCGGAGCAGCCCCCAGACTCCAGCTCCAGGTTCCGGACATTTAACCCAGGCGACCTGGTCTACGCAAAAAACATGACGGGGGACCCCCTATGGATCCCAGCCGTCATAACACAAATCACTGGTCCAAAGTCGTACCGGCTCCAAACCACGGACGGGCGAGCCTGGAAACGGCATATTGACCAGTTAAGGTCCAGAACGGCAACTGACCTCAACCCCCAAGAAGCGAACCAAGGGGGGAGGGAATACCCGGAAAGACAATCGCAAAATAAAATAAACCAAAAATACTCACCAGAAAACAGCCATCGCGAGTCCCCTCCGGAGAAGAACCATCTGGCCAGCTCTACCGACTCGGAGAAGCCAAGCGGGAGCGGCGAAATCCGCAGCTCAACCGACCTGGTAGGCCCAGGCGGGAGCCACGGCGAAAGAACCGGCCCGTTCATCCAGCCGGTTCGCGAAGAGGCAGGAGCAGCCAAAGGAACGACCGCTCCGGCCGAGATACAACAGGAAAGTGAGTTGCGCAGGTCAACTAGGACTCGACGGAGCCCCGCCTACCTGCGTGACTACACCACCTGACGGACCGTACCAAGGGGGGAGGGGTGTTATGTATTGAAAATGGTATACTCGAAATCCCCGAGCCTTGATTGGCCAAGGCACGGGGATTTCTGATTGGCCGATTTAGGTCTCCCGCGATTGGTGCAAACCAAGAGCGGGAGACTTGAATCGCTGCCGTTGGCCGCGGCAGCCTTGCGAAAGGTATAAAAGCCGCGGGCTTTTTGCCTTTCGCCGGTTCGGTTCACTTGTTACAATAAAGAGCTTTTAATTGAAGTCACCGACTCTGCGCTTATTTCCGGACACGACAGGGTTGTCCATCTCTTCCTGAAAATATCCAGTGATGGAGCACACACCACCTCTGGAGGCAAGCCTTTCCACTGATTAATTTTTCTTACAGTCAGGAAAATTATCCTTAATTCCAGGTTGCTTCTCTCCTTGATTAGTTTCCATCCACTGCTTTTTGTCCTGCCTTCTGATGCTTTGCTAAATAGGTTGACCTCTGCTTCTTTGTGGCAGTCTGAAGGTGAAATTCAACCACCTTGGCCCATCTTGGTGGAGGTGGGAGGGAAGGCTTCAATTGGTAAAAAAAAAATTCACCTGTGATTGCTATTACTATTATACCAAGTAATACAAGCCACACCCACAGAGCCGGTAGGGAAAATTTTTGAATTGCACCCCTGTGGCAGTCCCTCAAATATTGGAACACTGCTATCATATCACCCCTAGTCCTTCTTTTCACTAGACTAGAAAAACCCTAGTCTTCAACTGTTCTTCATTTGCTTTAGCCTCCAGCCCCCTAATCTTCTTTGTTGCTCCTTTCAGAGTCTCTGCATCTTTTTTATAATATGGTGACCAAAACTGGATGCATATTCCAAGTGTGGTCTTTAAAAGGCAGGGTTTACACTATCAGTTTTTAAAGGTGGTGTCTTCAATCTCCTTGTGCCACAGATTTGAAGATATTAAGATGATATTTGAAGATATTAAGATGAAACTAGGATGATTAGTGGACCGGACACTAAAACATATGAAGAATGGTTGCAGGAACTGGGCATGGCTAGTCTAGTGAAGAGAAGGACCAGGGGAGGCAGGATAGCAGTCTTCCAGTATTTGAGGGGCTGCCACAGAAAGGAAGGGGTCGAACTATTTTCCAAGGCTTCTGAAAGCCAGACAAGGAACAATGGATGGAAACTGATCAAGGAGAGATTTAACCTGGAAATAAGGATACATTTTCTGACAGTGAGAACAATCAACCAATGGAACACCTTGCCCTCAGAAGTGGTGGGAGCTCTACCACTTGAGACTTCCAAGAAGAGATTGGACTCCCATGTGTCAGAAATGGTGTAGGATCTCCTGCTTAGGTGGGGGGTTGGACTAGATGACCTACAAGGTCTCTTCCAACTGTCATCTGAAACAAAGACTCTCCTTATTCTTGACAATGCTCACCTTGATTTAAAAAAAAATGCTCAGGAGAGATGGAAAGTTGAAGTCCCCCTTTTTTTGCCCTAAAATACAGCGTCATTCAATTCACAGATTGGGGGATCACTCTGGCAATAAAAGCGGGAAGAAATTTTTGGATGGTTGTGTTGGAAGACAGTCCAATAAAGAAACACAAAAGGCAGTGCATTGTGCAAATGGGCCCATTTCCAGCCTTCCCAAACTCCCAGGAGGGTCATTTTTGGCCCTCCCTGAGCCTCCACATGCGCTCTGCACTTACCTGCATCCAAAACAGGATGTATGGGGCCTCCTGCGTCGGGAGGGAGGCTTGGGCAGGGCCAGCCAGGAGTGGGATTTGGGGGTTCTCTGAACTGCACAGAATCTTAGCTAGGGGCTCTCCCGAACCCCTGTGAACTCCCAGCAGCGAACCCCCTGGTCATAAGTCAAGAACTACCTGTATAAACCAAGTGGTGAAGGGCATTGCCCTAAAATATCCTCCTCTCATCTTCTACTGATCAGTAGATCTTCTCTTTCTGCTCCTGAGTCATTTCTCTTTTGTTTTGTTTTTTACACTTTGCCTGTGTTCCTGCCAAGAGAAAATTAAAACATGAAAACACCGCATATAATTACAATCCCACTAAAGCTTGCACAATCTGTGTGATCATGTGATGGCAGAGTCAATAATTAACATTCGATTCGAAATAGCTGGCATTTGGCTAGTTGATGGCTTTCATGCACTCAATCCATTTTTAGAAGAGGCACTTTTGCCTCATTAGTCACAGTGAGGCAGTAGGTCAAAATCTCTTCTCACAAACCCACAATTTTTTCTTATGAAAAGTGTTAATAGGCTGAACAAACCAGAGTGCTCTGACTCCTAGCCAACTGTTATGTTTGGAGCATGGGCGAGAAAGAATGGAGACAAGTCTCTGAACGGTGAACTTCAGCTCTTTATTTACATGGTGACTTCTGCTCAATAGCAGTTTAAACCCGCCTTATATAGGCAACCCTTGTAACTATTAACCAATAACCAACGGGGAGCGCTAGCTCCCATAACCAATAGGAATTCTCTGTTAAGGGCCAATCGGATTCCCGGAGCGGACCAATCCGATCCAGCCGCTTAACAGCCAATCAGAAGTGCAGGGCCAGAACCCTGCACTTTACTTCAAGCTCACGCTTTATTAACTTTATGCATTCACAACACCCCTTCCCCCTGGCTTCTGTTGCAGGGCGCAGTTACATAGTCCTTTAAGTAGGACAGTTGCTTTATTAGTCTCTTTGATTTTCGCTGTGTCATTTGGCTGCAATCACGCTGAGGTAGATCGTTGTTTGGCAGTGGGGCGGTTTCTGGTTCAGAGTTCATTTCCATGTCGTTGCCCAAATTCTCTGTAATTCCCTGAGGTGCAATTGTTTCCCTCTCTGGTTCCACTTCCTGAGTCTCTATTATACCGTCGTTCCCTTCGAACGGATTTTCTTCTCCTTGGAATTCATCTTCTTCCGTACCTCCCCCCCCTCAGTCTGGTCATAGGGGAGTTCAGGACTGCCCGCCAGAAGCCGCGATCGTAATTGATCGATATGGCGCTTCCATAGTCTATCGTCAAAACATTGTACAAGGTAGGATCTTGAGCCGGTTACACAAACTACTGTTGCCTCCACCCACAATGGGTCGCCCGATAGGTTTTTAGCGTATACCAAATCCCCTACCTGGAAGGCACCCACTTATACTCTGAAAAATACGGTACCTTTGGTGTTGTGGACTTCAACTCTCAGAATTTCTCAGACAGCATGGCTGGCTGAGGAATTCTGGGAGTTGAAGTCTACAAGTCTTAAAAGTTGCCAAATTTGGAGACCCCTGATCTAACAAGACCCATCCATTCAATTGAAGAAGCCACAAATAATTAAGTCTGAATACCAAAATATCTGAAAGGACCAGCACCAAGAAATGATCCCCAGAACCAATCAATGCCTTAGGAAAATCTTTCTCGAACTCTTAGCTCCTTTCCAACCAGCAAATAGTATTAAAAGGCTTAAACTTTCATGAGCGGCAACTGATTTCATGGGATGTAATTTTTGTAAATAAGCACAACTCTCCAGATGGGTTATATTGCAATACCCTTCATCTCCAAGATTATCTCTGTTGGCTTCATTTCTAAGGCTCAATTAAATTAGCAAAACTCCATTAGATCACATTTAGTATCCATCACAAAGTTTTCATATCTTCTCAGATTTCCTGCTGGGTGCCTGATCATTCTGAGACACAACCTGAAAGGAGAATGGCCACACTCAGTGTTTACTCTCAGGATGATCTCTGATTCAATCATCTCCTATTCTGGGCACCAAACAAAGCTTTTTAAAGTTTTCTTCATGTATATCTTTCTTTAATGGATTGCTCTTCAGATGTAAAAGTTTATAATCCACAGCCATATTCTTGATCCTTTCTGTGAGGTTCTTATTAGTACTCTTTTCACTATGGCTGTTATGATGAAGGGTGTGTTTTTATTTTAAACATATTCACAGGTTCCATCCTGGGAAAATTTGAGATAGAACAATCTTTTCCAGATTTTAAAGCACTCTAATCATGGAGTCCCAAAAATGTTTTTCAAAAGGCAACTGAACCTCTTCGTTTTTCCTTGAAGATGTTTTGCTTTTCATCCAAGAAGCTACTGCAATTCTGACTGAATGGTGAAGGATGGAAGGATTTATGTTATGCAGTATATTTTGCAAAGAATATAAATCCTTTTCCATTTTCCACCATTCAGTCAGAACTGAAGAAGCTTCTTGGATGAGAAGTGAAACATGTTCAAACAAAACAAAGCCCAGCTGCCTTTTGAAAAAAAGTACATTTGGGACAACCATGACCTGGGTGACTGAGAATCTCATAGACATCTAATCATGGAGAACTCTTAAATGTCCATTTGTCTCTGGCCAAGCATCTGGATGGAAAATGTTGCAAAATTTGACTTGAGTCTATCATCTGCACCTCTATAACTGTCTGGTTTGGTTCTGCAACCCAACAGGACTGACACAGACTTCAGAGGATAATTAGGACTGCAGAAAAAACAATTTCTACCAACCTGCCTTCCATTGAGGACCTGTATACTGCACGAGTCAAAAAGAGGGCTGTGAAAATATTTACAGACCTCTCACATCCTAGACATAAACTGTTTCAACTCCTTCCCTCAAAATGACACTATACGGCAGTGGTCCTCAACCTTTTTTATACCAGGGACCAATTTCAAGCAGAAACACTTTTTTAAGAAGGGGGGGGAGGGGGGAATCCGAGTTTGGTGGTTTGCTTGCAGAGGTTTCATTACCTGACTAGGTAACATCTGATGTTGTTACCTAGTCGGGTAATAAAACGTCTGCCAGCAAACCACCAAGTTCAGGGAGCGCCAATGCCTCCTCATTGCAACCCTGAGCAACAGATATTCTTTTCTATTGGGACATTTAAAATGGAGGGTTTCAGCTGCAGATTCAGGAACTGCGCCGGGCTGAGGAGCGCCTTCAAAACTGAGCACTGGGCGGCCCACGGCTCTCGGCCCTGCCTTCCTCAACCCCATCCCTCAGGTGTCTCCCTCCCTCCCTCAGGTGTCTGCCTCGTTCCTCTCTCAGTCGCTCTCTCGCTCCTCCACCAGCCCAGGAAGAAACTGCTTCAAAGAAGCCAGCAGCGTGGCTTTTCCTGTCACCGCAGCTCCTCCAAAGCGCCCGTTCACCCCCACCTCGTCGCCCGCATGCGGTTCAATCCAGTGCTCTGTTCTGCCTGCCTGCCTGCCTTCGTTTCTGGTTGTTTTGGAGCAGTTTCAGCTGATAAAAAGAGGCGAATAGTTATTATTCTCAGCCGAAGCTGCTCTGAAACAACCAGAAACGAAGGCAGGTAGGCAGGCAGAACAGAGCACTGGATTGAACCACGAGCGGCTGGGTGGGAGTGAAAGGGCGCTTCGGAGGAGCTGCGCCGACAGGAAGCCACCCTGCCAGCTTCTTTGAAGCAGTTTCTTCCCTTTTCTAGGTACCATAGGCACTGAGCTGCAATCTCCTGGACCAGCCTTAAGAGATTTCTCTGTGGTACCTTGGTATTATTTTTCTTCAACAAATAGCCTAATTCATCTACATGCTTCCTTTGTTCCTCAGAAAGTGAAGACCCCATACTTACAAAAACCAAAAAGTTGAAGAAACCACAAAGGGTTGAAGGTGCACCAAATCCTTGCCAGACAAAGCAAGAGGGTCCCTGTTCAGGTGCCACTTGTTGTAATGACGAGGCAGTCGAGTTGTTTGATAATGAACAATTGAATTATGATGATCTTTATTGGAGTGTAGTCTTGCATTTATATACATTTTTAGTTATCCTCCATCATTGGTTAACTTTGGTTACTGCTTAACTTGCATTACTGTTTAGTACAGTAATCCATACAATTAATTATCTCTAGTTAAAGTCTAACATATGTCTATTTCCCCTCTCTAATCCTCCTTTATCCATAGATTAGTGACTTTGTTTGCCTGAGTTGTATTTGCTTGGAAACATTCTTTATCTGAGGTTTGCCATCCGAAATTGGAACATTCCTGCAATTACAACTCTACAACGTATTTTGGTACATAGGGATCTCATGGGCTATTTAAAAAGGACCAAGACTTGGATAGAGATATTGAACTGAATCTGCTCCACCAAGGGTTAAATATTTCCTGTGGGATAATAGAAGCACAGATAACCATTCCATTTCCAAAAATCCTCCTTTCCACTAAATCACAGTCTTATGTCAGCCCCAACAGAAAATGTCTTTAAGCATAAACTCCTGGCTCAATATTTACCTTCTGCAAAAAACACCAATTCTGCAAAGCACGTATCTGAAATAACTAGTCTCCTGCTGATTTTGTGTGAGTTTGTAAGAAAAAAACAGAAATGGCTCTTCCTTCCTTCCTTCCTTCCTTCCTTCCTTCCTTCCTTCCTTCCTTCCTTCTGTTGGAAGTTAAAACCCACCCCTCTTCTAGGAAAATGAAATATTTTAGGATATATTTTTAAAAGGCAGAATATTTCCCCTAAAAGAGAAGAAGAAACTCAGAGAAGCAGAAACTCAGCCCCACCCCACCTTTGTCAACGGGCCATTAAGGGCTGAGCCAGTCTATTCTACATAACAAAGATTTATCTCCTTCAGGCAGAGCCATTTAATTGCCCTTCATTGCATCACTCACCAAGTTTCAACCAAACTTAGCATGCAGACAACCTACAAAGCTAGCTATGACCTCTGATAACAACCAATCAGGATACCCTTCCTGTGCCCCAGGAAGTTCAAGCCAGAGAGGATATAAAACCCAGGGACTCTCAGCATCTCCTCCCTTTTTCTTCGCCCAACAGCTCCAAAGCATGTGATCCTATCTACCATTAAACCATCTTTTCAAACAGCCTGCATGTTTCCAGTGTCTTTTTCCCCACTTAGAACTTAACCCAGAAGGATATTTCTTCCAATCCTTCCTGCCTGCCTGCCTGCCTGCCAACCAATCTACCTGCCTACTTACCTACCTTACATTTAGACTCCAAATGGATGGAAACTGATCAGGGAAAGAAGAAGCAATCTAAAACTAAGGAGACATTTCCTGATAGAACAATTGAACAGTTTGCCTCCAGAAGTTGTGGGTGCTTCAACACTGAAGATTATTTTTAAATTGAGAATCTCCTCACCTTTAGAAAGAAAAACCCATGGCCATTAAAAGCGTTGTCCTTCTGTCTTTAAAGTTATCCATTAAAACTTCTGTCTGTTGACCATCAGTGCCATCTGGTGGACAAGGGTGAGACACTGTGGAGAGCAGGAGACTGCACCAAAAATATTCTGGCTTGAAATTAAATGATGCAAGCCTGGAGTGTCCAGGAAACGGTTTCATATGTCAATTTGTAGTTCAACCATAACTCAGGGTTAACATTGTGATGGGCTTCGTTGAGGCCCTGGAAACCAGCAGTATTTTGCATCTCATTTCCTTTGCTCCACAGTAGATCAGTGGTTCTTAATCTGCGGTCTGCAGACACCTGGGAGACCGTAATGTTATCATAGAAAGTCATTGGATGCTTGAAGAGATGTTATGGTTTAAATCTTGAGGTAACTCCTGGGGGTCTGTGGCCATGGTCCCTGGCCACAAAATATATTTGAAGAGGGTCTATGCTGAAGAAAAGATTGAGAGCCATTGCAGTAGAATATACATATATACATACATACATACATACATTACATATATGAATAGAACAGAATAGAATAGAATTCTTTATTGGCCAAGTGTGATTGGACACACAAGGAATTTGTCTTTGGTGTATATGCTCTCAGTGTACATAAAGAAAAAATAAAATACATTCATCAAGAATCATAAGATACAACACTTAGTGATAGTCATAGGTTACTAATAAGCAATCAACTCATGCTAGGGAACAAATAAAACAGTATAAATTGTAAAGATACAAGCAAGACAGTTATAGTCATAAGTGGAAAGAGGTAGGTACTAGGAAAGATGAGAAGAATAATAGTAATGCAGACTTAGTAAATAATTTGACAGTGTTAAGGTAGTTAGTTGTTTAGCAGAGTGATGGCGTTTGGGAAAAAACTGTCCTTGTGTCTAGTTGTTCTGGTGTGCAGTGCTCTATAGCGTCATTTTGAGGTCAGAAGTTGAAACAATTTATGTCCAGGATGTGAGGGGTCTGTTGATATTTTCACAGCCCTCTTTTTGACTAGTGCAGGATATAGATCCTCAATGGAAGGCAGGTTGGTAGCAATTGTTTTTTCTGCAATTCTAATTATCTGTTGAAGTCTATGTCTGTTCTGTTGGGTTGCAGAACCAAACCAGACAGTCACAGAGATGCAGATGACAGACTCAATCATTCCTCTGTAGAACTGGATCAGCAGCTCCTTGGGCAGTTTGAGCTTTCTGAGTTGGCGCATAAATAACATTCTTTGTTGTGCTTTTAATGTATAACACCGCTGCTTTAATTAAGAAGGCACAACAACGGTTGTATTTACTAAGGATTCTTAGGAAACAACAACTGGCTGAGAGTCTATTGACTACTTTCTATCGGAGTTCAATTGAGGGTATATTATCCTACTGTCTCTGTGTATGGTTCTTGAGCTGCACAGTGGCAGAGAAAAAGGCAATTCAGAGGGTGATTAAGACAGCCCAAAACATCATTGGCTGCTCACTTCCCTCTTTGGAAGAACTGTATAGGAATAGATGTAGGAGGAAGATACTTAATATATTGAATGACTCCTCTCATCCGGGACATCAGCTCTTTGAACTATTACCATCGAGAAGGAGATTTAGGGTATTAAGAACAAGGACGACCAGATTTAAGAACAGTTTTTATCCAAGTGCAGTTTTGAGTTTGAATGCAGGGTCATAAGATTTATGTGGAAGTGAATGAGAGTAATGGAGTTTTACATTTTTAAATTTCATAGAGATCATTGTATGGTCGTCTGTATTTAGTTTTAATTTAATTTAATTTTTTTCTTTTAGTGGTGTTTGTCCAGTTTTTACTTGTGGAAGAGCACCTCATTTCATTGCACCCGCTTGCGAGTGTAATGACAAATAAACTCTATAAACTATAAACTATAATATAAATTATAAATATAATTTATACATTTCTTTTACATTCATGTGAACAGTATATTGTCTTGGGCAATTTGCTTACAAGTAGTAATATTTATCCAATTTCTAATCTCTATCTCTATTATCAAGCCATTGATAAAAAAAGTTCCATGTTGAAAAATATTCTGTATCTTCTTTATTCTTTATCTTTAATGTCAGCGTATCCATTTCTGCACAATCTCATTTTTTTTATAAAAATAATTACTCTCTCCTCTGTAGGTATTTCCTCATTTTTCTAGTGCTGTGCAAATACAATGCTCACTGCTGTCAAATCATGGAATATTAAGTATATAGTCCCTTTATCATACTTTTCGGGTACTATGACTAAAAAAAAAAAATTCTGGTTTGTAATCTATGTGTTCAGTAGATGATTTTTAAAGTGATGATGCATGCATGAATTTTCCACTAGATGTCACTAACTCATCACAAAAGCAGAATATTAAGCATCTGGGAGCAGAGATTTGAATCCTCGATATTACATTACAGTAATAGATCAAAGATTAGGGTGAATCATTAGAAGGGACCTTTGAGGTCTTCTAGCCCAACCACCTGTCCAAGGAAGAAGACCTTATACCATCCCAGACAAATGGTTGTCCAAATTTTTTTTGGAAAACCTCCAGCAATGGAGCATTCACAATTCTGAGAGACAACCTGTTTGTCTGATTACAGATAGTCCTCAACTTACAAGTCATTTAGTGACCATTCGAAGTTACAACAGCACTGAAAAAAAGAGATTTATGGCTGTTTTTCACACTTACGACAGTTGTGGCATCTCCATGGCCAGGTGATTTGCATTTGGAGGGTTGACAACTGATTCCCATTTATGATGGTTGCCTGTGATCTCCTTTTGCGACCTTCTGGTGAGCAAAGCCAATGGGGAAACGTGATTCACTTAACAACCGTCTTACTAATTTAACAGATGCAGTGATTCACTTAAAACAAACGTGCTGAGAAAAGTCGTAAAATGAGGCAAAAATTGACTTAACTTTTTCCCTTAGCAACATAAATTTTGAGCTCAATTGTGGTCGTATGTTGAGGACTATCCTGCTATCCTGTCACCCCTAAACCTTCTCTTCATCAGATTAGACATATGAGGCTCCTTTAACTACTCAAGATGTATCCTTAAAACATAGGCAGAAGCCAGGAAGAACCGCGGTGGCACAATGGTTAGAGTGCAGTACTGCAGGCTACTTCTGCTGACTGTCGGCTGCAAAGCGGTGTATAAGTCCACATCCTATTGCTATTAATCTTTTTCTGGATTGTTCTGACATCTACCAAAAATGAAACCAATAATTTACACTTAGTTGCACATCCAATGGGGATTACATTTTGAGGAACTAGAACTAAGGGGTGTTACTTCTACTTTTTCTAAGGAATTACAGAAAATCCTCCCCTATTGCCATCAAGATTTGGTGAAGGAAATGAAGACTTGGTTTAAATTGGCTGCTTCTTTTGAAAAATGAGGTGCTGTTGCTGTTTGGTTTATTTGATTTATATGTATATATCTATAAACTGCTTTGCTCAACTCTTTCTTGATTAATAACATTAATTATTGCACACACACTCACAAATAAGTCACAAATTGTCAGGACTCTTGCTCATTGTGCAAAACATTGTAGCATCCTTTTTATCTTAAGCTCCCTAATGCAGCTTCTCCCCTGGATATTAAGAACAGATAGAATAATAGAGTTGGGAGGGACCTTGGAGGTCTTCTAGTCCATCCCCCAGCTCAAGCAGGTGACCCTATTGTCCAGTCTCTTTTGGGAAGCCTCCAGCGATGGGGCACCCACAACTTCTGAAGGCAAAGTGTTCCACCGGTTGATTGTTCTCACCATTAGGACCATTAGGTCTCTTTAATTCTAGGTTGCTTCTCTCCATGGTTGGTTTCAAAAGTGTGTTGTTCAGCAGGTTCTGACCAGTTCTGGAGAACCGGTCGTGGAAATTTTGAGTAGTTTGGAGCACCAGCAATTCCCACCTCTAACTGGCCCTGCCCCCATCTTTTCTCTGTCTCCCAAGTCCCAGCTGATTGGCTGGGTCTTCTTTGGTTGCCCTGCCCAGGAGAATGGAGCTGAAAAGCAGGTTAGTGGAGTGAGGAGGGGATGGGGATTTTGCAGGAAACTTCCGCTGCCATGCCCACAGAACCAGTAGTTTTAATAAAAAAATTGAATCCCACCACTGGTTGGTCTCCATCCGTTGCTTCGTCTTGCCTTTTGGTGCAATGGATGGAAACTAAGAACATGCAAGCATTTAAGCACCAGAGAACTTGCAAATTGTACACCATCCAGAGCCCCTCGTTGAGGGAGATGGGTGATTAAGAAGTGTGAAATGTACACAGCTAGCTAGCTAGCTAAACAAATAAACAAACTCTCCCCCCCCCCCCAGAATAATTGCAGGATCAGTTTATCATCATGCATTAAAATAAACAGCCTGCACTTTCTGCTTGAGGGACATTCCAAGACAGCTTTTCAATTAAATTTCAGGGAGGACATGTCACTTCCTTGGGGAAGTGGGAGTAGACCTCAGGAAATTAGCTAATGGTTAATGTAAATAGAAAAGGCTTTGGATTCTCATAACAGGCTCTGCATTGAAGCCGGATTACCGATTTCCCTTGCGTTGAAACAAGTAAAATTGTACAAACTGTTTGTTTGTGTGAAGAAAAACCTGGTGAACTTTATACCTTGGTGTTTTCAAAGGAGGCTGGATCCTTAAGTGCTGTTTTGGCCAGCGGTCAAAAAATTTGCCCTCGTGAACTATACGATTTCAGCAGAGAAGAGACTAGCCTGTAGCTGGAATCCCCGTTGGGGGGTTTGCCATCAGACGTTTTGGGGTTATTTCCAGCAAGGTTAGACTTAGAGGAATGAGAAGAGGGACATGAGCCAGGGAAGGAACAGTTTGAGGGCAGGATAACAAAAAAATTTGAGAGGCACCATTGTCCTCTCCACAAAGATTGTCCCCAGGTTTCTTGTTGCAGTTGTTAGGGATACACAGGGGTGGGCTTCAAATATTTTAATGACTGGTTCTCTGCCCAGTTGCTGGATGGGCGTGGCCTAGTCAACATCCTGCACCATGGCGGGGAGGGCGCATTTTCACCTTCCCTGGGGTCCATAGGCTTGTTGTGGTTCAACCGCAGCCAGTGCAAATGGCAGTGGAATCGGATAGTGGGGAAGTAAAGGGACCAGTCAGGGAGTCTGGAGAGGACTCGGATGAGGGTCCTGCATCTGATGCAGAGATGTGGCCAGGACCATCTGGGAGTGGGGTGCTGCCTCTGGAGCTTTTGGCGTCTGGCAGCAGCGAGGCAGAGGAACAAGGGGAGCCTCTTCCCAGTGCGCGTGTGCGCAGAGCTGCTAGAAGGCGAGAGCAGCTGAAGCAGAAGGGGAGACTCGGAAGTAAGGCTGGGAGTTGATTGCCTCTCCCATAATCACAAGGGCACTGAAAATTTTCCAGTCATTTATGCAACTTCCCCATAGTCACGTGATCGAAATTTGGACGCTTGGCAACTGACTCATATTTATGAGTGTCCTGGGGTCATGTGATCCCCTTTTGCGACTTTCTGACAAGCAAAGTCAATGAGGAAGCCAGATTCACTTAACAACTGCAAAGATTGACATAACTGTGGCAAGGAAAGCCATGAAAAGGGTCAAAATGAGCTACGGTGGCGCAGTGGTTAGAGTACAGTACTGCAGGCTACTTCTGCTGACTGACGGCTGCCTGCAATTTGGCAGTTCGATTCTCATCAGGCTCAAGGTTGACTCAACCTTCCATCCTCCCGAGGTGGGTAAAATAAGGACCCAGATTGTTGGGGGAAAGAAGCTGACTCTGTAAACCACTTAGAAAGTAAAGCATTGTGAAGCAGTATATAAGTCTAAGTGCTATTGCTATTAGCCAAGGAAAGGAGTGTTGTCTGAAGACACTTCCCTAATCATGAGGCCCAAAGGGCATAGAACGCTGTAACCTTCCCACTGAAGTGGTACCTATTTATCTACTTGCATTTGCATGCTATCAAACCACTAGGTGGGTAGGAACTGGAGCAAGGAACATGTTTGCCCATCCAAACATGCACACATTATCAAAATGTGCATATAGAAGGACAAAGCTTATGATATGACATGACACCTTTGTCATGATCTAAATTATCTTCTTCTTCTAAAGCAACTTCTGGCTGCTGAACTCCCCAGCTCTGCTATGGGGAAACCGTCCAAATTTTTTTTGGTTCACAGCATAATTAAATGACTTTTCCCTATGGAGGCTGTTAAAGATAAAGTTTCCCCTTGCATATACGTGCTAGTCGTTTCTGGCCCTAGGGGGCGCTGGTCATCTCTGTTACAAAGCCGAAGAGCCAGCGCTGTCCAAAGACATCTCCATGGTCATGTGGCTGGCATGATTAAACCCCGAAGGTGCATGGAACACTGTTACTTTCCCACCAAAGGGGTCCCTATTTTTCTACTTCCATTTTTACATGCTTTCGAACTGTTAGGCTGGCAGAAGCTGGGACAAGTAACGAGAGCTCACTCTGTTACACGGTGTTGGGGATTCAAACCACCGAACTGCCAGCCTTTCTGATTGAAAAGCTCAACGTCTTAGCCATTGAGCCACTGTGTCTCTTGGAGGCTATTAATGACGTCCAATGTCCAATGATGGGAATCAGAAGGGAACGGATGAATTCCCTTCTGATTCCCATCTTGAATTCTCCCTCCCCCCCAACTCTGGCTGCAGAGTAATTTTTTAGTATGCTTTTCTGCGATAAGGAACCACGTAGAGTGCCCAAAGTTCCACAATTCTTCTTTATTGTGACTTAGGATACAAGATAACTCATTACCATGTCACACGCTTTAATAAAACAAAAAAAAATTATTTTGATACAAAAATTAAATAGGAAGGCCTTCTTTTTTGTACAACGATAAATTAAGAAATTTACAGTAGACATAGCTATTCCTCTGTACAATTGCTGACAAATGTCCCTCCAGCCTCACCCCCAATTGTGTCCATTTTAATTTAACAGAAAACAAAAAAACAAAACCGGGGTAGAAATTCTCCGCAGTAACTTGTCTTAAGACACGTAACATAAAACATGTACTTCTGCGTCACAATCTCAGCCAGTGCTGGCCAACCTGAAGTTAGGTGTCGATGAAATCGCCCATATTTTTATTTTACAAGCGTTAACAAGGTTTTATTTTTAAAGAAAAAAAAAATCTCTGATACTATAATAGAAAAAAAGACATGGCCGGAATCACTCCAGAAAAAGAAAACGGGTGGGAGAGGAACGGAGTAAATATGCTTAAATTGTAACTTGGGTAGGGGATTAAAAACATTTGCATGTGATTTAAGAGCAAGCAGGAATACAATTGCGATTCAGTGGTCGATTGTTCAACGTGTCATGTTCCATGCAGCAGCCAAAGAAAGTGGAAAGCACTCCCAGAACAAATGGGTGGTGTCATTGCAGTGAGCAGGAGGGCTGCGCATTTTTTTAAAAAAATGTTCCTGTATATTCAATCTACTGCCTCCCCTGCCTTCCCCATCCAACTA
Source organism: Hydrophis major (assembly GCA_033807585.1). Lineage (NCBI taxonomy): Eukaryota > Metazoa > Chordata > Lepidosauria > Squamata > Elapidae > Hydrophis > Hydrophis major. The sequence continues at coordinate 135,651,145 of CM066332.1, read as the reverse complement.
AAGACGTCAATGAGTTGGCTCCAGTCACCCTCCCAGGTTGCTTAAAAATAATTGCAGGAAACATTTCTACACAGGGGCTCCTGACTGTAATCTAAATTAGACCATCCAGTCTACCGAGGTCAGGTTCCGGTGGCTTTACTCCTTGAGTATTTCCAAGCCCCCTCCCCTTTGCACCTTTCAGATTGTGACAAAGGAGGCTGTCTTCTGGACAACAAATGGCATTTCCACGAACTTTTTATTCGTATAGATGTTGGCAGGTATCCGTAGAACAAAGGTACACCAATGTGGCCATCTCATCCTAGAGTGCTGGTGTGCAACCATTTCATGCTAAGATGTGGGATGGCAATATGTTTCGAAAAGATATCATCCACTTCATATCTTTGCCCCCTCTGGCTCCATAATTTTGTAATTTGCAAATGGAAAGTAACTGATGACCAATGAAAACCCTACACTTTTGAGCTTGGCAGCAAATTTACAATGAGGAATGGTTTGCTCTATTACAAATAACATTTTTCCCCTACTTAGAAATGAGTAGAAAACATTGGCCATCTAAAAATGCAATTTAACGATCAGATTTCCTTAAAAAAAAAAAAGTTCTTCAAGATCACAGGTCTCCAAATTTGGCAACTTTAAGACTTTGGGACTTCAAGTCCCAGAATTCTGGGAGTTGAACTCTACAAGTCTTAAAGTTGCCAAGTATGGGGACTCCCTGTTCAAGTTAAATGTTTTTTCACCTCTGCAACTTTAAGATGCGTGGATTTCAACTCACAGAATTCTCCAGTCAACAAGTTAGGATTACCGATTGAATAATAAAGGGAAAGAAATTCCTATTCAGAAATGAATAAAAAAACACAGGCCATCTAAAAAGGTAGTTTGGTAATCAGTTTTTTTAAAAAAATAGTTCTTCAAGATCAAGGTTTTTCAACCTCTGCCACCTTTAAGGTGCACAGACTTCAATTCCCAGAATTCCCCGGCCAGCAAGCTAGGATTTCCGATTGGATAATAAAAAGGAGAGAAACACCTGTGAAACGTTAAAAGCCAAAAATAATGCCAGGTCTTTCCAGGCAGCAATCCTGTCCCTTCTATAAGCATGCTCAAAAGATGCTTTTGTACAACTCTTCAAAAGAAAAAAAGAAAGAAAAAAGCAGGAGTAGAAAGTCTGTTTTAACTACAGGTAATCCTTATTTTATGACTGTAATTGAACTCCTACATTTGGTAGCAAGTTATGATGGTCATAACTTACATAATGGGACCACACCTGATTCTACAACCTTTTTCTTTTGCGGTAGTGTTTAAGCAAACCCATCGTTCAACCGTGAGATGGGAAGCAGAAATCCACACCAATTTCCAACATAAAACTCGAAAATCGTGGTCACCTGACTGTAGCAAGGTGCTAAAAATGGCCATAAATGCAGACTGGTTGCCAAGCAACCAAAATGCGATCATGTGACTAGGGGTGGCAGCAGGACGGATATCATAACTTCGCATTTCAGGTCGCAAGTCCCATTTTGGGGGTCTATCGTAACTTCGACCCAAGGTCGTAAGTCAAGGTCTTGCCCTTGAATCAAAAGAAAATAGAAGCCCCTCCAGTCAAGAAAATGAAGTAGAAGGTCTGGTTTTGTGACCAGTCGTTTTGTGAGTTGCAAGAAGCATAGAACGAAATAGGTATTTACGCATCACTTCTCCCCTAATCCCACCTGGAAACTGTACAAGTTGTCGTGTGTTTCAACAAGAGCCACACATGGCAGAGCAGGCTGCATCTTTGCAGGTTAAACAACAACAACAACCCATTCCACTATTATATAAGGTAGTCCTTGATTTATAACCATTTGTTTAACAGCTGTTCGAAGTTACAACAGTGCTGCAAAAATAAAGATTTAGGACCAGTCCTTGTTTTTACAACCATCGCAGCATCCCCAGGGTCATGAGATCAAAATTTGGGTTGCTTGGCAACCAGCATGTATTTATTAAGAGTTGCAGCGTCCTGGGGAGGAGTACGGAGAACGTGATTGCAGTTGCTGACCTTCCCACAAGCAAAGTCAATGGTGGAAGGTGGATTTACTGAACAACCATGGGAGTTATTTAACAACCACGATGATCCACTTAACGGCTATGGCGAACACATTTAAAAAATTGGGCGCAGTCCCCTTAACGACTTCCTCGTTGGAAGTTCCAGTCCCAGTTGTGCTTGTTAAGTTGAGGACTGTTTGGACCTGAATACCCTTCAAGCTGACAACAGACAATCCTTACTGTTAAAAGGTTTTATTTATTTGTTTGTTTATAAAAAAAATATTGGCCGCCTCTCTTACCAGACAGAAACTGTTGTGGCCTGTCGGCCACTGGCCCCTCCAGTGAATCAGAGGAGGCAGCGGTATGGGAGTCAGATCAGCATCAGGGTAACCTGGGGGCTCTGAGGGAGTGGAGCTGGCAGAGAGAGAGAGAGAGAGAGGGAGAGAGGCGGAGCCTGGGCCTCCCGTCAGCCCTCAGATGGAGTCAGCAGCCCCCAGGTCTGGTGGTGGCTGATGAGGAAGAGGAGGAACAACTGGGTCCAGTGTCTGATGCACAGATGCACAGAAGGCAGAGGAGAGGAGAGCAGTGGAAATCTATGGGCCGGTCCTTGGGACAGAAGAGTTATCGCTGCTAGCGAAGCCCCACCTAGCTCTGGGGATAAAAGGCAGGGAGTGGAGATGAATAGATGTGGCAGACAACTATTCATCTCCATGCTGGACGGGCTTGTTAGCCTGTGAGAGAAACTGTTTGCCGGGAATGCCAGCATTCCTAGCAAAGGAATATTTTGAGTTCACGTCAGAGGGTTTGTTGAGTCAAAACAGTAGCTATGAATACAAAAATATTCACTGATCTGTCCTGCAAAACTGGGCTCATGAAAATACTGCTTTTTTTTTTTTTAACCAGTGACTCAAGGGCTGATGGAACTAGTGTTGTGTATGAAAGTAGGAAATTCTCTCCAGGTGGAGGGGGAAAAATTAAGAATTAAACCAGCTTCCCAACCAGCTAAATTCCTCAATGCAGAAGCCTCCCAAGGCAGGGGTCTCCAACCTTAGCAACTTTAAGACTTGTGGACTTCAACTCCCAGAATTCTTCAACCAGCTTTGGAGACCCCTGTCCCAAGGGTTCACAGCCACCAAAATTTCTTCAGGACAGGGTAAAGAACAAAGCCACCCAATTCGTAAAACTTCATCCCTCTTCTGCATTTTATTCTCTCTCTTTTTTCCCTTTTAAGGATAAAGGAATTTTATTTTATTTTATTTATTTATTTATTTATTTATTTATTTAAAAGCCACCCGGATATTCCTTTGACCAAAAGGCCAAAAAAAAAAAAAAAAAAAAGACAGACACACTCAAAGTGAACCTTTCCCCTATTTTGGGAGGGGGGGGTTCAGAGGGAGTCAGCTGTGCTTCCCCATCAACCCCCCCCCCCTTTCCAGGGCCTGGGGAATGTCCCCTTAATTGTAACCGACACACAAATTACGCAGCCGATCTGTGTGGATGCAAAGCTGCCAAGGAACGTAACGTTTTAGTTTGCCCAGACTGGCGTCAACGCAGATACAATCGAGCGCAGGGTGAAACATATTAAGCCTTAATTGCTTTTAATGCCAGGGGTCTCCAGCAGTGGGCCAGATTGGCTTACCAGGTTGAAGGAGTGGGAGGGGGAGAAAGAGAGGGAAAGAGAGAGAGAGACAGAAATGCAGAACAAAACCGGGCTTTGAAGAGAGACAATAGCGAGAAGTGGCTTTGCATTTCCTCCCTCCTTTTTTTTTTTGCTCCTTAGCTCCCTGTTGTATACAGGCATCCTTTAGATAAAGACTTTCAGCTTTGGAGATGGTAGAAAGGATCCCCAAAATAAGCCAGCGGTACCTGAAATCCAAGCTGGATGACTTCAAAGAGGAGAGGAAGATTCAGAGATGGTGAGAGATCCCAGAGCTATCACTTATCCTGGGAAGTCATTTTGAAAAAACCTCATTAGATGGCAATAGCAAACCACACACACACACACACACACACATATGTATGGTATTCAGCTCTGTTCGGGTATTTTCCCACATCATTATAGTTGTGCTTTTAAAGTTGTAGCGACGTTTCGGCAGAATCTCATCTGCCATCATCAGGCTTCTGTATTGTGTTCGTCTGTGAGTCAGACTTTCACAGCCGACACAATACAGAAGCCTGATGATGGCAGTTGAGTTCCTGCCGAAACATCGCTACAACTTTAAAAGCACAACTATAATGATGTGGGAAAATTCCCGAACAAAGGTGAATACCATACATATAAATACCCGTGAAAACTTAAGAGAATAGATAGATAGATAGATAGATAGATAGATAGATAGATAGATAGATAGATAGAAGATAGATAGTTGGATAGATAGATAGATAGATAGATAGATAGATAGATAGATAGATAGATAAAGTTGTAGCAACGTTTCAGCAGAATCTCATCTGCCATCATCAGGCTTCTTTATATATATATACAGAAGATATTCGAAACACCAATCAAGCAGAACACAGCAAACTCCAAGACCAATAAACACAGACCAAGACTCCTAACCAATCAGGATGAAGAAAAAAATCATTCTAACACAGCAGTAGGCTAGCACCAAATTTAAAATATAAATGGCTGTGAAAGCCTGACTCACAGACAAACACAATATAGAAGCCTGATGATGGCAGATGAGATTCTGCTGAAACCCGAACAAAGCTGAATATATTTGTTTTGTAGATTTTCACGGGTACTGGTATGCAGGTCTTGGCATGTTCAGGTCTTTTCCCGTGTAAGATTGAGAGTATCTTGGCAACATTTTGATGAGGTCCCACTTGCCATCTTCAGGCTGGTGCTTTCGGCTTCATGCTTGTGCGAGCAAAGCGTGATTGGAGCTGCCGTCTCTCTATACATACTGGTGGCGAGGTGTGGTGTGCTGGTTCTGTTGTAAGTGGGCTGCCTGGCTGTGTTGTCATTTCTTGATTGGTTGATGGAGTTGATATTTGCAGATTGGTTGGCTTTTTCATAAGAACCTATGTGGCTGAGGTACTGGCTGTGTGTCTATCAACCTCCTGTGTTGTAACGACCTGGGTAAAGGGCTCTGTGATGACCTTCTGAGTTCAGGAAAATCTGATGTTCAGGAAAAGACTTGAACATGCCAAGACCTACATACCTGTACCCGTGAAAATCTACAAAAACACACATACACACACTGGCGGGAGGGTGGGATCTCCACATGCAACGGATGAAAAAAATCAGGAATCTGGGCCAAGTAGTCCTCGAATTATGACTACCATTGAGCCCTAAATTTCCCATTGCTGAGCAAGATACTTGCTTGGCTGAGTTTTGTCCCATTTTACGGCCATTCTTGCAACAACGATGGAAGTGAAGCACTGCAGTTGTGAAGGGAATCTGGCTTCCCCCGTTAACCTGGCTGGTCACAAGGTCACAAAAGGGGATCTCGTGAATCCCGAAACCCTGCAACTGTCATAAATATGAAGCAGTTGCCAAGCTGCTGAATCGGGGATACTTGCAATGGTTGTAAGTGTGAAAAACGGTCGTAAGTCACTTCGGTGCTGTTGGGATTTCGAAAAGCCACTAAGCGAATGGTTGTAAGTCGAGGACTTTCTGTACAGGTAGCCCTAGACTTACAACAGTTCATTTTGTGACAGTTCAAAAGTTACATCTCTTCACAACACCATTGGCTAGTTGGTATTTCTCAACTTTGGTGCTTCTAAGACAGGGGTGTCAAACCTAAGACATGCAGGCCAGATCTGGTTTATGGAGTGCTTAGATGTGGCCAGTGGAGCCACCTTAGAACCAGCTAAAGATCAGTCCATGGTGCCTTTGCCAGTCAAAATGGCGCTCGGGAAGGCCACACACATCCCTCTCAGGCTCCATTTTCAGCTGCGATGGCCTCCTGCAGCCCTCTGCCAGCAAAAAGTAGCTCGGGGGGGGGCGCAAACTCCGTTTTCACTGGCAGACAGCTACAGGAGGTTGTCATGACCAAAAACGGAGCTAGGGGGACCACGCGCGCCCCTCACGAGTTCCGTTTTTGCTGGCAGAGGGCTATCAAAGCAAACTACGAGCAAAAGTGGCATTTTGATCACAAAGCAAGGAGTCATTGAGAAATTCCTCTGGAGACAATGTCCCACGCCCTGTCTGGGCCACCACATGTGCCCCCGACACAAATGACATCAAGCCGGCCATGCCACCCCAGTCACGCCCATACCACTGACCCTGTGAGGTCAAACACAACCCTGATGCAGCCCTCAATGAAATCAAGTTTGACACCCCTGCTCTTCTAAGACGTGTAGACGTCAACTCCCAGAATTCCCTAGCCGGCATGCTGGCTGAGATATTCTGGGAATTGAAGTCCATGCATCTTAAAGGGACGAAGGCAGAGGTGATATTCAGCAGGTTCTGACCAGTTCTGGAGAACCGGTAGTGGAAATTTTGAGTAGTTCGGAGAACCAGCAAATACCACCTCTGACTGGCCCTGCCCCCATCTATTCTCTGCCTCCCGAGTCCCAGCTGATTGGCTGGGTCTTCTTTCGTTGCTCTGCACAGGAGAACAGAGCTGGAAAGCAGGTTAGTAGGTGGGGAGGGAATGGGATTTTGCAGTAACCTTCCCCTGTCACGCCCACAAAGTCACACCACGCCCACAAAGTCACACCACGTCCCACAAAGCCACGCCCACAGAACTGGTAAAATTTTTGAATCCCACCACTGGACCAAGGTTGAGGAACACGAAAATAGGCCCCAAAAGCTTAATTTTGAAGAAGCTATTTAAAGCACGGCAATGGGTATTGAGAAGTGCCTGCCTCTATCCTTCACCTCTTTGAGAATAAAAACCAGCTAAACATTTTAAGCCGTAAGCTCTGCAAAGGAAACACCACATATCAGATGCCTTCAGGTCTCCGATTTGGAAAAAGTTGCCAGACATTTGTTAAAGCAGGTATTTAGTACCAAAAAAAAGGAAGAATTGTTCCATTTCTTGGAAAACGTTAAACTCCTGCCTCGATAGCCGAGGCTAAAAGTTTAATTCCTGAGGCAAACTTCCGCCAGCAACATTTTTAGTGGCTGTGTGAGACTTGAAAGTTAAATTAAGAAGTTAAATAGACTGCATTATGCTTCAGTTTTGTTTTTTTTTAAAGGAAAGAACTTCTTCACTTCTCAAATTTTCCCCCAGAACATTAAATCTATCTGTTGCCTCTGCAGGGTCTCGTGATATCATTGCTATCCTCTTGTGATGCTAGAAGGTTAATCTTGTTTAATAACTGCTGCTACTGAATACAAAAACAATCCTGCAGCTATTGTGCTTAAAAGTTTCGTGGAACTATTGGGTTTGAAAGTTTCTTGGGTTTTTTTTTTCTCTGGCAACGAAATAAATCTATCAAAGCAAGGATTTTGTGGACTGGATGACCTTATCTCTTGCATTGTAACATCTTGATGTCATTTGGGGGTCATCCTGATTAGAAACACATCCTGTTTCCATTCCATGTTTGTTTCCTCAGCTCAAATGCAGCCTGAAACCTTAATCGGTTTTGGTTTTTTTTAGTCGATGATGCTAAAAGGCAAATTGACTTCATCTGAATCTCAAGACCTTTTATCTGATTTGTCTCTGAAGGAATTCTGCAGAATTCCAAAGCTTGCACCCTAAAACTGCAACTTTCTGCAGCCTCCAAGCTCTTGGGCATCACTTCTCCAAGTGGAGAGAGACCTCGGTTTCAGAATTCCCTGACACCAGCCATTCTCTCCAAAACTTGCAAGCAATTCCTTCCTCTCTCCATTTTGCTCTCTTGCACTGCTTCATACCAGACAGCGATAAATGTGAGTCAGAACAGGGTAAGGGGAAGAAAAAAGGGAGTGAGAGAAGAAGGCCCACTGTGCGTTATCAGGAGGTGCAAATGGCCCATGAATCCCAAAACCACCGCTTGTTGATAGACATCCAAGAGACTCTACTCTTTATCTTCACAACTTTGTGAAGCCACTGCAAAAAAAATTGTGCTTTTTTTTTTTTTCCACCCCTCCCAGCCTGGCTGTGCTTCCTTTGCTGCTCTCCTGTCCTCCTTCAAAATTCTGCAAAAACTCAAATGTTTCTCAATAAAGGATTTGTTCCAATGCTCCTGCTCCAGAGGCCGCTATCCCATCAGCTCCTCCTGCATTGGGGAGGCGAAGAAAAGAGAATTTGATGCTCCCTGCCTTTTCTTTTATACCACTGTCTCATTTCCTTTCCCAGGCTTCATCCACCCATCTGCCCTCTTGGCTCCCCGTTTTACCCTCCCCGAATTCACCAGTCTGTTGGAGCACTTTTGCCAAGTGTGCAGCGTCTTGGCCGACCAAATCCACATGCCAGACGTGATGCCCACCAGGAGGGACATGAAAATCTTGAGCATCTCCACAGCCATGTTAGAGGCATCTGCAGAGTAGCGGAAGACCCCCCAGTTGGAGATCTCATAGAAGTAACAGGCAATGACGCAAGTGGCGGGCACGGTATAGAGCACGGAAAACACTCCAATCTTCACCATCAACCTCTCCAGCTTGTCTGTTTTGGTCCCGTCCTTTTGGAGGTTGGACCTGATCTTGAACAAAGCCACCAAACCGGCCGCAATGAAGAGGGTCCCGATGACCAAGTAGGTGAAAAGGGGAGCCACCACAAAGCCCGTCAAGGCATCAAGGTTTTGGTTGCCTACGTAGCACAGGCCCGTCAGCTCATCCGCGTCGACCAGCCTCATGATCAGGATGACGATGGTCTTCACCGCGGGGATGGCCCAGGCAGCAATATGGAAATACGAGCTGTGCATCTCGATGGCCTCGTGGCCCCATTTGAGCCCGGCAGCCAGGAACCATGTCAGGGTGAGGATCACCCACCAGATGGAGCTCGCCATGCCGAAAAAGTACATCAGCAGGAAAATGATGGCGCATCCGGTGTTCTTCAGGCCCTCCTGGATGAGAACAGGTTCTACGGCCTCATCGAAGTCACAGGAAATCCTTTCTCGGCCTACGGTCAGCCGGACAATATAAGCGATGCTATAAATATTGTAGCACATGCTCAGGAATATGATGGGCCGCTCTGGATAGGAAAACCGAGTGGAATCGATCAGAAAGGTCAAGACCGTGAAGGCAGTGGAGATGAAACAGAGGCTTGCCCACACAGCCATCCAGATGTCGGTGAAGGCCTTGGCAGACCGGCTGTAGAGGCCCGCGTCGTAGCCACACTTGAGGACGCAGCTCAAGCTTCTCCGGACCCAGATGTATTGATCGGAGTTCATTCCGACACTCTGGCATTCTTCCCCAGGGTGCAAGGGAGCCTTGCTGTGGAGGGGGGTCTCTTCGTCTCCTGGCCCTTCCATGCACATGTGATTGTGGTCATTATGTGGGGGGAATTTGCTGCAGTTCAGGTTTTCTGGCCAGGAGAACCCAAATTCTTTCAGGACCGGCTCGCATCGCCTTTTGACGGACAGGCACATGCCACTGCAGGGGCCGATCGGGATGTTGATTTGCTCGGTGCACATGGGGACGTAGACGGAGCACAGGAAGAACTGGAGGAGGGAGGAAAAAAAGGACAAACTTCAGAAAAGGGCGTGCAAAATTATCTGCTACAATGTCCTACCAGTCAATGACTATTCCAACTTCAACTACAACAATACAAGAACGCACAACAGATACAAACTCAATGTAAACCGCTCCAAACTCAATTGCAGAAAGTACGACTTCAGCAACAGAGGGGTCAATGGCTGGAATGCACCACCTGACTCTGTTGTTAAATCCTCAAACCCCCAAAACTTTAACCTCAGACTATCCACTATTGACCTCACCCCATTCCTATGAAGTCTGTAAGGGGGCATGCATAAGTGCACCATCGTGCCTCCCGTCCCTGTCCTATTGTCCCCATTTAATTGTACCTATTTTCTGTATTTTTATTCATGTTTATACTTATACCTATTATCTTGTAAGCGATTGACAAATCAAATAAATAAAATAAAATAAATAAGTAAAATCTTCTCAATGTTTGGCATTCTGGACTTATCTGTGTTTCCCTACTTTGACTACTTTAACAATTGTGGACTTCAACAAGCGTGGACATGGCTGATGGAGAATTCTGTGGATTGAAGGCCATATAAATGTAAGTCAAGGGTTACCTGTATAGAAATCAACAACCAGGGACAAAAGCCCATCTTTTGTCTTCCTTAACATAGGTAGGGGGTTTTGTGTACAAAACCAGATCCAACGAAGCTAAACCGAAATCTCCAATCCAAATATGGAGGTGACTCCTACTGGTGTAGTGGCCTCGCCCATGTATTTTTCTTGGCATCAGTGATTGGCTATTACTGGAATGTCTTTGCAGGTTCCCACCTGGAGAGCCAGTTTGGTCTAGTGGTTAAGGCACTAGGCTTGAAAGCAGCAGACTGTGAGTTCGAGTCCCACTTTAGCCAGTTGGGTGAATCTGAGCCAATCACCAGGAGATGGTGATTTCTTGTCCCGCCTTAGGCTTGAAAGCCAGTGAATCTGAGCCAATCACCAAGAGATGGTGATTTCTAGTCCCGCCTTAGGCTTGAAAGTCAGTGAATCTGACCCAATCACCAGGAGATGGTGATTTCTAGTCCCGCCTTAGGCTTGAAAGTCAGTGAATTTGACCCAATCACCAGGAGATGGTGATTTCTAGTCCCGCCTTAGGCTTGAAAGTCAGTGAATTTGACCCAATCACCAGGAGATGGTGATTTCTAGTCCCACCTTAGGCATACCAACCTACCTCACAGGGTTGTTGTTGTGGGGAGAATGGAGGAGGAAGGCATGTTGGATATGTTTGTCGCCTTGAGTTACTTGTAAAAATAATAAAGGTGGGATATGGATAAATAAATAAATAAAATAAGCCCAGGTTGAACCAAATTCCCAGCCTCGGTGCTCCTGCTGTTTTCCCATCCAAATATTAGCCAGGTTCAACCCTTCTTAGCTTGAGTGTATCAGCGTATCCAAGAACGACAGGACAACAAAACTCCAGCTTCTTTCCCCCATTAAAAATGAGAACTGAAAGATTCTGGGTTCTACTCAAACTTCCCTTCCCTCCAGCTATGCTCGCTCATCACAACAAAGCTAAGATTAATGCAGGCCTGTTAATTCACCGCATCAAACACGATGCTGTTTTTGAAGAAAAAAATATTGAAATATGCCCTTTTTTAAAGGGGACAAATTCAGTGAAGGTGATGCCGACATACCCCTGCTCCACCCCAATCAGCTGCGACTTGGGAGGCAGAGAATAGATGGGGGCAGGGCTAGTCAGAGGTGGGATTTGCCAATTTTCTGAACTACTCAAAATTTCCGCTACCAGTTCTCCAGAACTGGTCAAAACCTGCTGAATACACACCTCTGGTCGTAAGTGTGAAAAATGGTCATACGTTCACTTTTTGGGGGGTCGCTACAACTTTGAACAGTCAATAAATGAACTGTGATAAGCTGAGGACTACCTGTACTTTGACAGGAGGACACCAAGAAATCCAGAGGGCTGAATGGAAAAAGGTAAGAGGTTAGATCTGAGCGCAGAGTCAGGCCATGCTTTCAATCTCTGCACCCAAAAGGAGATATAAATTGGTTCCCCACCCCTGTTTTATGCAAACTGGAAAACTTGTTAACATCTTACCACCACCTCCTAAAAAAGCCACCCAAAACTGGTGCATTCTAGCCGCTAGCAACAAACAAATAAACCGTTTATTGGAAAGCTTTATTGGAATTGGAAAGCTTTATTGCAGTTTCAGATGGCCAATTATTAATGTGGGCTAGAAACATGCTTGAATGCATTTTACCGGCGAAGCTGTTTCAAATGTGTTTTTAAAAGCCAGAGTTTATTTAGAGTGGCCTAAAACTGAGTCACTGCCTGTTTTTCTCCCCCTGCAGTTTCGTTTTCATGCATGTTCAGTGGAAGGGATTTCGCCTCCATTAAGGTGAACAACATATCTGACATACTTTATGGCAATTGCTGGTTTGTCTTTTGTTTATTAAATGTCAATTCAGAGCACCCACTCTGGTGTCAAGAGCTGAGTGCGGTTGACTAAATTCCTGAGCTACCTGAGCAAACACACACTCTTTGCAGGGATAACCTGCCAATCACCTAAAACAAACCTGAGATTTTCTTTTCAAGACAAACAGCTTTTTTTGGCCTCTGTGTGCAAATTGAGAGAGAGAGAGAGACAGAGAGAGAGAGACAGACAGACAGACAGACAGAGGGAGGGAGACACACACAGAGAGAGAGAGAGACACACACACAGAGACACAGAGAGAGAGACAAAGAGAGACAGAGACAGAGAGACACACAGAGAGAAAGACAGACAGAGACAGAGAGACACACACACAGAGAGAGACAGAAACAGAGACAGAGAGACAGTGAGAAGGAGACAGGGAGAGACACAGAGAGAGACAGAGAGAGAAAGAGAGAGAAAGGCAGAGAGACAGAGAGAGGGAGAGAGAGAGACACACACACACAGAGAGGGAGGGAGACAGAGAGACAGAGAAGCACACACAGAGAGAAAGAGAGACAGGGACAGAGAGACAGAGAGAGAAAGAGCAAGAGAGAGAGCAAGAGAGAGAGAGAGAGACTGACAGAGAGGGAGAAAGAAAAGGAGAAAAACTTTAGAAAGATTGTATTAAAGCTTTGCAAAAAAAACCATCAATCCACCAGACCTTTGTAGATTTAGTAGTTATTTTAAGTCTGTTTCTTATCTTGGCAGATTCATACCCAATGGAAAACTTTGCTACTGCTCTTCCACTTTGCCCTTCAGTTTTCACTCCAGACAAGAAAATGTGTTACCACCATTCCTTTTTGAAACCTGCTACCACAGGTAGTCCTTGACTTCTGACCACAATTGAGCCCAACATTGCCATTGCTAAGTGAGACAGCTGTTAAGGGAGTTTTTCCATGTTTTACGACCTTTCTTGCCACAGTTGTTCAGTGAATCACTGCGGTGGTTAAGTTAGGAACACTTAAGCCTTGTTAACTGAATAGTCAGAAGGTCGCAAAAGATGATCACATAACACTGGACACTGCAACCATCATAAATATATGCCACTTATCCAATTTTGCCACATGTCCAATTTTGATCATGGGAATGCTGCAACAGTGCAAAAAACCCAGCAGTCACTTTTTCAGTATCTTGTAACTTTGAATTGTCACTAAAGAAAAAATTGTTAGTCAAGGATTACCTGTACAAAATACTAAAAGGATAGTAGAGTCAGAAGAGACCAAGATCATTTGTTAAACATTCACTAACTCTGCGGCTTTTAATTTTCTCACTTAAATCTTCCTCACAGGGATGTAAATTTCCCTGAGCTAATACTTAGGACTCTTTGAAGAAAGGAAGGAAGGAAGGAAGGAAGGAAGGAAGGAAGGAAGGAAGGAAGGAAGGAAGGAAGGAAGGAAGGAAGGAAGGAAGGAAGGAAAGAAGGAAGGAAGGAATAGAAAGAAGTAGAAAGGAAGAAGGAAGGAAAGAAGAAAAAAAGAAAAAGAAAAAAGGAAGGAAGGAAGGAAGGAAGGAAGGAAGGAAGGAAGGAAGGAAAGAAAGAAAGAAAGAAAGAAAGAAAGAAAGAAAGAAAGAAAGAAAGAAAGAAAGAAAGAAAGAAGGAAAGAAAGAAAGAAAGAAAAGTAATTTATCAATCTTGGCTCTATTTCTGGTGGTCTTCACACACCTAAGATGTGTGTCTTCACACACCTAAGATGGCTGTTAACTTCCTGGAGCTATTTTTGGAAAACAACAAGATTTAACCACAAGGAGCAAACCACGAAGAGAAGGGAAGGAAAGGGAAGGGGGAAGAAGATGGAATTAAGCACAGACCTGCCACCTGCTCTCTTTCGAAAGATCAGATTTTCTAGCAGAACTTGACAAAATTCCAGCATTCATAAGGCTATCTGAAATGTGTCAGCTTTGCACATTTCTCTCCATGATGACAAAATGTCATTTATTAAATAAATTTACAAAGCCACCCAATTTATTCACACACAATGACTCCATGACTTGCACGCCACACAAATGTCACTTTCCTTGCTATGATTTTCATCACAAACATTATGAGCTGTGGTGGCCCAGTGATTAGAGTGCAGTACTGCAGGCTACTTCTGCTGAATGCCGGCTGTCTGAAATTTGGCAGTTCGAATCTCACTGGGCTCAATATGGGCAATATGCCGACTCTGTAAACCGCTTAGAGAGGGCTGGAAAGCACTGTGAAGCGGTGTATAAGTCTGAGTGCTATTGCTATTATTTGCATTTTATTATTTCCCCTCCCCTCTTTGAGGAACTGTCACAAAGAAAGGGAGGGTCAACTTATTTTCCAAAGCACCAGAGAGGGCAGGACAAGAAACAGTGGATGGAAACTAATCCAGGAGAGAAGCAACTTAGAACTAAGGAGAAACTTCCTAACAGTGAGGACAATTAACCAGTGGGACAACTTGCCTCCAGAAATCATGGGCGCTCCATCACTGGAGGTTTTTAAGAAGAGTCTAGATTCTAGACAGTTACCAGTTTGAGATGGGATAGGTTCTCCAACTTGAACAGGGGGCTGAACTAGATGACCTCCAAGATTATTCTATTCCTATCCTTATTCTTTTCTATTCTATTCCTTTCTTATTCTATTCTATTCTATTTCCTATTTCTATTCTATTTCTATTCACAAGATCCCCTTTCGCAACCTTCTGACAAGTAAGTCAATGGGGAGACCACATTCACTTCACAACTGTATTATTAACAACAATGCTACTGACTTAACAATTGTAGGGATTCACTTAAGAACGGTGGCAAGAAAGGTTGTTAAAGGGGCAAAACTCACTTGACTGGCTCACTTAGCAACAGAAATTGGAGGCTTGAGGTCGTTACATCGAGGACTTACCTGTACATGATGTGGGTCTCACAGGCAGGCAGGCAGGCAGAGAAAAGACTTACAAAGTGATGACATTTCTATGCTGGGTTAGGACAGTCTGGGTTCATGAATTGAGATGCAGGCTGTCTGTCATAGGTGGGGATACATTGAAGTTTACAGGTCTTCTGGAAGGTCACTTTCCTAGAGTCTCACCAAAGCCAGGTGCCACCAAATTATGACACTTATTATATCAATGCACACCTATTTTGCTGGAGATATATCTGAGTGCAACCGCCACCACTCCAGGATTGCAACCCGCTGGTAGAAACTAGGAGGTTGATGTTGAGATTGGGTGAACCTCCCTTCCTGCACACACACACACACACACACACACACACGCAACACAACTCACAGTGAGGACAGAAGTCCTAACTCAGTCCCAATCTTATTACACTACGTGACCTTGTTGCATCACACGCTGGCCCTGTCTGTTTCCCTACAAGCCTTGCTTGCTTTCTTTTCCATGCCCTCTGGCATGATTCCAAGCTTGGAATTTGCTTCTTTTTTTACACACACACACACACACACAAACACACCCCTCCCAGCCACAGCAACACACTGTTTAACTACTTCACTTAGCATAACCCTGATTCCCCATTGTAATTCTGATCTCCAGCCAGGGAAGGGGACCCCAACTCTACTGCTTCAACCTCCGTTGGGCGCCCCCTTCCAGGGCAGTCCTCTTTGCCAAGTACCCTTCCCCTCTCAGTACACCTGATCCCCCCCAAAGCCTCCTGTCTGGAAACACCCAGGAGTGGATTAAGCACTCCACTCCTCTGGAGAAAAGCATTGTTTTGTAAGGCGCAAAGAGGAGTCATCATCGTTCTTTCATGCCCGTCATGAATAGGGTTGGTTGGGCTGTTCCTTGCAAAGTTTCACAGGAGTCTGCCCAGCCTCCCTTTTGAATCCCCCCCCCCCCAGCCTTTGGAAACAGCCCCACCACCCACCCACCCACCAGCAGAAAGACAACAAGATCTCAAAAGAAGAGACAGGGCTGTTCTTATCAACCAGGGATGGTTGCAGCCTTTCCAGATCTCAGGGAAGTTTGCCCCCATCCAGAAGATGAGATTTCCAAACTTCTTTCTTGTGACTGTCTACAGGTAAGTCCTTGACTTTACGCCCACCATTCAACCTCCCAAGTTTCGGTTGCAAAGTGAGACGTTTGTTTAAAGTGAGTTTTGCTTCATCTTAACGACCTTTCTTGTCAGAGTTGTGGGGTGAAATCACTGTGGTTGTTAAATGGGAGAAACACAGTTTGTAAGTGAATCTGGTTTTCTCATTGGCTCGGCTTGTCATAAGATCGCCAAAGGGGATCTCATGCCCGACGGTCACCAAGGCGAGCCGGTCCCAGATTTTTGATCACGCAACCATGCCACAGGTGTAAGTCCGAAAAAAATGGTCACCAGTCCCTTTTTTCAGTACTGTTGTAACTCGGAGCATTCAATAAATAAGCTGTGGTTAAGGCAAGGACTACCTGTAATTCCCAGTTAGACTCAACTTTGCAGACTATTATTCCCACAACCTCTTTGACCCAGTTGGCTAAGGAGTTTTCTGGGTTAGTAGCAGCCTGAATTGGTCAAGCAAGATGACTTCAACGGATAATTAGAACTGCAGAAAAAACAATTGCTACCAACCTGCCTTCCATGGAGGACCTGTATAGAGCACGAGTCAAAAAGAGGGCTGTGAAAATATCTACAGACCCCTCATATCCCGGACATAAACTGTTTCAACTCCTTCCCTCAAAAGGACGCTATAGAGCCCTGCACACCAGAACAACTAGACACAAGGACAGTTTTTTTTCCCCCCAAATGCCATCACTCTGCTAAACAAACAATTCCCTCAACACTATCCAAATATTTAGTAAGACTGTATTACTATTCTTCTCACCCTTTTTAGTACCTATCTCTTCCCACTTACGACTATAACCGTGTTGCTTGTATCTTTACAATTTATATTGTATTATTTGTTTTCCTAATATGTTTGATTGCTTATTAGTAATCTAGGGCTATCACTAAGTGTTGTATGTTATGATTCTTGATGAATGTATTTTATTTTTTCTTTTATGTATACTGAGAGCTTATGCACCAAAGACAAATTCCTTGTGTGTCTAATCAAACTTGGCCAATAAAGAATTCTATTCTATTCTATTCTATTCTATTCTATTCTATTCTATTCTATTCTATTCTATTCTATTCTACTCTACTCTACTCTCTACTCTCTACTCTAACTCTACTCATACCATCTGCCAAAACGTGCACGGTTTAGTCGGGCAAAGAGAGCCACGAAGTCCTGGATGCAGGCAAGCACTACCTATGGCCTCAGCCGCCTTCTCTTCCCCTCGGACGCCTGAAAAGGCACTCAAGCACATGGCTCCACACGGGGTTCTTTTCGCGTCCCATCGTTCAGAGGGCTACTCTCAACCCATCTTCCCCCTTTAAAAAAAACTCGATGCACTTTTTTTTTTTGCACCGAACTCCGGAGCGAAGAGAAGTGAAATTATACAGGCAGAACGCGCCTTTTTTTTTTTTTTTTTTTTAAACGACCTCGATCTTTGCAAGTCCAAAGGGCGAAGATCTCCACGCGGCTTACCTCGGAGCGAAGAAGGCACAGGCTCCACACCCTGCAGGATTTCCCCCCTTCGCATCCCAGCCAGGGAAAGTCAACCCGGCCCTACGTAGAAAAGTCAACTGACCCGGGAAGGAGAAAGGGAAAGTCATCCCGGGAGGGAGAGAAAGGGAAAGTCACCCCCGGGGGGGGGAGCGGGGGAGCGTGGGCGGAGGCACCCACCTGCAGCTGGCTGGAGCAGCCGTACTGGATGAGCGGGGTGAAGGTGGTCAGTTGGAGCTCGGCGTCGGTCTGGAACTGGCTTCCCACCAGGTTGGGCATCTTGGTGACGTTGTAGCCCAGGTTCTGGCACATGGAGATGCGGATGGCATCGCAGCGGCGTTCCTCTTCCTCGCCGAAAGCGCCCGCCGCCTCCAGCGCCGCCAGCAGTCCCAGCAGCAGCAGCAAACGCCGCCGGCGGCGGACACCCTTCTGCCCCGAGGCTGGGCACATCGTCCGGGCAGGCAGGCAGGCCGCCAACCCCTGCCCGGCTTCCCAGCCCTTGCCGGAGCAGGAACCGAGAAGACTTCGCCGCCGCCGCTTCTTTTCCAACCGTCCCTCCCTCTCTCCGGATCGCCGTCCGTCTCTTGCGCCGAGCGCCCAGCCGAGCGCGTTTCTGGCTTCGCCGCCGGCGCAGGGCGCTGTGACACCAGGCGAGGCGGTGCTCCGGGCTGGGCGAGAGGGCGGCGCCGGGGCTGCTGCTCCCGGCGAGGAAGGGCGAGAGGGAGGGCGGGCGAGCGAGCGAGCAACCTGCCCAGGGGAGGGGAGGCCTCGCTTTTCGGACCGCCCAGCCGCCCCCCTCTCCGCCCCGCGGCCTCTCAAGCGCCAGCCAAGGCAAAATTAAAAAAAAAAAAAAAAAAAAGAGGGTCGACGAGGAAGCCAAGGCGTTCCTTTGGAAGGAGCTGGCAGCCTGGGCTTCTTCCCGGGCTGCCCGGTGACCTCGAGACCATGGGACGTGTGTGAATGCCGCTTTATCTAGTGCCTTGCTTAGGCCACGCTTGGCATGGGTCTACGGGACAATTTGCAACACAGGCAACTCGCCTGGGCCAACCCAACCAAGGCAACATCCCACAGTCAACTCACCACAACCAGCTTGCCACAGCCAACTCACCACAGCAAACTTGCCACAACCAACTCACCACAACCAGCTTGCTACGGCCAACTCACCACAGCTAACTTGTCACAACCAACTCACCACAGCCAACTTGCTATGGCCAACTCAACCAAGGCAACATCCCACAGTCAACTTAACCACAACCAGCTTGCCACGGTCAACTCACCACAGCTAGCTTGCCACAACCAGCTCACCACAGCCAACTTGCCTTGACCAACTTGCCACAACCAACTCACCACAGCCAACTTGCCATGGCCAACTCAACAAAGGCAACATTCCACAGCCAACTCACCACAGCCAATTTACCACAGTCCATTCCCCACAGCCAACTTGCCACAACTAACTCACCACAGCCAACTTGCCACAGCCAACTCACCGCAGGACAAGAGTTGCACTGGTATAAAAGAAACAATAGAATAGAATCATTAAAGAAAGGATGCAAAAGGAAGGATGTAATAAAATGGGAATAGCAAATATCAAAATATTTTTTTAATTTATTTTAAATAATTAAGTATAATTGTTAAATTTTCCTGCAGAAAGTTGGTCATGGTGAGTTGGCTGTGTTGAGTTGACCATGGTGAGTTGGCTGTGGCAAGGTGTTCCATTCCAACTTGGAGCGCAGGTAGTCCTTGACTTACAATAGTTCATTTAGTGATCGTTTAAAGTTATAATGGCACTGAAAAAAGTGACTTATGATGGTCCAGTCTCTTCTTGAAAGCTTCCAGTGATGAAGCTCTCATAACTTCCAAAGGCATAACTTCCATGGGTTGATTGTTCTCACTTTCAGAAAATTTCTGCTTATTTCTAGATTGAATCTCTCTTTGTTCAGTTTCCAGCCATTGTCTGGCCTTTGCTTGACCCCTTCCTCTCTGTGGCAGCTCCTCAAATATTGGTAGACTGCTATCCTGTCTCCCCTGGTCCTTTTCTTCACTAGACTAGCCAGGCCCATTTCCTGCAACCATTCATCGTATGTTTTAGTCTCCAGTCCCCTAATCATCCTGGCTGCTCTTCTCTGCACTCTTCCTAGAGTCTCAACATCTTTTTATAGTGTAGTGACCAAAAGGATGGGTTGTGCAAATGCAATTGAGGAATCTTTAACTCTGGGTTTCTCAAGCTTAGCAACTGTCTGGACTTCAACTCCCAGAATTCCTCAGTCAGCATTTTATTCCATTTTTCCACCATGCTAGCTGGGTATTCCGGAAGTTTAAAAAAATCCAGGCATTTTTAAAGTTGTTATAGGATTGAGAAACACAGCAGCTTAATTGACTGAATGCTTTGATGTGTAGTAAGAAAATGAAGCCCCTCCAAAAAAGACCCCTTCTTTGCACCCCCCAAAAAACTTAAAAAACAGAAAAGCCAAGAAAAGAAACATGTTGCAATCAGAAACCTAAATAAATCTGTCATGAAAGCAGAAACATTGAATTTAGCCTGTATATTCACAAAGAGGTAATAGACAAACCAAAGATAAGTTGATAGAATTAATTACATTTGTTAGACAGGATTAAAACCCCAAGGAAGCCAGTATTTAGGATTAATTAATTACATGTGTTAAACAAAATTTAAAAAATCCAAAGAAGCCAGCACTTTAGACTAATTGCTGGAGTTGAGAGACAAACTAATCAAAATCAAATAACAAAAGTACATAAAAACAATCCTCTAAATTATGAAATTCTGTAAAAAAAGAAAAAAGAAACTAGATAAAAATCCATGCACTGGCCAAACCAACTGGTCAGCTCTCCCAGAATTGAACACTGTTCATCAGTAAACTTTCTTTCCGACCAGTCTCCATTTTATTCCTGGCTTGGACCTGGATTTTCCTTCCAACGGATGGATGCGGCCATTGATCCAGAGATGAACCAGCCCCGTTTTAAACACAGCCCATTGTTGGAACTTAATATATGGCAGGGGTGTCAAACTTGATTTCATTGAGGGCTGCATCAGGGTTGTGTTTGACCTCGGGGCGTGGGGATGTGGTCAGGAGGCATGTCCAGCTCGACATCAGTTGTGTCGGGGGTGCCTGTGGTGGCCCAGGAGAGGCTAGGGCCGCAGTGGCGGGATTCAATTTTTTTTACTACAGGTTCTGTGAGCATGGCTTGGTGAGCGTGGCTTGGTGGGCATGGCAGGAGAAGGATACTGCAAAATCTCCATTCCCTCCCCACCCCACTAACCTGCTTTCCAGCTCCCTTATCCTGTGCAGGGCAACCAAAGAAGATCCAGCCAATCAGCTGGGACTCGGGAGGCGAAGAATAGATGGGGCGGAGCCAGTCAGAGGTGGGATTTGCCGGTTCTCCGAACTACTCAAAATTTCCGCTACCGCTTCTCCAGAAGTGGTCAGAACCTGCTGAATATACCACCTCTGGCTGGGGGGATCCATTGTCTCCAGCAGAGGAAGTTGAGGCCAGGGAGAGTGCCAAACGCTTGTCCTTTCAGGCCACACAGATGACCCCTGGTCAGTGGTGTAGGCTGTCCACAGCCCTAGGCAGTGGAGAGCAAGAGCCCAGAATGGCCCTCCCAAGCTCCATTTTCACTCACAGAGGCGCCACGAGCCAGTCCTTGCCTGTTTGCCAGGGCCGCCTGATGGGCCAGTTCTATGCACCCTGAGGACCAGCCTGGTATACCCATGGGCCTGACGTTTGACACCCCTGGCGTAGGGGTTTAGAGAGCTGCATGAATGAAAAAAAAAATCCTGGATCCACTATGGATAGTATAGTAGCTGGTCGAGGCCAAAGTCATATCAGTCCCCAGACCTCCCTAGTTATGACTTGCAGAGTTGGAAAACGTGTCCCTTCCCTTACATTCCCTAACATTTTGTAAATACTCCAACACTGGAAGCTTTTAAAAAGATGTTGGATAACCCTTTGCCTGAAGTGGTGTATGGTTTCCTGCCTAGGCAGGGGGTTGGACTAGAAGACCTCCAAGGTCCCTTCCAACTCTGTTATTCTATTCTATTCCTATTCCTATTCCTATTCCTATTCCTATTCCTATTCCTATTCCTATTCCTATTCCTATTCCTATTCCTATTCCTATTCCTATTCCTATTCCTATTCCTATTCCTATTCTATTCTGTCCTATCCTATCCTATCCTACCCTACCCTACCCAATTCTGTTCTATTCTATTCTATTCTTTTCTATTCTATTTCATTCTCTATTCTTCTATTCTATTCTATTCTATTCTATTCTATTCTATTCTATTCTATTCTATTCTATTCCATTCCATTCTTATTCCTATCCTATCCTATCCTATTCCATTCTATTCCATTCTCTATTCTACTCTTTTCTATTCTTATTCCTATTCTCTTCTATCCTATCCTGTTCTATCCTATTCTATACTTTCCTTTCCTATCCTATCCTATTGTTGTGGTCTTGCGACCTATTTGAAATTCAGTGAAGGCCACCCAAGACGCATGGCATGAATTTCCACCCAAATCATGAAAGCCATACTGCCAGCATTTCTTAATGACTTATGACCGTTTTTCACACTTATGACCATTGCAACATCCCCAGGGTCACATGATCAAAATTTGGATGCTTGGCAATGATGGATGATCCGTTGCCATGTCCTGGGTTCTTGTGATCACCTCTTTGCGATCTTCTGAAAAGCAAAGTTAATGAGGAAGCCAGATTCCCTTAGCAATCAAACTGAACAACTTAACAACTGCAGTGATTCACTTAACAGCTGTGACAAAAAGGGTCGTAAAATGGGGCAAAACTCACCAGAGACAAATTCCTTGTGTGTCCAATCACTCTTGGCCAATAAAGAATATTCCTATTCTATTCTATTCCCATTCTATTCTTATTCTGTTCTGTTCTGTTCTGTTGTGCTCTGTCCTGTCCTGTCCTACTCTACTCTACTCTACTCTACTCTTTTTTAAAAATATATATTTCATTAATACATTTTCTTTTTATATCACATAAAAATTCTGTATCAATCTGAACAGTGTATTGTCTGGACACAATTAGTTTTAAGTAGAAATACAATATTAATCAGCATAAATCATAATCACAAATCAACACAATAGATATAAACTAAATGTAAACCACTCCAAACTCGATTGCAGGAAGTATGATTTCAGCAACAGAGTGGTCAATGTCTGGAACTTACTACCTGATTCTGTTGTCACCTGCTCAAACCCCGCACTCCTTTACCCTCAAACTAACCTCTATTGACCTCACCCCATTCCTAAGAGGTCTGTAAGGGGCATGCATAAGTGCACAATCGCGCCTACCGTCCCTGTCCTATTGTCCCCAATTATTAGTTCCTATTTCTTGTATTTAAACTTATGTTTATTCTTATTTCTATTGTGTTGTAAGCTTTTGACAAAATAAATAAATAATAGTAAGCATAATAAATGTATCACTAATAATTGCAAAACAGTAATACAATTAGTTTATCCATCTCACAAAATTTTCAATACAAAGGTGTTCATTATCTTTTAGATTTTACTAAGTTCTAACCTCCGATTCTATTAGTTCACCATTGATAAAACAAGTCCCATGTCAAGAGATATTCTACTCTTGTTCTATTCTTGTTCCGTTCAGTTTTAATCTTATTCTATTCTGTCCTGTCCTGTCTCATCCCATTCCATTTCATTCCATTTTTCGTAATTTCGAACAGTCACTAAAGAAATGCTGGTGAGTCAAGGACCACTACTTGTATCTTACTATAAGGGCAAACCTATCCTAATTTATTTAAAATTCTGCCCATAGAACGCTGTGGCAGACTTCCCATCCTAAGCATATATCGGCTTGTACGTGAACCTGAAACAACCCTCATTGAAAAGGTTGACTTTGGAAAAACACCCTTGTCCAAATACTACAATGCCCATGAAAATATACCCCCCTCCCTCTCTTCATGTCGCCCCTAATCCTTACACACTGCAAGGGATACTTTCCCAGATATGATTCTTCTACAGTTCAGATAAGAGGATTTTGCTCATTAGTTATATTGCCACTTGAGACTGATAAGGTTTAAGCTTATACAAAAGGAGGCATTGTGATTCCCTCAGCAGCATAATGTACAACGCGGGTCAAGAAATGACTAAATATTTTTTGCGCTGAGTGACAGCCAGTCCATCTAGGCTGGGAAATGAATTTATGAAAAATACAATGGGATTTTTTTTTTTTTTTTTTTTTAAAGTGTGTCTGAATTCCCAGCTAGCCAGCTGGATACGAGCCAAGCTGCTTTATAGTATGATCCACTTGAAGGATCTGATTTATGATTGCAGAAAATCTTTTTAAGAAGTGGTTGGGGTCCTTGTGTAGTGGGAGCCTTCCAACTTCTGTGAACAGTACAAGTGTTCCCTAGAACAGGGGTCTACAACCTTGGCAACTTTAAGCACAGCTGGCTGGGGAATTCTGGGAGTTGAAGTCTGCCAGGCTTAAAGTTGCCAAAGTTGGAGACCCCCTGGTCTAAACTCCCTAGAGTGTTATAATTGGGCAAGGATTCGCAACACTTCCCCAGAGTGCTATATGCAAACCGTCACCACTTTTATCATCACCACGTACAATCTTTGTATATAAAAGCGAAATATCACTCATGCATCATCACAAAATTTCCAGAACCACAGAGCCTACAAACTTGAAATTTGGCACGGGTGAGGGCTTTGCATCAGAGGCAGAGATGGGGCCAGGGTAGGCTGGCAGTCATCAGTTGCCTTTGGGCTCAGATAGCAGTGAGGTGGGGGAGCTTCTGGAATCGGTTCCCAGCCTGCGCATGCCTAGAGCTGCTAAAAGGAAGGCACAATTAAGAACTCAGGGTCGACGTGACAGTAAGGCCACAGGTGGACGATGAATGGCCCCTCCCATCAGGATTAAAAGAAAAGCAAAAAGGAAAGGGGGCTTTTGCAGGAAGCAACTCGCTTGTTTGGTCATTTGTTTGTTCCAGCCTCGTGGAGATTTGTCTGTATAACCCAGTTCTTCCCTGCTAACACTGAGTGTGGAACTATTTACTGGGCAGCATTCCAGGACTGATAAAGGTCTGAGCTCATTAGTATACCTTTTGAAGACTGTTTGCCAAGCTGTTGGCTGACTGTGAATGAAATAAATTCACATTAATGTAATAAAAGAGGCTTTTCCCGGGACTCAGAATTAACTTAATGCTTTTGGGGGAGGCCTAGGAGAGAGCAGACTGGTAGCTGGCATTCATGGATGCATTCTGCTAATCCTCTGCCTGTATGTCCTACATCGTGGCTCAGGAATTTGTCCCTCAGCTGGCTCAGGGATTCTGGGAGTTGAAGTCCACGGGTCGTAAAGTTGCCATGGAAACCCACCCCTGTTCTATTGCACCCTGGGAAATGTTTTCCCGATGGCTGATATCACTGGCAGAAGTCTTTGACCCAGCTTAGTTTCCCCAGTACGGTGCTTTGAAATAACTCACGTATTTCCCAGTTTGTTTGCTGTCCTCTCTCCTCAAGGCTGAACCAATATTTTTTTCTCTTCAATCCATGCAGAATGCTGCAAATCTGCCCTCAGATTGCAAGAAGGAAAGTAGACCTGAAATAGATCTCTTCATAAACGATCCTCTCTTGTGCTTCGATACTTAATGTCCCTATTTGAAAGAACAGGTCACTGGGATCTGAATTGCAGATCATTGTATGGATAGAGGAGAATATTTGTAGGGCAGGGCTAAAATGAGGGGGGTCCTTGCTTCTCTCTGAGCGTGGTTGTTTTCCTGAAGACATTTCATTACCCAACTAGGTAACATCATCAGTCTTAAGGGATAGGATTTGCTCAAGTTGTTTATTCTAAGGGCTTGCTCTAGTAGTTGATGAGACCAGTCTGGGAGGGCTCTTGACTATTAGCTTGTTTGAATATAAACAAGCTTAGAGAGCACCAAGGACCAGGGATGGGCTTCAAAAATTTTAGCAAAGGGTTCTCTGCCCGGTTGCTGAGTGGGCGTGGCCATGGTGGGTGTGGCCTAGCCAGCCTTCTGCACCACCGGGGGAGGGTGTTTTTGTCATCCCTGGTCTCCGGAGGCTTTTTTTTTTGAGTGAAAATGGTCTCCCCGGGTTCCGGAGGCTCTCTGGAAGCCAGAAACAGGCCCATTTCAGCCTTCTCAAACTTCCTGGAGGCCTGTTTTTCACCCTCCCCGAGCCTCTGCACGCACCCTGCACTTACCTATATCCAAAATTGACTGCGTGGGGACTCCTGGGAGGAGAGGGGTGGGCAGGACAGGACCGGTGGGATTTGGGGGTTCTCCAAACTCCACAGGATCTTAGGTAGAGGCTCTCCTGAACCCCTGCGAACCCCCAGCAACCCACCCCTGCCAAGGACCCTTCCGATCATCCTATTTTCTCCTGGGCTCTTAAAGTATGCATTGAGAGCAGAACTTCTAAATTTATCACTTAAGGCCATTGGGCAATACGTCGAACAAAATGGGATCTTCTGCAAAGGAGATGCGTTTGGCAGTTCAAATCTAACCAGGCTCAAAGTTGACTCAGCCTTCCATCCTTTCCAGGTCAGTAAAATGATGAACCAGATTGTTGGGGGAAAGAGGCTGACTGTGTAAACCGCTTAGCGAGGGGCTGTAAAGCACCGTGAAGCCATAATATAAGTCTAAGTGCTATTGCTATTGCTCTTCTGGCTGATTCTTTGCATTTACCACTGCGTATTTTACTACTGTCTTTCACATACCCAATTCCTGCAATGGTTCTGCACATGTTTTAGCCTCCGGTCACCTTTATCGCTCTCCTCTGCACTCTTTCTAGAGTCTCGACATCTTTTTTATATTGGGAGATGTAATGGGAAGTGTAAATTGTGAAATGGGCAAGGAAAAGAGTCATATGTTCCTGGAGCTGTTCTAATTGCAGGTTCTACCAGGTAGTGGAGCTCCAGAGCTTGGATCAGTAGAGAAATCAATGTCTGAATAGGATAGAGTAGAGTAGAGTAGAGTAGAGTAGAGGAGAGGAGAGGAGAGGAGAGGAGGGGAGGGGAGAGGAGAGGAGAGGAGAGGAGAGGAGAATAGAATAGAATAGAATAGAATAGAATTGAATAGAATAGAATAGAATAGAATAGAATAGAATAGAATAGAATAGAAATCTGTAAGGGACTTTGGAGGTCTTCTAGTCCAGCCCCCTGCTCAAGTTGGAGACCCTATACCAGTGGTGGCTAACCTTTTTGGGCTCCTGTGCCAAAAATTGTGTGCACGCTCGTGTTGTGAATGAATAAATGTTAAATAAAGTTATCTTGAGCTTGAAGTCAAGTGCAGGGTTCTGGCCCTGCACTTCTGATTGGCTGTTAATGGCAAGATCGGATTGGTCCGTTCAGGAGGATCTGATTGGCCATTAACAGGCCATTCTCATTGGTTAACGGAGCTAGCGCTCCCGGATTACTATTGGTTGAATAGTTAATAAGTTGCCTATATAAGGAAGGCTAATTGGAGCCATCCAGTTTGAGCTGTCACACCATGTAAATAAAGAGTTTGGAGTTCACTGTTTCTACCGGCTCGTCTCCATTATTCGCACCCATGCTCCAGACTTAACAGCTTGCATACTCGTGCTCATGTGCCAGCACCCAGAAGACAATGCCCCACCCACGCACCCTACGCATGCACGCGCCATCCCCACCCACTCACCACCCATCGCCCCCTTACCTGCACTGTACCTCACAGCTGATTTTCAGCTGGTTTGAGGCCTTTTTCGGCCTCCCAAAGACTTGAGGAAGGCTTCTGCAGGCTTTGCAGGCAGAAAACTAGCCCCATTTCATCATTTCCGGTACTTTCGGGAAAACAGGAAGTGATGAAACGGGGCTGGTTTCCGCCCTGCAAAGCCTACAGAAGCCTGCGTAAGCCTTCCTCAAGTCTTTGGGAGGCTGAAAAAGGCCTCAAACTGGCCCAAAATTAGCTGTGAGGCGCGCACATGTGCAGTGAGATAAATTTGCCTTCAGCTTGCATGCCGGCACAAATGGCTCTGTGTGCCACCTCTGGCACGCATGCCATAGGTTCGCCATCATAGCCCTATACCATCTTAGACAAGTGACTGTCCAGTCTCTTCTTCAAAACCTCCAGTGATAGAGACCCTACAACTTCCGAAGGCCAGCTGTTCCACTGGTTAATTGTCCTCACTGTTCAGGAATTTTCTCATTAATTCCAGATTGCTTCTCTCCTTGATCAGTTTCCATTCACTGTTTTTTGTCTGGCCTTCTGGTGCTTTAGGTTTAGAAAATAGCTTGACCCCCTAGCCTCCTCTCTAGGGCAGCCCCTCTAATATTGAAAGACTGCTATCCTGTCTCCCCCGGTCCTTCTCTTCACTAGACTAGCCATGCCCAGTTCCTGTAACCGTTCTTCATGTTCTAACCTGTGTTTCTCAGTCTCAAATGTTTCTCCTCATACTGGGGAATTTATTTATTTTATTTATTTTTGTCAATTGCTTACAAGATAATAGGTATAAGTAAATACATAGTTATGAATACATGGATACATATAAGAAAAATAAAAAATAAAAATAAAAGAAACGATAGGACAGGGACGGTAGGCACTTTGGTGCGCTTATGCACGCCCCCTACAGACCTCTTAGGAAAGGGGGTGAGGTCAATAGTAGACAGTCTAAGGTTAAAGTTTTTGGGGTTTGGGGAAGAAACCACAGAGTCAGTTAGAGTATTCCAGATATTGACCACTCTGTGCCTGAAGTCGTATTTCCTGCAATCAAGTTTGGTGCGGTTAACCTTGAGTTTGTATCTATTGTGTGCTCTTGTGTTGTTATGGTTGAAGCTGAAGTATTCATTGACAGGTAGGACATTGCAATGTATGATTTTATATATTATGCTTAGATCAGACCGAAGGTGGTGTACTTCTAGATTTTCTAGGTCTAGAATTTCGAGTCTGGTGGCATAAGGTATTCTGCAACGAGTAGAGGAGTGGAGAACTCTTCTTGTGAAATATTTCTGGACTTTCTCAACTGTGCTAATAATCAGATATGTAATGTGGGTTCCAGACTGATGAGCTGTATTCAAGTATTGGTGTAGTAAATGTTTTGTATGCTCTAGTTATAAGTGTAATATTACCAGAGAAAAAGCTATGTAGGTTAACAACTATTAACGTCTTTTTGGCTGTGTAGTTACAGTGGGAATTCTGGAAGTTGAGATCCAAATGGCATGTTTGAGAAAGAAGATTGCTGTAAGTCTAATGCAGTTTATTTTCTCTTCACTTAGCAAGATTTGCAAATCTAGTCACGGTAGGCCAATTGATTATTTATGGCCGAAGTTATGTTTAAAGTCCAATAAATTCTGACCTGCCAAGCAAGCCATGCGGCTTAGCAGGCCGCATGCATTAAAAAAAATAAGCAACTTAAGGAAAGTAATCATTTTTCTCCGTCAGTCCCATTCAGCATATGCTGCAAAGTGACACACTCACAAGTTCTGTTTGTGCAAGGAAGGACGTCCTTGTTATGAACTAATAAAGGCGTTTAATAAAGTTTTAACAACCTTAAGAAAAAGCAGGGTTCTAATCCTGCACTTCTGATTGGCCGTTAATAGCGATATCGGATTGGTCCTTTCTGGGAAATCTGATTGGCTGTTAACAGGCCAACTCTCATTGGTTGAAGGATTTAACACTTCCATGTTTCTCATTGGCTAATAGGTCAGCAGCCTACCCTATAAAAGGGCTGCTGCTGCCCTGGGGTTTTTGCTCTGTTCAGTATGATTAATAAAGAGTTGAAGTTCACTGCCTCGTCTCCGTTCCTTGCACCCATGCGCAGAACTTAACACTGGCAACGAGGATGGGATGCGGAGACATCAGAGCTGACTGAACACTACAGAGCACCAAACAGAGCACGTGGCTGAAGGCGCATCGACAATGGAAACCATGTCCGGCTGCGCCATACCACCCGCTCCATTTGACCCGGCACAAGAAGACTGGGATTCGTACATAGACCGGTTCCAGATGTTTCTGGAGACCAACAACTTGAAGGATGCCACTACGGGGAAAAAGTGAGCAGTGTTCCTGACCCATTGCAGGCCTGCCGTCTTTAAGATGGCCAAGGCACTAGCGAAACCAGCTGAGGTGAAAACCATGGACTGGGACATCCTTGCGCCCCTTCTACGGGCCCACTATGCACCCGCCGTACCAACGCTTGTCCGAAGACATGAGTTTTACCAGAGGTACCAACGGAAAGGAAAGAGCATTGCAGATTTCATCGTGGATCTCCAGAACCTGGGAGGCCTCTGTGGGTTTACAGACCTTGAAGAAGCTCTGAGAGACCGAATAATTCTGGGATTAGATGAGCACACAACACAGAGCAAGATCATGGCCAAAGGGGACATCGATCTTGCCGACGTAATCAAAGACGCTACTGCAGCAGAAGCAACCAGGAAGTCGGCTGCCCGAATGCGCCGCACCAACGCACCACTCTGTCAACTCGCCAGTGATACCTCACCTCGTCTAGAGAGGCACACAACAGCGACCCACCACGAGGACCTCGAATCGCCATCAGAAAGTGATGAGGAGGAGGTCAACCGACTCCGGTCTGAACGTGACCAATGCAACCAACAGAATCGAAGACTACTGCTCTAATGCGCGGGTTGTGGGGCAAACCACCCGCGATCAGACTGCAAATTCCTCGACGCGCTCTGCCATTCCTGTGGGAAAAGAGGCCACATCAGGAAGGTCTGTAGAAGCAAGCAAGGATCCAACCCAATTCAGAGAGGAAACAACTACCGCTAGACCACAGGAAATCATCCTGTGAGTCAGGAACATTTGAACCACCAATGGAACAACCACTCCGACAGAAATAAAACACTGGCCACTTCAATGAGACGGGAAGAGGCACACCAAACCATTACAATCGTCATGCTTCATCGTTAGATGCAAAGAAGATCTGAATGAAGGTCGCCATCGAAAACCAACCTTGCGTGATGGAAGTCGACTCAGGATCGTCCCTCTCGATGGTTTTCTGGAAGACCCTTAAACAATTGATCCCTGCCGTCTGGCGTCAAGACCTCAGAGCCCAAAGAATCATACTCAAAGATTATCAGGGAAACCGAATTCCGGTCGTTGGATCCAGCCAAGTCCAAGTATCATTCAAAAATTGTACTGCGTCGTTACCACTGACCGTCGTCGACCGCGACCGGCCTAGTTTGTTAGGCCTTCAATGGTTCTCCCCACTCAGGATCGAGGTAGCCGGCATTCACCAAACCAGAAGCAACGACTGGGAGGAGGCCCTTGTCCAGGAATTCCAGGACGTCTTTGCAGACAAACTAGACGAGTACAAGGGGACCCCGATATCATTTAACCTTAACCCTGAAGTAGCCCCCATTCGCCTTAAGCCTCGCCGGATACCTTTTGCCCTTAAACCAAAGATCGACGAGCAGCTCGATAAATTAATAGCCCAGAGTGTTTTGGAACCAACTGACCACGCCCATTGGGAAACCCCAATCGTAACACCCATCAAACCGGATGGATCGTTAAGGATTTGTGGGGACTACCGGGCCACCCTTAATCACGCCCTTCAACTGAACGCTTTCCCGGTGCCGGTGGTGCAACACCTTCTCCATTCCCTGGGGGGCGGAAAAGTCTTCGCTAAATTGGATTTAGCACAGGCGTACCAACAACTGCCTGTAGATAAAAAAACTGCGGAGGCACAGACGATCGTTATGCGCCGAGGCGCCTTTAAGTGCAACCGACTCCAATTCGGAGTGAGTGTAGCCCCAGGGATTTTTCAAACTCTGATGGAGAGACTCTTGCAAGGGATCAAGGGGGTCGTGCCATACTTTGATGATGTTTTAATTGCGGCCCCGAATAGAGAAGTACTAGAAAAGCGTCTTAGAATAGTTCTCCAGAAATTTAAAGACTCCGGCCTAAAGGTTAAAAAAAATAAATGTCAACTGTGTACAGATAAA
This sequence comes from Hydrophis major, assembly GCA_033807585.1. Taxonomy (NCBI): domain Eukaryota; kingdom Metazoa; phylum Chordata; class Lepidosauria; order Squamata; family Elapidae; genus Hydrophis; species Hydrophis major. The sequence continues at coordinate 135,619,694 of CM066332.1, read as the reverse complement.
GTAGAGTTCCTGGGATACCTAATTGATAAGCAAGGCATTCACCCCACTAATAGCAAACTAAAAGCGATCAAAAATGCCCCAAGACCCAGGAATAAGACAGACCTCCAAGCTTTCCTGGGGCTCATTAACTTTTACAACATCTTCTTGCCCCAGAAAGCGACCGTAGCTGAGCCCCTACATGGACTTCTCGACAAAAAAGCAACCTGGGTCTGGGGACACCGAGAGGAGCACGCATTCCGACAAGTGAAAAACTTACTAACCTCCAATGCTGTTTTAATGCAGTATAACGAGACTTTGCCTTTAACAATTACATGTGACGCGTCACCGTTTGGAGTAGGAGCCATTTTGAGTCATGTGTTACCAAATGGTAGTGAGGCCCCTATTGCCTATTTTTCAAGGACCCTATCGAGGGCTGAATGTAACTATAGCCAAATTGACAAAGAGACTCTTATTGTGAAACGGTTTCATGAATATGTGTATGGACGAGCTTTTACTATTATTACCGATCACAAACCTTTGCTAGGGATTATAGCGGGAGACAAGCCAACCCCCTATATATTGTCACCTAAAATGACTCGCTGGTCGCAATTCTTAGCTGCGTACAACTATAAATTACAACACTGCCCAGGGAAAGCCATTCCCCACGCTGATGCATTGAGCCGTGCCCCACTTCCGGAAACCGTCGACGACCCAGCTCCAACCCTTACGACACTCCAGATTGAAACACTACATTCACCGCCGCTAACAGTCAGAGGCATCGCTATCGAAACGAAACGAGATCCTGTCCTGGTGCGAGTTCTCAGCTGGGTCGAACGAGGATGGCCAGTAGAACAAACCCCCTGACGACTTCACCCCTTTCAGAAACCGGCAAGCAGAACTTTTCTCACAAAAAGGTTGCATCCTATGGGGAGACAGAGTCGTCATCCCAGAGTGGTTACAACGAGCAATATTGAAAACATTGCATGACGGTCACCCCGGCATCGTGCGTATGAAAGCGCTCGCACGAAGCTACACGTGGTGGCCGGGCATCGACACGCAGATCGAAGCCTGGGTAAAGACTTGTCTAAAGTGCCAAGAAGTCAGCAGTGCCCCACCTAGAGCAACTCCAACGGAGTGGGAAACCCCCAGGGGGCCATGGTCCCGCATCCACATTGACTTTGCGGGACCTACTAAGGGACATACTTTCCTCCTAACAGTGGATGCCTATTCCAACTGGCTCGAGATCCACAAAATGAACACTACTACAACCGATTCCGTCATCTGAAAATTGAATAGGCTATTCGCAACGCACGGGCTGCCAGACGTTCTGGTCTCCGACAACGGACCCCAGTTCACCGCCCTGGCGTTTGAACAATACTTAGCGGACCGGGGTATCCGCCATGTGCTAACCTCACTGGCGCACCTTGCAGCTAATGGCAGGGCCAAGCACATGGTCCAATTTGTTAAAAAAACTCTCCACAAAATGGACTATGGGGACATTGACGACAAACTAAACAGAATACTCCTATTTCGCACAGCGTCACCAACAAGACTCCAGCTGAACTGTTGATGGGACGCAAGCTCCGTTCCCACCTCAACCGGCTCCACCCGTCCTACATGCCAGAGAAACCCTGGGGATCTAGCCGAAAATGCTGCGAGTTCATGGTAGGTGACTTAGTTTTCGCTAAAAACCTTTCCGGTGAACCATTATGGGTCAAAACAACCGTAACTCAAACCACCGGGCCCAGATCGTACCATGTGCAAACATGGGACAGAAAATTATGGAAACGCCATATAGATCTAGGCTATAACCCAGTTCCTGCGACTTCTGTGACTCTCAAACTGAGGGGGGAGGGGATGTCGAAGAAACCGAATTCGAGATGGTGGAAAGCAGAATCGAAGGAAGTCAGCAGCCGGGTGCAATACATGAAGAAGAATCAGGGAGAGGGATGGCCTCGCCACAGAGGAATACCTCAACAGAGGCGAGCCCTCAGAGATCGGAGGACAACAACGACAGAATTAGCGGCACCGAGTCGTCCAGTGAGGATGCGGAACCGCCTGTACCAGATATATCAAAAAACGTCCCGCCGAAACCGGACTACAGACAGGAACCGGTGGGACAGCGCAAATCTAATAGACAGTTAAGACAACCTGCATATCTACGGGATTACGTCACCGCACCCCTCAAACGGAACCTAGGGGGAAGGGGTGTTATGAACTAATAAAGGCGTTTAATAAAGTTTTAGCAACCTTAAGAAAAAGCAGGGTTCTAATCCTGCACTTCTGATTAGCCGATAATAGCAATATCGGATTGGTCCTTTCTGGGAAATCTGATTGGCTGTTAACGGAGCAACTCTCATTGGTTCAAGGGTTTAACACTTCCATGTTTCTCATTGGCTAATAGGTCAGCAGCCTACCCTATAAAAGGGCTGCTGCTGCCCTGGGTTTTTGCTCTGTTCAGTATGATTAATAACGAGTTGAAGTTCACTGTTCACTGCCTCGTCTCCGTTCCTTGCACCCATGTGCAGAACTTAACAGTCCTACGTTTCATGAACTTGCTAGTTATTCTTCCGTGGATGTTGTTGTGCAAAATTCATAACTGTGTAGGAGAAACACCTGTTTTGACTCAGTCGCTATATGAAAGGGAAGCTTGTATAATTTGCTGTAGTCCATGGTCACCATCTTCTCCCTTTGGCTGTTGGAACATAAATCGTGTTTTTGCACCACAAGAGTTTACAGGACTGTAGCTCTTGAGTTTTTCAATGAGAAGAAGCTTAGTTACCGAAAGGCGACGGAATTAATTAATGTGTCTGACCAGAACTTTTTCCACACATCTGCCAAACATCCAGAGTTGTTTCCACACATTTGTTCTTTACATCAGGAAAATAATAGAGCAGGGGTCTTCAAACTTGACAGCTTTAAGACTTGTGGACTTCAACTCCCAGAATTCCTCCTCCAGTCATGTTACCTAAGGAATTCTGGGAGTTGACGTCCACAAGTCTTAAACTTGCCAAGTTAGAAGACCCTTGTAATAGAGTGTGCAAATAAATGTTTATGGAGATTCTTAATCATCCGGGTCACGGTTGTCTCAAAGGTGTTTTTCCAAAAGGCAACTGGACTTTCTTGGGGTTTTTCCCCCGTGAAAAAGTTTCTCTTCCCATTCAAGAAGCTTTTTCAGGAAGTGACAAAACATTTTCAACGGGAAAAACAAACAAACAAGAAAATCCATTTATCTTTTGTAAAAAAAAGCACCTTTGGGACAATACAGAGTGATGTATTTGGGTATGAACATTTCAAGCAGAAACTCACCAGGGTGCAGAAAGATTGGGAACATGTTATATAAGCGCTTTAATGTTGCTTACCATGAAAATGAAATTAATTTACTGGGATCTCTCTCCAGTGCTTTACTGGATATCCCATTCAAAATTGCAATTTGGAAACAACTGTTGAATGTCCCTGGAGATAGCACCAAGACTTTCAGAGTAGGGGGCTGGACTAGAAGATCTCTAAGGACCCTTCCAGCTCTTCTCTTCTCTTCTTTTCTACTCTCTTCTACTCCTACTCGACTACTCGACTACTCTATTCTATTATTCTATTCTATTCTATTTTTTTCTATTCCATATTATTCTCTATTCTATTTTCTATATTGTTCCATTCTATTCTATTCTATTCTATTCTATTCTATTCTATTCTATTCTATTCTATTCTATTCTATTCTATTCTACTCTACTCTACTCTATTCTATTCTATTCTATTTTCTATTTTATTTTATTCTGTTCTGTTCTATTCCATTCTGTTCTGTTCCATTTCATTTTTTTCCTGTTGTTCTGTTCTGTTCTATTCTATTCTATTTTCTCTTCTCCTCTTTTCTCTTCCCTTCCCTTCCCTTCCCTTCCATTCTTTCCTGTTGTTCTATTCTATTCTATTCCATTCCATTCCATATTTTCTATTCTATTCCATTCCATTCCATATTTTCTATTCTATTCTATTCTATTTTCTCTTCTCCTCTTCTCTCTTCCCTTCCCTTCCATTCTTTCCTGTTGTTCTATTCTATTCTATTCTATTCTATTCTATTCTATTCTATTCTATTCTATTCCATTCCATTCCATATTTTCTATTCCATTCCATTCCATTCTCTTCTCCTCTGCGATAAATCATGCTGTAAAAGTAAAGGGGCCTTCAAGTCAACTTCTATAGTTGTCTTATCATGATATGGAAGTGCCCTCTCCATTGTCTTGCTCTGGTACAGGTAGTCCTTGACTTCTAATCGTTTGTTTAGTGACCATTCAAAGTTACAATGGCATTGAAAAAAGCCACATGACCATTTTTCACACTTAACAACCATTGCAGCATCCCCGTGATGCTGCAGATGGTCAAAATTTGGACCCTGGGTAACTGGCGTGTATTTACGACGGTTGCAGGGTTGTGTGATCCCTTTTATGACCTTCTGATTAGTAAAGTCCCTAAATGTCTCTTGACCAGCATTTATACAGGGAATTCTCCACTTAAACCTTTCTGTTTAATGACCATTTGAGGATGCTTGGCAATAGACTCTCACATTTATGACGGGTGCAGTGTCCCGGGGCAGGGGTGGGGTTCAAAAATTTCAGCAAGGGGTTCTCTGCCCAGTTGCTGGGTGGACGTGGCCATGGTGGGTGTGGCTTAATTGGCCTCCTGCACCACAGCTGGAGTGGGGAGGGGTGTTTTTGCCCTCCCTGGGCTCCGGAGGCTTTCCTTGAGCCTCCGGGAGGGTGAAATGGCCTCCCCAGGCTCCAGAGGTTCTTTGGAAGCCAGAAATGGACCCATTTCTGGCTTTTCCAAATTTCCAGGAGGCCCGTTTTTCCCCCCTCCCCGAGCCTCCGTATGCCCCCTGCACTTACCTGCATCCAAAACGGGCCAGGTGGGGACTCCTGAGAGGGGAAGGGAGGGATGGGCGGGGCCAGCCAGGAGCGTGAATTGGAGGTTCTCTGAACTGCACAGAATCTCAGCTAGGGGCTCTCCCGAACCCCTGCAGCCTACCGCTGGTCATAAGTCAAGGACTACCTGTATAAACCAAGTGGTGATGGGCAATGCCCTAAACGACCCTCCTCTCATCTTCTACTGATCAGTAGATCTTCTCTTTCTCTTTCTCACAACCGGTTGTTGTGTTGTTGTGTGGTTCGGAAAACCGGCAAAACATGCCCCTGGCTAGCCGCTCCCCTCTCCACCTGACCCTCCCCTCCCTGCCCAGTCAGTCCTTATCATGCAGGCGCAACATCACTGACTGCATTGTCCCCTGCCCAATCACTCCTTAAGGTATTTCTTTTTTTTTCCCCTTCTCCTCCCAATGATCAGCTGTTCTGACGGTCAGCTGTTGAGATTTGAATTTGAGCTTGTATTTTGATTGGTTGTTAGACTCCCATGGGACCATGCAAGGGCAACTCTGTAGGCTGTCCTGAATTCCAGGCTTGGTTGAGCCTTGCTGGGTGATGATGTAATGAAAAGGCTTTAGACAATTCCCATAGTTCTACCTGGAGATCTTTGTTATGTAAAATATTCTGGCCCAGGCCTGAATGGCCTACTCATTAACAAAGGTGCAGGTGAGCTTCTGCTTCTGAGGTGAGTTTCTGCTTCTGACTTTCTATTTCCCTTTTAGGGGAAATATTCTGCCTTTTTAATATTTCTTAGGATATTTCATTTTTTTCTAGGAGAAGGGTGGGTGATAACTTCCTACAGTTCTTTTATCAGGGCAATCCGGTATCAGTTTAAGAAGAAAAAAAAAATCTATTTTTTTGAGGAAATAACTCCCTTGCTTGATCATTATCACCCACATCCTGACCCTTGAGAGGTTAATTGTACTTCCCCTAAGAGGAATTCCAACTGTCAGTTGATCTTCCTTTTTTATGCTGCCTTGCACAGAACTTTATTTATAGGATCAAACAATTGTCTGCACTGTTGCCCCATCCTTGATGGAGCGGTGCTGGCGATGAGTTTCCACGCCTTGCAATGTCTCCTCCCCAGAACTGAATCTTAAAATAAAATGTCAAACGAAACAAACCCACAGTTACAGTATTTTTCATAACGGGAGCCCTGCTAGAGGAAGAACAAAAAAATAAAATAAAAAAAAATGAAGGCGGATGGGGAAGAGAGGAACTTGTTCGTGTGGGTAGGAATATCGCTTCTATAGTGCAGATAAAATACATCCTTAATTGCTTCTTTAAATAGATCAAAGGACGGCAAGGTTAAGCTGCACAATATCAATGGCCAGGAAATGGGCCACAGCCGCCTTTTAATGCACAGGGGATGCTCGGCTATCTCAGAAAGACTATGGAGAGAGCTCAAAGAGCTTGTTGGAATAATTGAGTGAGAGACATGGAGGTGATTGATGGTCTGCTGATACGGCCTTCCATCTTTCCTTCTGGAACGTGCCAATAGCTTCATTTAGATCTTATCTATCTATAGCTAGAGAATTGACTTTGGAGGGCGAGGGGGGAGCAACGGCTGGAACTTCAAACCTAGGATTGTAAAATCCACTTTTGTGGGTCAGTTGTAACTTGGAGTGTTTGCTAAGCAAGTGGTCGTAAGCCGAGCACTACCTGTGCCCCCTTTTTAATCATGCAGAATAGAATAGAATAGAATAGAATAGAATAGAATAGAATAGAATAGAATAGAATAGAATAACATACAGTACAACTATTAGAGTAAAGTAGAGTAGAATAGAATAACAATGCAACACAATATAATACAATATAATTATTAGAATGGAATGGAATGGAATAGAATAGAATAGAATAGAATAGAATAGAATGGAATGGAATGGAATAGAATAGAATAGAATAGAATGGAATGGAATGGAATGGAATGGAATAGAATAGAATAGAATAGAATAACAATACAATACAATACAATACAATGGAGTAGAGTAGAGTAGAATAATAGAGTTGGAAGGGACCTTGGAGGTCTT
>CM066332.1:135412473-135612672 GCA_033807585.1 Hydrophis major | reverse complement strand
CTTTTAACACTGTACTGTTCTTGGGCCTTTAAGACTAGCCCGAGGGGGCTTTAAATATAGAAGGACAGGAAGTGAACGTTTTTCTGGGGTGGAAAGAAGCAAGAATAAAAATGACAGTGTTCTTTACGGCCACGGATTTTGGGGGTTGGGGGGAGGTTGGCAAGGAAGGACTGGGGTGTGTGGGTCCAGTTAAAATAAACAGGCAAACAGTTGTTAATTTAATACCCAGCCGATTGTGTGCCCTGAGATGAGAAGCATTACACAGTCGAAATGGTGTGTAACTCATGCTGACGTTAGAGGAATAAAGAGTTTACCAGATGACTTCAGAGAGAAGCTGTGCTTCAACTTAGCATAACACCAGCCTTTTGCCTGTCAGATGTGGAGAATGGATAAAGAAAGATCACGCTTTAAACTCACAGGTAGATTCCGGCCATTTTAACAAAACAGTGCTGCCTTTAATCCATTCCCACACTTCCCTCATTCGATCCTTTCAACTGAGTTTTGTAGTGGCTGCACATCACTGGAGTGGCGCAAAGAACCTGAAGTGTGTGTGTGTTTGTGTATGTGTATACACACAGTATACATATACATATTGCTCTTTTCCCAAAGGTTTATTTATTACAGCTTGACACAATGGTCAGTTATGGGAGATTCCATTCGATACCCTATGATGCAGGGGTCGCCAGTCTTTTGGACCTCAGGGACCACCAAACTCATAATTTTAAATCCCAGGGACCACTAACCGGTTCTGTGGGTGTGGCCTAATCTGTGGGTGTGGCTTGGTGGTCATGTGATTCGCTGGGCATGGCTTGTATGTAAATATTATAAATATTTATATAAATATTGAATTTTTTATAAAAAAGAGCAACTTTTACCCAAAATCAGGAAAAGCAGGCAGGCAGATTGAGTTGCTCACAGAATCATTCAGTGATCTATCTATCTGCCATCGGCTATCTGAGTCTGTCACATAAGATTTGCTTGCTGTGAGTCTGCACTGAATAATAGAACCTTCAGTCCTAAGGGAGGTTCGGCTGTGCTTAAAAGCAGAGCAAAAGATCTAAAGACTAGCTAGAAAGCAAGAAATCCAACCATTTCCTGCTTCCTAGCTAATCTAAATCTCCGGCACAGCAGAACAGCTGATGGTCAGAAAAATAGCAATTTAGCAGGCAAGCTTGCCAGGTAAGGAGTGAATGGGCGGGGAGGGAGGGCCATGTGGGCAGTGCAACCTTGTGTTTCTGCGCAGCCTGGATTAATTGCTTTGGGGGGGGTTGCTCTGGGGGTGAGATTTCTCCGCGGCCCACCAAAATTTTCTCGCGGCCCACTGACTGGTCTGCATTTCTGGAATGGCAGAGTAAAAGACCTGGCTCACATCCTTTTTGGTTGTTACCTGTATAAGTGGGTGAAAAACAGGTACCTTGGTCTATATCAAGGGTGGCAAACTCTGCCAGCAAAAACCGAGCTTGGGGTGGCAAAGGACCAACTCTTGGTTCCTCTGCCAGAGAAAGCAGAGCTTGGGGGCGCCCCTCACCCCGGAGGCTCTGTTTTCGCAGGCAGAGGGCTATCAAAACAAACTAAGAACAAAATAAAAGGAGAAATGTTTCCCCTTTTGCATTTGAGCATCCAAGAAGGGACAGAAAAGGAGAAAGGGAAAGAGGAAAGGCAAAGAAAAAGAAGGAAAGGGAGGAAGAGAGCAAGGAAAGAAAAATAAGGAAAGAGAAGAATGAAGAATGAAGAGGGAAGCAGTAGTGGGATTCAATTGTTTTAACTACCGGTTCTGTGGGCATGGTTTGGTGGACATGGTAGGTGTGACTTGGTAGGAGTGGCAGGGGAAGGATACTGTAAAATCCCCATTCCCACCCCAGTCCAGGGGGAAGGTTACTGCAAAATCCCATTCCCTCCCCACCCCACTAACCTGCTTTCCAGCTCCGTTCTCCTGTGCAGGGCAACCAAAGAAGACCCAGCCAATCAGCTGGGACTCGGGAGGCAGAGAACAGATGGGGGCAGGGCCAGTCAGAGGTGGTATTTGCCGGTTCTCTGAACTACTCAAAATTTCCGCTACCGGTTCTCCAGAACTGGTCAGAACCTGCTGAATGACCATCTCTGGAGGGAAGGAGAAAAGAAGAAAAGGAAAGAAGGAAGAAGAATGGAGAATGAAGTGGGAAGGAAAAAGAAGAAAAGGAAAGAAGGAAGGAAGGAAGTGACGGAGGGAGGATCTCAGGGAAGTCCTGCATTAACACTTGGTCACCACAGGTGCCCCCGACATGAGTCCTGTGTTATGTCCACCCATGGCCACGCCCACCCCCGATCCTCCAAGGTCAAACACAATCCTGATGCGGCCCTCAATGAAATCAAGTTTAATACCCTTGGTCTATATACTAAATGAATGATCCATTGGGAACCACATGTCAAAATAACTTATGTGCGGCCAGATTTTGAAACCAACATTTAATATAGCACAGTACTTGAGCAAAATGGTTTGGTTGAGATCGGCATACGTGGGACTGATTGAGGTAGATTGTAGGGGTGACATTGAAATATAATTTTAATATGGGTATTTTATTTACCCATATATTAAATTATTGTATTTTATTCCTATTTCATTTAAATTGTATTTTATTCCAATTTCATTTTAAATTGTATTTTATTCCAATTTCATTTTAAATTGTACCGGTACTTTATTTGAATTCCATTTTAAATTATTTTTATCGGATTTTAGTAATAATTTGTCTTTGGAACTCTGCACTTTGATATGGTCCATGGGCTAACCAATAAAGCAAACTAACCAACCCAAAAGTTTATTCTAGAGAGGAATTGCTCTGAAGGACATGCGTTTCAAAGAATTCCAATCCCTCTATTGTTTGATTGGCATTTGAGGAGTTGATGAATGACAAATAGGTGGGCCTTGAGTCTCCCTGTAAGAGGCAGTCCTCAATGTACAACAATTCATTCAGTGACCATTTGAACTTATAATGGCACTGGAAAAAGTGACTTAACACCTGTTTTTCACACTTATGACCATTGCAATCCCCATGGTCATGTGATTTACATTTGGATGCTTGACAGTAACATAGGAGACTGGCCCAAAGGCATCCAACTAGCTTTCATTGTATGGAGGGACTAGAACTCACCCTCTCTCACCCTGGTTTCTATGTCAGCACCTTAATCACTACACCAAGCTGCTACAAAGGAATTTGCCAATAGGAATTTCCTCCTATTTCTGTTATTTGTGAGAAAGGATGGTGGTGGGGGTTTGTTTTGTTTTTAAATCAGGATTTCAAGCAACATGTTCATTCCCATTGCATTTCTAATCCTCGGTTTAGTATGATCTTACTTATTTCATTTGAGATTCGGCTTTAAAAGGAGCTAATGGTACTTTCAGATATTCAGTATGGTAAGCCAGAATTTTGGAACCCAACCCATTCCGTTTCATCTGAAAATGGTTGTGTGTTGACACACAGATCAGAATTCTGAACAACCTCTTATTTCAAAAAGAGTTTTATTTATGTCAGAAGACAATTCAAACATTTTGTAAGCCTGCCCAGGAAAATCATGAATAATGCTGGTGGTGTACGTGAATTTCAGTGTTTGTTTTTCATATTTCTCACAGGAATGTTTAACTCTTCAGGGAGATAACTTTGCAGCCAAAATAATATGGGAAGTAGTAATTTAGATCCAGTATGCCAGAAAGTCAATTTTTTAAAGTTATTTTGGCCCCATGGATACATCTCAGGGGTATTTTTTTTAAAGAAGCCTGGGAAATTGTACACACAAACATGGAAGAATTGTGATTTGTAGATAGAGGCATAAAATGTGTTACTCATTATCCCAAGCTGAGACCTTTCTCTCAAAGAGGTGGTAAAAGTGTTGGATTTAGGCCATTACTCCTCAACATTGGCAATTTTAAGATGTATGGACTTCAATTCCCAGAATTCCCCAGCCAACCATGCTTAAAGTTTTAAAGTTGCCAAGGTTGGACACCCCTAGCTTAGATTATACCACTTCACTATGCAGGTAGGAAAATGCTAGCATTACTCATTACAATAAAATTATCTGGTGAACAACAATAGGTTTTGGGAAGATTCTCCCAGTGTGGAGAACTATGGCTTTGATAGTTGTTTATACTGATTATTACACTGATATATTTTATTATCTCTGGATAGCATCTCTCCCTCTGATTCATTCCCATAGGCCTTTAAGTAAATAGATAAATAGAAATAAATGAAGGGCAGTGATTCTTGTATTCAATTATTCTATTCAATTATTCTGCTATTCAATTATTGGCAGGTAGGCAAAAGTGTTCTGTCCCCTCATTAGCATTCTTGAGATCCCCGCGCTTTGATTGGCCAAAGCGCGGGGCACTCTGATTGGTTAGGCGAGCCGCGCCGATTGGCTCGCTAAGAATCTCCCGCGATTGGTCTATTCGAATCGCGGGAGATTCAAAGTGGTGCCATTGGCCGCGGCCGCCGCGGCTAAAGGAATAAAAGCCGCGAACCTTTTCCATAGCGGGAGTTCGGTTCCTACCCCAATAAAAGAGCATGATTTGAAGTCACCGACTCCTGGCATCATTTCTGAGGATACGACACTGGCGATGAGGATGGGATCCAGACCCTGAACCGAACCACGTGTCCGACGGAAGCCAGACGAATCTCCATGATGGCGAAAATCGCACCCCCCGCACCCTTCAACCCCGCCACCGAGGACTGGGAATCGTACTCCGACCGATTCTGCATGTTCCTCGAGTGCAGCGATCTGAAGGACGCCACCGGCCCCATGAAGCGCGCCGTCTTCCTGACCCACTGCGGGACCGAGGTATTCAAGATGGCCAAGGCACTCACCAAACCCACCGACGCGACTGCGATGGACTGGGACGTCCTCGAGCCAATACTTCGGCGGCACTACGCTCCAGAGGTACCCATCCTGATCCGACGCAACGAATTCTACCGTCGGGACCAACGGTTGGGTGAGAGTTTCAGCGACTTCGTCGCCGAACTACAGCTCCTAGGGGGGCTGTGCGAATTCGACAACCTGAACGACGCCCTGCGAGACCGAATCGTGCTTGGCCTGTGGGACCCCGTCCTCCAGAGCTGGCTGATGGCCAAGGGCAACATTAGCCTTGCAGACAACCTCACCGCAGCCGCAGCTGCCGAAGCGACCCGAACATCCGCTGACCGCATGCGCCGACCGAACACTGGGGACCGCAGCGGAAACAACCACCCTGCAAGGTCGGCCGAGGCCCAACCCGAGACGACCACCCACCAGGGCGATTTCCACTTGGCATCGGGCACTTCTGACGAAGAGGAGGAAATTCATCGCCTCCAGGCAGGCCGTGACCCACGGAACCGGCGGGGTCGTAAGTCGAGGACCAACTGTGCCGGTTGCGGAGGCGACCACCCCAGGTCTGAATGCCGGTTTTTTGAGTTGATCTGCCAGCATTGTGACAAGAAGGGACACATCGCCCGCGTCTGCCGCCTCAAAAAGAACCGCAGCCCGCCCCGATGGGACCAGAGCGAACGGAGGAGGGAGAGCACACCACCCCGGACCAGAGATCGCCCCTCTGACAACAGATGGGACCAGAACAGATGATCCCTACGAGGCGGCGAGACCCGGCGAAGAGAGGAGACCCATCAGACGGTCACCATCGGCCACGCCACAACCAATGACGCCCGGAAGGTCTACGTGGAGGTAGGCATCGAGGGCGAGCCATGCAAAATGGAGGTGGACTCCGGGTCCTACCTCTCCATGATAGCATGGCAAGAAATAAAGCGCTTGGTGCCTACCATCCAAAGGAAAAGCCTAGACAGCCAGAGACTAATCGTAAAGGACTACCAGGGAAACCGCATCCCGGTAGTCGGAACCAGACAGTTCAACATAACATACAAAGGGCGCACTGAAAAGCTTCCCCTGACAATCGTCGATCGCGACCGCCCAAGCCTACTGGGACTGCAATGGTTCGCCCCGCTCGGCATCGCAGTCACGGGAATCGACCACGTCACCGACGACAGCTGGGAGCAGCAACTGGCCCGGGAATTCCAAGAGGTCTTTGACGGAAACCTAGGCAAGTACCGAGGGCCCCTTATATCATTCAACCTAGACCCAAACATTCCCCCAAAACGCCTAAAACCAAGGCGGGTGCCATTTGCACTTAAACTCAAGATAGACGAGCAAATTGACAAGCTCGTCAAACAAGGGGTCCTACAGCCAATAGACCACGCCCGGTGGGAGACCCCCATAGTCACCCCGATCAAGCCCGATGGGTCGGTGAGGATCTGTGGGGACTATAAGGCCACCCTAAATGGCGCGTTGCAACAAAGCGCCTACCCCGTCCCAGTAGTGCAACACCTACTGCATTCACTGGGAGGGGGCAAGGTTTTCGCCAAACTCGACCTCGCCCAGGCATACCAACAGTTGCCAGTCGACGAGGAAACAGCAGAAGCGCAAACCATAGTCACCCACCGGGGAGCATTTAAATGCAACCGGCTTCAATTCGGAGTCAGCGTGGCACCGGGAATATTCTAAAGCCTAATGGAAAGACTATTACAAGGCATCAAGGGGGTGGTACCGTACTTCGATGACGTCTTAGTGTCGGCAACCAACCAAGCCGAACTAGAGGGTCGCCTAAGGGAGGTCCTAACCAAATTCAAAGAGACCGGGCTCAAGGTAAAGAGGAAGAAATGCCAATTATACACGGAACGGGTTGAATTCCTAGGATATCTCCTAGACCGTCACGGCATTCACCCCACAAACCAAAAAATCAAGGCCATCAATGAAACCCCCACACCCAAGTCGAAGACGGAGCTACAGGCATTCCTGGGCTACTTAACTTTTACAATGTTTTCCTGCCCCAAAAGGCGACGGTGGCGGAGCCTTTGCATAGGCTCCTGGACAAGGCGGCGACCTGGACTTGGGGGAGACGCGAGCAAGCCGCCTTCTAGAGAACAAAGGACCTCCTCACTTCGGATGCCGTCCTTATACAGTACAACGAGACCCTACCCCTGGCCGTCACATGCGACGCATCACCCTTCGGCGTCGGCGCTGTCCTCAGCCATACCCTCCCCGACGGAAAAGAAGCACCCATCGCATTCTTTTCAAGGACCATCACCAAACCGGAGCGGAACTACAGCCAGCTGGACAAAGAGGCTCTGGCTATCGTTGCCGCCGTAAAAAGATTCCACGAGTACCTCTACGGCCGGACATTCACCATCATAACTGACCACAAGCCGCTGCTGGGAATCCTTGCAGGAAACCGGGCCACCCCGAACATTCTGTCTCACCGAATGACAAGGTGGTCCGAGTTCCTGGCGGCCTACAACTACGGACTCATACACAGACCGGGTAAGACGATCTCCCATGCAGACACCTTAAGCCACTCGCCGCTACCGGAACCTGACACCGACCCAGCACCCACGACGACCACCCTCAGCATAGAGACTCTACCCAATCTGCCCATAACCGCGTCAGACATTGCCCGAGGGACTAATAAAGACAAACGTCTGGCGCGGGTGTTGCATTGGGTAGAGAAAGGGTGGCCGGAAAGGGACAACGACGAGTCTGTCAAAACTTTCCAGAACCGGCAAACGGAACTCTCGTTATTAAAAGGGTGCATACTATGGGAGGATAGGGTGGTCATTCCAGAAAAACTACAAGGGAAGGTTCTGGAACTATTACACGAGGGGCATCCTGGCATCGTTAGGACTAAAGCCCTGGCCAGAAGTTACGCTTGGTGGCCAGGGATGGACAGACAGATTGAGACATGGGTAGCAAAGTGCCAACGATGCCAGGAAACTAGGCCAAGCCCACCCACAGCACCCGTCCTAGAGTGGGAAACCCCAAGGGGACCTTGGTCTAGGATCCACATAGACTTTGCCGGGCCCACAAAAGGACACACCTTCCTTATAATAGTAGACGCTTACTCCAACTGGCTGGAGGTAAGCAACATGAGGACAACAACCACGGAGGCCGTGATCAAGGAACTCAGCAAACTCTTTGCAATGCACGGCCTCCCAGACGTCGTCGTTTCCGACAACGGGCCCCAATTCACCTCGCTAGAATTCGAAAAATTCCTAGCGGAAAGGGGCATCCGCCACGCGCTGACAGCACCGGCGCACCCGGCGGCGAACGGTAGGGCGGAACGGATGGTGCAATTCACTAAGAAAACCATCCGGAAAATAGACCACGGGGAGATCCAGGAGAAAATATATAAATTGCTCTTCACCCAACACATAACCCCAAATACCACAACGAATAAGAGCCCAGCCGAACTGTTAATGGGGAGGAAATTAAGGTCCCCACTCGACAGATTACACCCCACGTATAACCCGGAGAAGCCCCCAGACTCAACCAGCAAACACCGAACTTTCGCACCAGGCGACCCCGTGTACGCAAAAAACCTGACGGGAGACCCATTATGGGTACCGGCCGTCATCACACAAATAACAGGCCCACACTCGTACCGGCTACAAACAGCAGACGGACGAGCATGGAAACGCCACATCGACCAATTAAGGTCGAGGACAACCACCCAAGAGACTACCGACGCACAAGCAGGCGAAACCAACCCCCACAACACAAACCAAGGGGGGAGGGAATACCCAGGGGACCAAAACCAAAGAAGAATAAACCAGCCATACTTACCGGAAAGCAGCCAGCACGACCCCTCGCCAGGAAGAGACAGCCAGGCCAGCTCGACCGACCCGGGGAGACCGAGCGAGAGCGGCGAAACCTGCAGCTCAACCAACCCGGGAAGCCCAGGAGGGAGCTATGGAGAGCGGCTCGGCCCGACCGACCAGCCGGTTCCCACGACGGCATCCAGAGAAGCAGAGACCCCGACCGAACCGGCCGGGATCCAACCTACGACTGAGCTGCGCAGCTCCAGTAGGCTAAGACGGAGCCCCAGCTACCTACGGGACTACGCGACATAAGGACTAAACCAAGAGGGGAGGGGTGTTCTGTCCCCTCATTAGCATTCTTGAGATCCCCGCGCTTTGATTGGCCAAAGCGCGGGGCACTCTGATTGGTTAGGCGAGCCGCGCCGATTGGCTCGCTAAGAATCTCCCGCGATTGATCGATTGAGATTCAAAGCGGTGCCATTGGCCGCGGCCGCGGCGGCTAAAGGAATAAAAGCCGCGAACCTTTCCATGGCGGAAGTTCGGTTCCTACCCCAATAAAAGAGCATGATTTGAAGTCACCGACTCCTGGCATCATTTCCGAGGATAGGACAAAAAGTATTTTATCTGTTCTCAAAGATAGAAAAAATATGATTTAGAGAAAGAGACGGAGGCTCTTCACACTACCTTTGTTGAAAAGGATACACATTTATCATTGGAGAAAATCCAGTTTTCTGCAAAACTACAGGATACTGCTGTGAATAACAATTCGGCCCTTATTTATTTTGGAAAAGTGACATCTGGAAAATGGGAATGGTTCCAGTTTAATTCCCTTACCTTGAAATATCGTAGACACAGGGGTATTTTGAGATCATATTTGACTTTTAAAAGGGAGAGAAAAGAGCAAACAACATATAGCTACTTGCCATAAAAACTGTCTTCCAACCATGGGAAAGGTCTTTGGGGCTTAATTGCTGTTATTTGGAGGAAATTCAGAGCAGAGGCTGATTTTTTTTTTATCCTCAAAGGCCCCTTGGATGTACAAGTTACTGAAAAACTATTCCCCAATAGTAGAATACAAGAGCCAAATAGCATATTTTTTCTCTCTTAATACTGTACAGGTAGTCCTTGACTTATATTACCACATCCACGATTGAACCCAAAATTTCCGTTGCGAAGGGGAAGGATATTGTAAAATCTCCATTCCCTCCCCACCCCACAAACCTGCTTTCCAGCTCCGTTCTCCTGTGCAGAGCAACCAAAGGAGACCCAGCCAATCAGCTGGGACTCGGGGAGGCAGAGAATGGATGGGGGCGAGGCCAGTCGGAAGTGGGATTTGCTGATTTTCCAAACGACTCAAAATTTCCGCTACTGGTTCTCCAGAAGTGGTCAGAACCTGCTGAATACCAGCTTTGAACTGGAGGCTAAAACATACAAAGAACGGTTGCAGGAACTGGGCCTGGCTAGTCTAGGGAAGAGAAGGACCAGGGGAGACATGATAGCGATCTTCCAATATTTGAGGGGCTGCCACAGAGAGGAGGAAGGGATCAAGCTATTTTCCAAGGCACCTGAAGGCCAGGCAAGGAATAATGGATGGAAACCGAACCTGGAAATAAAGAGAAATTTTCTGACAGTGAGAACAACTAACCAATGGAACAGCTTACCTTCAGAAGTTATGGGAGCTTCATTCATCACTTGAGAATTTCAAGAAGAGATTGGACTGCCATTTGTCCCTTCCCCAACACTGTTATTCCATTATTTCTGTTAAGTAAAAGACAGTTCATGTGAATTATTCATGTTCTGAAGAACAATTCCCCCCTACTGCATTAACATTGCAATGTTTTTTATACAGGAAGTAGGGATTTCACCTATATTTAGAGAAGTTTGAACAATACTTTGGTGCATTTAACGATCAAGGACACAATTGCAGTAGCTGGGGTTTCTGGTTAGTTGTGCTGGGGCAATTGTAAATATTCTAAGGCTCTACTGTCTTGTTCTTTCTTCTTCAAAATGGAAGACATTAAGTACAGTAGGGCTATCAAACTCCTGGCTCATGGGCCAGATGTGGCATGTGCTGGCCACGGCCACACCCAGTTTAGTGAAGGGGAAAAAAATTCACGATACGTCATGTGACACTGCCCTGACGATGTGAGTTTGACACCCCTGAAGTGCAGCATTGTATATATAGGAACGTTATAATAGCCTAAACAAAAAGCTATCAAAGCTTAGATAATTGAGGGAAAAGGTATGTGGTATATGTATACGTATAATGTAGGTGCATATGTACCATATGTATATGTATACAGTATGCATATGTATATGAATGCATATATCATTTTTATTTATTTATATCTTGCCTTTATTATTCTTTTATAGATAACTCAAGATGCCAAATGCACAAAATACTCTTTCATGTCCTATTTTCCCCAAAACAAGGACCCCATGAGGTCAGCTGTGCTGAGAGAGAACAATTGACTCAAAGTTACCTAGCCAGGTTTCATGCCAAAGGTGAGGTGACCATTTCCAGTGTCCTGGTTTCTAGTCTGGTTGCTTAATTACTAGACCAAACTGGAAACTTCAACCTTAATTAGTAACACAAGTTCCAGGAACAATTAGGAATGTTGGGATTATGTAATGAAGATGGAGCAATCAATACCTCAAGACTATGCTCAATCTTTCCAAGTTTCTCTGTGTTTATAACTGTTATTGTTTTATCAATATATAAAATGCAAAGAAAAATAAAAATAGGAAAGTAAGGGGTGAAAAAAGAAAGGAGGAAATAAAATATGAGGTACAAGGGAAGAAAGAAAAAGGCGTTTGACTTCCGACTCTTTTTAGCACAGTACAAGATACCAATATTACCTCAACTTTTTACTTTTGCACACTAGTATATAAATAGCCTTTTTTAGAACAACAAATCTATCTAATCGGCAAAATCCGTTTCATTTTTTTTTCATCATAAGCACAAAATCCAGAAGTGATATCCAAATAAAAAACAAATATATATTGTGTCATATAGCATATGTGAGTATATACATAATTTTGCATTTATTTATTTTGTCATGTTTATGTAGTATATGTCTGGAACCGACATTACGTATCTGATATTAACACAGTTGAGAAAGTCCACAAATATTTCACAAGAAGAGTTCTCCACTCCTCTACTCGTTGCAGAATACCTTATACAGCCAGACTCGAAATTCTAGACCTAGAAAACCTAGAACTACGCCGCCTTTGGTCTGATCTAAGTATAGTACATAAAATCATACATTGCAATGTCCTACCTGTCAGTGAATACTTCAGCTTCAACCATAACAATACAAGAGCAAACAATAGATACAAACTCAAGGTTAATCGCACCAAACTTGATTGCAGGAAATACGACTTCAGCAACAGAGTGGTCAATGTCTACCTGATTCTATGGTTTCTTCCCCAAACCCCAAAAACTTTAACCTTAAGACTTTCTACTATTGACCTCACCCCTTTCCTAAGAGGTCTGTAGGGGACGTGCATAAGTGCACCAACATGCCTACCGTCCCTGTCCTATTGTTTCTTTTATTTTATTTTTCTTAAATAAGTGTGTGTGCATGAAGGGAGGCTCAGCCAATCTCACTGTACACATGTTGTACTCTGACAATAAAGGTAATAATAATTTTCACATAACTGTTGCAGCATCCCCAGAGTCAGATAACAGATAATCAGAGTTGGAAGGGACCTTGTAGGTCATCTAGTCCAACCCCCCACCCAAGCGGGAGACCCTACACCATTTCTGATGAATGGCAGTCCAATCTCTTCTTGAAGGTCTCAAGGTCTCCCACAACTTCCAAGGACAAGCTGTTCCATTGGTTGACTGTTCTCACATCACGTGATCCAAATTCAGGGGCTTGGCAACTGGCAGGTATTTATGATGGTTGCAGTGCCCCAAGGTCACATGATTCCCCCTTTTGCAACCTTCTGACAGACGTCAATGGGAAAGCCAGATTCACTTCATAACTGTGTGACTAACTTAATAGTTGAAGTGATTCACTTAACAACGATGGCAAGAAAGATTGTAAAATTGGGGTGGGGGGGGCGGTAACTCACATAACAACTCTTTTGCCTGGCAAAGAAATTTTGGGCTCAATTGCAGTTGTAAGTCAACAACTACCTGTGTATTAAGAAATACTGAGCAGGATAAAGTATGCTTGGGAACCCATCAATCCCTGTCCTGAAACTATCCTACCTTAAACCTTCTACAAACTGCAACATTGCCTCAACTTGTTTTTGAGGTGCCTCTTGGGAGGGGCACACAATTTATGTTGACATACTTTTCTGCCTGACAAAGATGTGAGGAATGTACCTTATTAGCATAGTAGCTTAAAGGAACAGCAATATTTAGAAGTTTAATTTATCTCATGAACAAAATTGCCCACATAACTTGCACCAGGGTGTCAAAGGAGACTTTACGAAGTTTACCCAGCATAGATTAACTCCAAGGTTAACATCAGACCAACCATCAAGTAAGCAATACCTCAATCAAGAAACTGACAAGGAGCCATCAGTAAACAGCCCAAACAAACAAACTCTAAAATTGCCCCCAACAACACTGACAAGGCAAGACACCAGAATATCAACTGACAGAAAACCACACTCCTTACTAGCACTGATGATGTTAGCTAGTTGGGTAATGAAACGTCTGCAAGAAAGCAAGCAAGCTTGGAGAGAGCAAGGATCCCAAAGAAAAAATTGTCTAACACAGGGGTCTCCAACCTTGGCCTCTGGAAGCCTGGCGGACTTCAACTCCCAGAATTCCACAGCCAGCTTTGCTGGCTGTGGAACTCTGGGAGTTGAAGTCCGCCAGGCTTCCAGGAGCCAAGGTTGGAGACCCCTGCTTTAGAGGTAGAGTAGAATAAGGAGAGTGATAGAATAGGGATAGAAATAGAGTAGGTAGAATAGAATTAGAATAGAATAGAATAGAATTAGAATAGAATAGAATAGAATAGAATAGAATAGAATAGAATAGAATAGAATAGTTGGAAGGGACCTTGGAGGTCTTCTAGTCCAACACTGCTCAGCCAGCAAACCTTATACTATTTCAGACAAATGGCTGCCCAATCCCTTCTCAAAAACCTCCAGTGTTGGAGCATTCACAACTTCTGGAGATAAATCGTTCCACTGGTTAATTGTTCTCACTGTCAGGAAATTTCTCCTTAGTTCTAGGTTGCTTCTCTCCTTGATTAGTGTCCATCCATTACTTCTTGTCCTGCCTTCTGGTGCTCTGGACTAGGTTGACCCCCACACGCTTCTTTGTGGCAGCCCCTTAGATATTGGAGCACTGCTATCATGTCATCCCGGGTCCTTCTGTTCATTAAACGAGACATATTCAATACCTGCAACCAACCGTTTCTTTATATGTTTTAGCCTTCAGTAACCCAAAGTCTAAGCAGAAAAACAGGTAACATTAACAGGTGCTGGCCTAAAAGCTAGGAAACTGAGCTCTGATCTTAGGCTTGAAAGCTGGCTGGGTGACTTTGAGCCAGTCATAGTTTCTCAGTCTAGCTCACCTCACAAGGGGGTTGTAAGGAAACTAGGAAAAGGAAGGAGTATTAGGTATGTCCATAGCCCTGAGAAGGGTGGGATAAATATCTACTAATAAAAAAAATTAACTACAGTTAGTCCTTGACTTACAACCATTCATTTAGTGACCGTTCGAAGTTACAAAGGCCCTGAAAAAAGCATCATAACTCTTTTTCACACAAGTATTCCAGCATTCCCAGGGTCATGTGATCAAAATTTGGATGCTTGGCAAGTGATTCATATTTATGACAGCATCAAATGTTCCCCATTTGCGACCTTCTGACAAGGAAAGTCAATGGGGAAAATTGGATTTGCTTAACAAACATGTGACTAATTTAACTGCAGTGATTCACTTAATGGGGGCAAGAAAGGTCGTCAAATGAAGCAAAACTCACTTAACAACTCTCGCTTATCAACAGAAATTTTGGGCTCAGTTGTGGTTGTAAGGCAAGGACTATAATTATTTTAAGGTATTGTGATCTGTCTGGCTACTCACCAAACCTTCTGGGTTCCGAATCGTGGACTGGGGAAGATAAAATGTGTAAGTAGAGCCATCCAGAATGTTCCATGTTGGGGAAAGGTAGCATAAGGATACAAATTAAGATACAGTGACAGCAGATTTATTTCCCAAGCAACTTGTTCTTAATCATTGCATCATAATAGGATTAATGTCTCTCTGCATATCTTCAAATCGTTGTTGACTTTGGCAAATTCCTGGACAGGTTCCCACAGTTTTCCTGGGAAGAATTTACATTACAATGCAATTAGTCCTTGACTTACGACCACAATTGAGCCCAAAGTTTCTCTTGGTAAGCAAGGCAGTGGTGAAGTGAGTTTTGCCTCATTTTATGACCTGTCTTGCCACAGTTGTGAAGTGAATCTGGCTTCCCCGTTAATTTTTGCTTTTTGTCAGAATTTTTGCTTTTTGTCAGAAGATCTCCAGAAGAGATCACGTGAACACCAGGACACTGCATCCGTCATAAACATGGGCCAGTTGCCAAGCATCCAAACTTTGATCATGTGACCGGGGGGATGCTGCCATGGTCATCAGCGTGACACATAGGTCATAAGTCAGTTTGCAATGCTGCTGTAACTTTCAAATAGTCAGTAAACATTGTAAATGGAGGGCTATCTGTATAATAGTGAACTAAGTATTTAGAGCAGGGGTGTCAAATTCCATTTCATTGAGGGCCACATCAGAGTTGTGTCTGACCTGGGGGGGATGGCAGTGGTGAGATTCCAAAAAAATGTACTACTGGTTCTGTGGGTGTGGCTTGGTGGGTGTGGTATGCAAGGTGGGATTCAAATTTTTTAACAACCGGTTCTGTCGGCATGGCTTAGTTGGTGGGTGTGGCTTGGTGGTCATGTTATTGGCTGGGTGTGGCCAACTCAACATCACTCACATTGAGGCACACATCTCCTCTCCTGGCCTCTCATGACTGTGGGGATGCTGCAACAGTCATAAGTGTGAAAAATGGTCATAAGTCACTTTTTTCAGTGACTGGTCACTCCACACAACCAAAGTACTAGCAAAGGAGGGGGAAAAAAAACTCCAGAGAAGTTCCTGAGACAGGAAGTCTAGTCCACCAAGAATGTAATAAGGGTTAAGGGAGAGGCAGTTTCTGTAAGTAACACCAGAATGTTTCCTTCCTGCCTTCCTTACAGGATTAGAGCAGTAATTTCTTCTAACAACTGGTTCTCCAACTGCTTAGAATGTTAATAACTGGTTCTAGCGAATAGATACGAACTGGTAGAATCCCATCCCTGGTGGCATGGCTTGGTGGCGTGGCTTGGTTGGACAGCTTACTGTTTACTGTTAGGCTGTTCAGCAGTTTCTTGCTTGGGGTATTGTTTATTTCTTGATTGTTGGTCTGATGTTAATCTTGCTCTGCTCATCTGGGTGCAGATTGCTGGGCTGAAGGATGTTTGATAGATACACTGACAGGGCAAGCCAATAAAACATAAACTGAGAGCAAACCAGGGGTGGGATCCGACAGGGTTAACTACCGGTTCAGTAATTTACGAGGTTCGGTGATTTACAATGTGCTTCTCTGCATGCTGAACGCACCTGTAAATCGTCATCAGCTTGCTGCCTGGACAGCTGAGCAGCACTGAGTGCAGAGAAGCAGCATTTGAAAAAGCCCTTTTTTTCCTGCTTTTTCAACTGCAGCTGTGCCTCGCACAGCAGCTGAGGTTGAAAAAGCAGGAAATAAAGGTCAGGTAACAGCCCTGCGGGCGGGTGAGCCAAAATATCAGCAGACATAGAACCGGTTCTATGTCTGCTGCCGGTTCCTCACAGCTGGACAGAACCGGTAGAATCCCACCCTTAGAGCAAATCCCACTCCCAACAAGCACTGATGATGTTACCTAGTTGGGTAATGAAATGTCTGCAAGAAAACAACCAACACCAAAAATCCCTTCATTTCAACCCTGAGCCACATCTATTTTCCTCCCTCACTGTGATCACTAATGCGGGTGCTTATGAGAAGCTGTTAGACCAGGGGTCTCCAACCTTGGCTCCTGGAAGCCTGGCGGACTTCAACTCCCAGAATTCCACAGCCAGCTTTGCTTCCGCCAGGCTTCCAGGAGCCAAGGTTGGAGACCCCTGCTCTAAAGGATGGCATGATAGCTGTGTTCCAAGAGCTAAAGGGTTGCCGCAAAGAAGTGGGAGCCAATTTATTATCTGATAATGAGTAGCCCCTTCTGCTTGATTAAGTATTTGGAGTTGTCTCCTGGGCCACCTTGAATCAAGGATTTGCTGCACCTTGTAATGGGTTTGGCCTCCTATGACCACGGGGTCTGTGGACTCACGAAGCAGGGCCTCAGGGTCGATCCGACCACAGGTTTTAAGAGGCTACTATGGAATACTGGATGCATCTTCCCTAGCAATCGGAGTAATTTCAACTGCACCGTGACTAGTAATCTTGATAACCTTTACTATGGGGAATGGTCCCATAAACTTCGGCCCCACTTTCTTGCTAGGGAGTTTTAGCCTCAGATATTTTGTGGAGAGATAGATCTTCTCCCCCACCTGGAATGGCTTCTGCAGGGCTCAGTGTCTGTCTGCCTGTTTTTTATAGGACTGTGCTGCTTTAGCTAGCACTTTTCTTAATATTCTCCCAAGTTGCTTTCAGCATTGTCATCCAATTGGTCATGCTAATTGATTGGGGGGGGGGGGGGAATCCCTTGGATATTCAGCTATTGGGATGAAGACCATACCACTCATTACTCTGAAGGGGGTTAGTCCCATGCTACTGTGAACAGCATTATTGTGCACAACCTCCACGAAAGGCAGGAGGTCCATCCAATTGGACTGCTGATAATTCACATAGCACCTCAAGTACTCTCTACCATAGCATTCAGTCTCTCTGTTCCCCCATTGGTGCTTGGATGAAAGGCTGAATTAAGGCCCTGGGATGACCCAATAGACCACAGGAACTCTCTCCGGAACTTAGCCATGAACTGGACCCCTCTGTCTGAGATAATTCTTCGTGGTACTCCATGCAGGTGGTAGAAGTGCTTCAAAAACAGCTTGGCTAACCGGTGGGCTGAGGGTAGTCTGCTGAAAGGTATGAAGTGCGCCTGTTTGGAGAATAAGCCTATTACAGTCCAGATCACCGTGTTCTGTCCACTTTTTGGCAGCTCCACTGTGACGTCCATTGTGATCTCCTTCCATGGCCTTGTTGTGTCTGCTACTGTTTGTAG
Source organism: Hydrophis major (assembly GCA_033807585.1). Lineage (NCBI taxonomy): Eukaryota > Metazoa > Chordata > Lepidosauria > Squamata > Elapidae > Hydrophis > Hydrophis major. Next base: position 135,594,808 of record CM066332.1, on the reverse strand, counting down.
CAGTCCGGGGGCGTTTTCCTGGTTGTTTGTTCATTGAGGCGCAGATGGTACAACTCTTCACTTAACTGTCCATGTCTTTCTTTATGTTGGGCCACCAGAATTGCCTCTGTGCTAAGTGCAAAGTCCTTAAGAACCTGAAGTAGCCTGCCGGTTTGATGTTCTTGGCTCCTCTGGAGGACTAGTGTGCATGATTCTGATTTGTAGAGTTTCTTCCCCTTCCACGCTAAGTCATCTCTTTTTGTCAAGATGTGTTGATTGTCCCGGAACCAGAAGTCTGCTAATAGTTTGCTTTTTAGTTTTGTGGTTAGGTCACTTGAGGGTTGGTTTTGCCGGTTGTGGTCGGGGCAATTTCAATTGTTGTGGTCTGGTGGTTACTTGGGCTCCCCCCCCGCCAAAAAAAAAAAAAAACCTTCAAAGGATTCATTAAAGGCAACATACTGGCATTGCCCTGTATGAAACCAACTCTGGCATACTTAATTTAATCACCTGTGACCCTGTTTCCCCCCTCCCCCCGGGTGTTTCATAAACTGTGATGACTCAGGACATGCCACAAAGGCAACAGAATCAAATAAGCAAGAAAAGTCCCTTTATTATCTCCAACTTTGACCCCAATGTCTAGGTTACCTTTGGCTGGAGAAAAACTCTCCCAGGAACAGCCTTTTAAGTGGAGGAAATTCAGTCCAAAAACATACAAACTGTAAAACTAAAAATCCAAAGAAAGCACGCTGCAGCAATTAACTTGACAGGGCAAGAGAAGGAATTGTAGACTCGAAAGCACAGCAAAACACACAGTTGGAAAGATGCCAGGAACCCAGATAAGCCTGGATAATAACAGATAACTCATGATTTGCTTCCAACAAATTGCTTTCTTTTTTAAACACTGTGTTCCCAGCTGCAGCTAATGAAAGGCATCAGGGCCCTTTCCTGCCCCTGAAAGCCACACAACTTACATTGCTCCCTTCTCCATTCCTCCCTGCATGACTTAGGATGAAGAGGGGGGTGGGCCTGGGTCTTCCTCCAAATTCCCTCTCCCTTGCTCTGCCCAGCTGGACTTTGCCCTTCCCGTTTCCTCCACAGCCAAAGGAGCCATACTCCCATTCCGTCAGCTGCTCGGCCTCTCCCTCCAAATCAGATTCCACCTGATTGTCCAATTGAATAGTTCACAGGCTGGGTGTCATCATTCACCTTCCCCAATTAAATATATTTGCATGCAAAAACTCTGGTATTTTTTAAAGTTAAAAGTTGGAATGTACTTTTGCTTTCAAACTGCTGCACTTCTCTTCCAGATTTCCTTCCTCGCCCCCTTTTTATGGCAACTACTAAAACAGGCATGTTTTATGACATCATACGCAGGTCGAGGCTCAACTGTGCATTCACAACCGCTGCACATGATTATGGGCAATGAGGATAGGTTGCAAATCCCTTCCTCTCCTACTCCATGCAGCTAAGAGGTTGGGAAACTTTCCATTTGAGGTCTATTACACCATATCAAGTTTCTCATCCCTTCAATGACATTCATAGAATTGACATGAAGCGTCCTTAATGCTATCTGAGCCTGGTTCTTTCTTGCAGACGTTTCATTACCCAACTAGGTAACATCATCAGTGCTAATTACTACGCATAGTAGCACTGATAAGAGTTGTTAGGGATACACACCCTAGCAGAACGTGCAACGGCAGTCTAGCAGGCAGGCAAATGATGTGAGATAAATGTTGTTGTAGTTTACACTCAGTAAGACAGATACACTATGCCAGTTAAATAGTTTTTATTATTCCAGCAAGAGATATAGCATAGTCAAAACAGTCCATATGTCATAAACTAGTTCAGTCCATCCGGGGATTAATCAGTTGCAAAGTCCAGTGTCAAAAATAGAGGTCAGTAAACTTACAAATAATCAGTCCAGCAATATATCTCTTTTTCAGTCAGAGATACGAAGAAAATCAAACCCCTTTTCTTCGTTTCAGCAACAGCAGGGAAAACACACAGTAATCACCATCAATCCATCATTTGTCAGCTCTCCAGCACAAGCCAGCAAAACAGTGAGCTCTCTTGCTACCTCTTATGGTGATTTTACAACCGCACCCAAAATACATGTTTTGCAGTTAAAGTGATACACACACACAAACTCACTAACATAGTTTATATATTATTTTTACCCAAACTAAGTTAGATAACCAATGTTATCCCTAACAAGAGTCTATAGAGATTCTCAGTCATCCAGGTTTTTCAGGAGGCAACTGGACTTTGAAGACGTTTCACTTCTCATCCAAGAAGCTTGTTCAGCTCTGACTGGATAGTTGGGAATGGACAGGTTTATATTCCTTGCAGACAGGTGGTCATTTGCCTCCTTAGAGAGTAGTTGAGGCCACTTGGAGGTTTATCTGTGTTCTCAGGTCACCTGAGTAGTGCTAATGGTCCCTGTAATCTTCAATTTTGTTTTTTTCTTCTCTGGAAATCCATTCATATTCCCACGCTTCAAAGGGTGTTCATCCCAAATGGTTTAGCTAAAAGTCTATGGAGTTTCTCAGTCATCCAGGTCATGGTTGTCCCAAAGTTGCTTTTTCAAGAGGCAACTGGACTTTCTGTTTTTTTTTTCCTTGAAGATGTTTCACTTCTCATCCGAGAAGCTTCTTCAGCTCTGACTTCCTTTCCCACCATCCAGTCAGCAAGAAAAAAAAAAAAAAAACGAACAAGAAAGGACAGTTGTCTCCTGAAAAAACATCTTTGGGACCAGCACTGATGAGGTTACCTAACTGGGTAATGAAGGACCACAAGAAAAACTATCAAGTTCTGAGACCACCAAAGACTCCCCTCACTTATCATTTGTGTTTATTGCATTATTTTCTCCTCCTCCTCCCCTTCCTTTTATTTTTTCCTCCTCCCCTCCCTCCTTTCTTCCTCCCCCTTCCTTTATTCTTTTCTTCCTCCCTTTCCTCCTATTCTCCCCCTTTTATTCTTTCCCTCCTCCCCTCCCTCCTTTCTTCCTCCCCCTTCTTTTCTTTTCTTCCTCCTACTCTCCCTTTTATTTTTTCCTCTTCTTTTCCTCCTCCCCTCCCTCCCCCTTCTTTTATTCTTTTCTTCCTCCCTTTCCTCCTCCTCTTCCCCTCCTCCTTTTATTCTTTTCCTCCTCTTTTCCTCCTCCCCTCCCTCTTTTCTTCCTCCCTTTTTATTCTCCCCCCCATTCCTCCTTCTCTCCCTCTCCTCCTTTTATTCTTTTCCTCTTCTTTTTCTCCTCCTCCCCTTCCTCCCCGCTTCCCTCCCCCCCTTCTCCTCCTCCTTTTCCTCCTTCCTTGTTGGCAGCCTATGAATTCCCCCCCCCCCCCCGTTCCCACGTTCCTCACGGGTACCAAGGCCAAGCAGCTTTTCCCCGACGTCCCTTTGTTTTTTTGCTGCACGTTTTCCGACCTTGCTAAGCCCCTCCGTCCCAGCCGCCGTCCCTGCCTCCCCCCCGCAACCCGCAAAAACTGCCTCCACGTGCCGGGAAACGTTAGGCACTGGGGGGGGGGGAAGGGGGGGCGACGAGCCACCGTTGGGAGCGCTCGCGTCAGCTCCTCCTCTCCCCCCCTCCCACTTTCTAACTCCCCCGCACCCCAACCCTCGCCCCTTCCAACCCGGCTGGAAGAAAGCCGGCTCGGGATTGGCTGAGCGGGGCTCACGCGAGCCGGCAAAGCAAAAGGGCGGTGGGAGGGCTCAGAAGGTGGTTGATCTGGAGTAACCCCGGGCAGCCGCAGTTGTTCTCCTTGGCGCGCGCTCGCTGTCTCGCGCCGCCGCTGTCGCCCTCCTCCTTGTCTTTGCTTTGGCCTCCCGGGAGCTGCGCGTGCGCGCCCGCCGTTCTCCCACAACGCGTCCCCCCCTCACTCCCCCCTCCTCCTCCTCAGGGTCCAGCCGCTGGCCCAAGATGGCGGCGCTGAGCAAATCTATCCCCCACGGCTGCTACGAGATGGGGCACACCTGGCACCCCCACTGCAGGCGAGCTTTCATGCACATCACCCAAGGGGCGTTTGGAGAGTCGCTCCGCATCTATGGGACCCTTTACCTGGTGAGAGCCACCCCCCCCCCCCCGCCTTGCTGCACCCTACTACCACCTCCTTACTCCCTGGTTGTGGAGGGGAAGGGAAAAGAGAGACAGGAGGAAGATGGACATGGAGTGGGATAAGAAGAGGGTGGAGACGGGGAAAGGCTCGGTAATAGGTGTTGATCCCCACCAGGGCAACCTGGGTGGCACCTGCAACTGGACTTGAAAAGTGTGGGTTGATTTAACTTTCATGTATATGTATATATGTACATATGTATATATGTATATGTATAATTGCAAGCTTCATCATTGCTGGAGGTTTTTTTTTTTTTTTAAAGAATAGGACAGCCACCTGCCTGAAATGGTATATCGGTCTCCTGCTTGAGCAGGGAGGTTGGACTGGATGACTTCCAAGGTCCCTTCTAGCTCTTATTCTGATTGATGGAAGCCTTGCCTGTCATCTGAATCTGCTCCCCCCTCCCCCAAGTCTCTCAAGTGAAAGGCTTATGTCTATTGTGTTATTCCTGTTGGCCGCTATTTCCTAAAAAAAGATGCCCATGGCCACATGCAAGATATGTAATAGATGGAATAAACTATATCCGATTCTGTGATTCTATAGCTCTACAGCTCTGATATAATGATATAATCTTTGCCAATGGTGTATATATTTTAGTGTAGGACCAGGTGACTTGAAGAGTTGCTTTCTCCCAAGAATATCTGTTTGCCTCACAGCTCCCACAGGGAGGACATGCCCCATGTTCTTTTAAATCTTGTCAACTTATGGGACTTGGGCGATGTGCCTTTTCTGTGGTTGTCCCTGATTCAGCATATGACAGACCCTTACACATCTGGCCTTTGGAAAAGCCCTAAATACTTAACAATTCCCCTAGGCATTAGAGAGTGGGGATGCCCTCCCTTTCTTGGTTGTGTGCTTGGTTGTCATTTTATATGACATTTTATGTGGCATTTTATGTTATAATTCTTGTTTGTTGTTATATTCCTGTTATTACTATTTTATGCTTCCCAGAGTCACACACCATTTGAGTTGGGATGCCTCATAAATTTTGAAATAAAATATGTCATCCCTAGAAACTTAATTGAGAATGGCTGGTTAATGTTATATTTAGTTGTTGACAATGCACTCTTGCTCTTTTCTCTAAAGACACACTTTTCTTAAAAACAACAACAAATCCTTATATTTAAGCCAGTGATGGTGAACCATTTTGTTGTGGTATGCCGAACCCACAATGCAATGCACCCTGTCCCCCTGCTCATGCATGCGCAACACCCTCGTCCCTTTACCTGCAGTGCACATGTGCATGCTTCCCAGTTGATTTTTGGCCTGTTTGAGGTCGTTTTCGCTCTCCCAGAGGCTCAAAGGAAGCATCTGCAGCTTCGGGAGGCTGAAAATGGGCCCGTTTGGGCACTTCTGGTATTTCCAAAGACCTGTTTTTTGGCCTTCTGAGGCTGCAGAGGCTTCCTTCGAGTCTCTGGGAATGTGAAAACAGCTCCAAACAGGCCAAAAATCAGCTGAGAGGCACACGCATGCACACTGCAGGTAAGTTTGGCTGGGCCTCGCGCACCCACACTAATGGCTCTATGTGCCACCTGTGGCATGTATTCCATAGGTTCACCACAGATTTCAGCTGTATGGGAGTCTACAGATTCCAAGGCAAAAAGGTGCTTTTTGAATTTGCAGGGTTGTGAAAATAACACCCCTCTATATCTGATTTAAAGGAAATGTGTCTTTTTCCAGGATCACATGACAAGCAGCATAATCCTAGAAAAATACACAGTTGCTTTAAGGAGTTGCAGGCAGTACTGCATTTATACCTCAGTGTCTTCTTAAGCTTATTCTCCCCTTGGGGGAATTGAAGTGCTGCAGAGTCCTTGGGATTTGAAGTGCTGCAGAGTCCATTTAGAGCCAGATTTCCATGGTAGTTAAAGCATGAGGCTAGTATGGCAGATACTTGTACTTCTTACTTGTGCAGAAGATAATTGAGCGACGTGGGGTCTGAATTGAGAGGAATTAGCAACTCTTTCTGTGAGATGGACTGCTATTTTTTTTAGACAAAATTACTGATTATTGGAAGAAAACATACTATTGAAAGAACCAGTTTTGTGTAGTCATTGAGGTGATGGCCTAGAAACCAGGAGACTGCGTTAGAGTCTTCCCTGAGGCATGAAAGGTGGTGGGTGATTTTGGGTCAGTCATGCTGTCTCTCTCAGCCCAGCTCACTTGGCAGGGTAGTTGTTGTAGGGAAAATAGGAGGAGGAAGGAGCATTACTGCAAGTATGTAAAAGCCACGGCACAGTGGTTAGAGTGCAGTACTGCAGGCTACTTCTGCCGACTGCCAGCTACCAGCATTTTGGTAGTTCAAATCTCAGCAGGCTCAATGTTTTCTCACCAGCCTTCCCCAATCCAGTGTTTCCAGATTTAATGGAACTCAGCTACCATGTTCCTTGGGCAGTCATGAACTTCTGAACGGGGTGATGAGCATTTTGGATGATGGGGTTCTGAGATCAAAAGAGCTGGCTGGTGGTATGCTGGAAAGGTTATCTTTATAATGAATAAATTACAACCACAGTAACAAAATCAGGAATGTTCCTGGATGGTTTTCCTGTTAGACAAACAGACTCCTCCTGCTCAAGAGTGGAGCAGATAAGAGCTTTATTAAGCAACAGTTCAAATGTCCATATTGAAAGGACAGAGGGATGGGATATTTACAGAGCCTTAACAAAATACCCTCCTTAGGTGGTGCAGTCATTGATATCCCATGGGACAAAGTTAAAACTTATATGTTAACATAAGTACGCTTTAAAACCCAGGGCTAAAATCCCAGGAGCTTTCTACTGATCAAAATTTGTTCATGATGCAAATGCATGAGGCTGCCAAGCTGGATTCACTCAATAATCTCTCCTATATTTAGTAATGTCTCTTATTTTCCTGCAAAGAACTCCGAAATGGTGGAAGGGGAAAACAATTCAAAAATTATGCATCTAATTTAGACTATTGCCCGGGAAGAAAATATATTTCAGACTATAGTTGATACCAGTCAAGTGGATGTTTCTATTATGAGCCATGGTGGCACAGTGGTTAGAGTGCGGTACTGTAGGCTCCTTCTGCTGACTGCCAGTTGACTGCAATTTGAAAGTTTGCATCTCACCAGGCTTAAAGTTGACTCATCCTTCCTCATCCTTCTGAGGTCGGTAAAATGAGGACCCGGCTTGTTGGGGCAAAAGGCTAACTCTGTAAACCACTTAGAGAGCACTGTGGAGCAGTTTATAAGTCTAAGTGCTATTGCTATGTTCACCACTAGAAGTTATTTATAAAAATAATAAAGAGGGGGTTAAAAATAAAATAAATAATAAACAAGACCAGGTTGATAATTAAGAAGTAAAAGCGAGTGTATCTCAGTTATGTCCCCAGGTTTATTATTTGCTGAGTTCTCCAAATTTTCCCGAGATGACTATAAAATTCCTTGTGACCTTTCCTTGCCTGTCTTTCATCTCTCTGTTTATCTTTGCGTAGCTCAGGGGATGTTCAGAGTTTAAAGGTATCTTCAGTATCAACATTAGTTGTGTGCAAGGACCTTGACTTAGATTCTATTTGGCTTCAGTTCATACAAGCATTATTATGGTAAGGACAAAATATAATAGTGAAGAAGGTAAACTGAGAAATGAATACTTTCGTTGTATGGGTGTTCAGATTATTAATTCCTGAATGATTTGTTCTAACTAAGATCTGCTTCAGAACAGTAGGCAAAAGCATTTACTATTTCCTACCTGATCCTTTCGACCATGGAAATGAACCTTGAATGTAATTCCCACTGTAAAACTTTAAAGGGCTCAACGCTCCAAATAAAATATCATACCAAGTAATAATGATTGATAGTTTTGACTTAGTTGGATGTGGCATTACTCTCTATCAGCCAAAATGTACAACTTAGGAAGTTACGCAAACTTGTCATCAAATTATACTTTAGCACAAAATGTGAACCCAACTAGGTTTATACATACACTCTGATGATCAGTTTTTGGCTATTATAATTTTTTTTAATTGAACGTTGCTGATAGTGTCTTGGTGTTAGCCACAGGAGTAGATCAAAAGACCAGTTTAAAATGAATATTTTACATTGAAAGATTTCAAATTGAATCCTTAAGATCCTTAACATCCTAACTGTAGTGTTTCTAAGTCGTGTAATTTATTTAAAACATTTATATAGCCACCATCTTGTAACCAATCTGGGGAGGCTCCCAATCAAAAGTTAAAACAACACACCGAACCATGTTACAAAATCTGATGCCAAGTCAAACATTTAATGTGTAGTTGTTTAATATTTTCTCCAGGGGGAGGTTGGCCAAACTTCAGGGGGCAGAGTGTTCCATAGGGCAGCCACAGAAAAAGGCAAGCTTCCTAGTTCTTAAGATGGCAATATTTAGGGGAAGGGATTTGGAGTGTGCCCATCTTATCTGACCTGGTCGGATGACTAGATGTCCTTAGGAAAAGGCGGTCCTGAAGAAACCTGGCCCTGTGCGATATAGGACTTTAAAGATGATGCCCAGCACCTTGAATTGCAACCAGAAAGAAATGGGAAGACAGTATAGCTTGTGCAAATGTGTTACTTGGGCCAACCTAGGGACTGCCATTATTGTATGAGCTGCTAATCCTGGACCTGTTGAAGTTTCTGGGTAGACTTTAAGCACAGACAAATGTAGAGTGCATTGCAGTAATTGCAATTGTTAGCTATATTGTTGCAGGCTTAGAGGAATTGTAACCTAAAAGAACTGGAAAGCAACAATACATACCAATAAAGTATACATACCAGTAAATATCTAGAAATAAGCTTCAGCACACTTGAATTCACATTTATATTAAACCATGTAGTTTATGAATTATAATAGCTCCGTTTCTGCAAAATAGCAATGAAATATCTCATATAGCAAGCTATATGAGATAGGAATCCAAACAATGGTTAAGGTTGGACAGCTTAGTAAGCTGGTTGGAGTTAGTAAGGTTAAGGTTGGACAGCTTTCAGTAATTATGGTAATTGGGTTTCTCATTTTGCTAAGGTATGGAGCATAGCTGGCAAATCACAGTGGATGAATTTATGGAATATGTATAGCTAAAACCAGACCTACCACACTATGAGGTGAGAGCACATGAGCCTAATTTTCAAGACGTAATCTTGAACAATATTCCCAAGGTTGAATAAATATGGTGAGCTTCTTTTAATCATGGGTTGTGACGTATATTTTGAAGAGAATCAGCACTTTTGAAGACTAGAAAGAAACCAGCATAGACTTGTGATAGGAGCCTCTTCTCTGATTGTGATTCTTCGAAGGAGATAAAAATTATTGTTGCACTGCCTCTCAAGAGAAAAAGATGTCTGTGTGTGTGTATAGGGGGTAAGAGGTTATTCTATTACAATTGTCTAAGTATTAATTGAATAAATCACTCAACTGAGTTTTCATAGTGTATCTGTCTCTCCCTCCCTCCCTCCCTCCCTCTCTCCCCTCCCTCTCTCTCACTCACTACATCCATCCATCCCTCAGAGAGAGCCTCTGGGCAGTGTACAATATAATCAATGTATAAACAATATAAAATTGGCATTAAATATTAAAATTAATTTAAAATATTTCAAAATTATAACAAAATTTCAAAATGTCACGATAGTCATTTATCATTAGTTAATACAGCTGTGTGTGTGTGTGTGTGTTTCCTTATGGGGCCAGCCAGCTCCATGGATGTATGGTCCTCTGTGCCTCCCACCCAAGGCCGCGGAGTTAAGCCTTGACCTCTTTGTGGAAAGGCAAGAGAGCAGGGTATGCTAAGGCTAGTCAACATTAAAGCTGATGTTAACCAGCTTATAGACAGGTATCTTCAGGAATAATTTTGCAGCAAGAGATGGGTGAAGTGACTTTTGTATCACTAATCACTAATCTCTTATCTGCCATGTGATCAAACCATGGAGAAGTGGCTGGTGCATACAAGTTAAGATTGTGTTAAGACACATCTGGAACTGTCAGGAATTTTCAACAGGAATATTGTTACATACTAGATTGAATCTGATCTTATACTCAAATCTGACAGCCACATCTGTTAGTGGAATTGGCTCCTGTTAAGGAGTCTTGTTACTCAAACCTGGCCATTAAAAAGTTTCTTCACCTAACTGAAAAATGTAACATCAAAGGTAATTGAGGTCTTTTGAAATGCCTGTATGTCCATGTTGAAATTGAGCTGTATAAAATACTTTCACAACATTAAAGTACAATAGCTGGCTATACTTATATGAACTTAATCTGATCAGATTTATGAAAGTTACTTGTAAAAGATTAGTATTGTGATAGAAAAGAATGATTGAAGCTCAGGGCTGAACTGTGGGAATGTGTTGTCTGAGCTTGGGGGTTTTCTTGCAGATGTTTCATGACCCAACTAGGTAACATCATCAGTTAGTTGGGAGTGGGGTTTGCTCTCTTTTATATATTAGTAGCTTGCCCTGTCAGTGTTGGTGGGAGTGTTCCTGATCAGGTTGTTGTATACTATTAGTTTGCTTGTCTGAGTTGGTAGTTCCATGTATGGGGTATGATATACTTTATTGTTGGTTTAGTTGTTGGTTACTTTTGGTATTAATATTTGCACAGCTAGGTATTGATTCCTGGTGAGGAGGTCTTTTTGTTTCCTTTTTGTTTTTTTTTCATTGACTCTTTTGAATGGCATGTAGATATTGTTTATGTCTATATGCCTGTTGATGGCCGATTTGTCTTGAGTGCCAGGCTTCCAGGAATTCTCTAGCATTTGAGGCTTCGCTTGATCTAGGATGCCCACAGTTTCCCAATTGAAACTATGCTCAAGTCTCTCCATATGTTGTGAAATTAAGGCGTTTTCATCGTGTCTTTTGACTAGTAGTTGGTGTTCATGAATGTGCTCTACTAGTCTTCTGTAGATCACTTCTGCTTTTCTTCTGGGAGTTCTGGGCCTTCTGATTTACTTAGGACGTTCTATACAACTTTAGTTGGCTTTGTGCTACATCAATGCCATTTGGTAGTAGTAGTCTGTTAGTGATTTCTGAAATGTATTTGGTGTATGGCAGTATTATCTTTTTCACAGTTTGTATTGGTTGTGCTATCGTGGGTTGTGTGGTTAGGCCACTGTAAAGAACAGTGTACCAAGATTCTATACCAGAGGTGGTATTCAGCAGGTTCTGACCAGTTCTTGAGAACCGGTAATGGAAATTTTGAGTAGTTCAGAGAACCGGCCAATACCACCTCTGACTGGTCCCACCCCCATTTATTCTCTGCCTCCTGAGTCCCAGCTGATGGGCTGGGTCTTCTTTTGTTGCCCTGCACAGGAGAACAGATCTGGAAAGCAGGTTAGTGGGGTGGGGAAGGAATGGGGATTTTGCAGTATCCTTCCCCTGCTAGGGCCACCAAGCCACGCCCACAGAACTGGTGGTAAAATTTTTTGAATCCTACCATTGCTCCACACTAGTCTGTTTTTCTAAAAAGTGGTACTGTGTTTCTCCCCAATACGCCCCCCCCCAAAACCCAGCATGTTTTCTAGGCATAAAATGAAATTAAGCCCCTCCCCGCAAATTTAGGCCTAGTTTAAAACATGAGAAATTGGGAGGGAGGTGGGGGGGGGGACTTGCCATTAGGAGTGCCCTGTGGGCAGCTATGCCTTGCCACCAGCCACTCCTAACGGCCAATTGTGGTGGAGCACGGAGGGCTCCCTTACCCATCCCTTACCCGGGTCAGCAGGCAGGCGGAATTGGCGTGGATGTCCGGCAGAGTTTCAGCTGCTTCTCAGGCCTCTGTAGCTTCCACGGTGCCCACCAGTGCTGGCGCCTCTCACACCAGCACCATCTCCAACAACAACGTCTGAGTCGCTCCTGCTTTTCCCCCGTGCCCGTAACAACAGAGGAAAAAAAGAAAGATTTTGAAGTACCTGGGAGCGCCACGTGCTGCATTTTGGTTTAATCCCGAGTGGCTGGGTGGGCGTGAGAAGAGCCGAGCGAGCGGCTGTGCTGCTGCTATCCTTGGTGCTCCAGCCTCAGGCTCTGCAAGTTTGCAAAAGTCCTGGTGCAGCAGCCTGTTCCTGCATTCCAAGCACCCAGGCCAACTTGCAGCTGTCCCTCTCTTGCCAGCGCCGTCTGCAATAACAGTGGCGGCAGCAGCGGGGAACCGTGGAAGCGTTTCAGCCACTTCTCGCATGGGGGAACCGCTTCCGTAACTTCCACAGTTCCCGCCGCAGTTGCAGCTCATTATCTTTGAATGGACAGGTCATGCACAAAGAAACTAAAGTGATAAATTAGCATGCATGTCAGGATATTCTAAGATGGGGAAGTAACCAGTCAGCATTTTAAAAGACCATATAGGAAACAAAGTGCCTTTGTCCTTGCAAGAAATGTAAAGTTTAACTATGTGAGGCAAAAGCTTATATGAAACTAATGAGAAATGGAAGCATTGTCCTAGACGTGTTAAAAGTATTCTAACCCTCCCAGTGGTCGCATCTCTTTCTATAGAACAGATCTAATGAGCCTTGCTGAATAACTTTCTCTTTACCTCTTTTCATTGGGTGTGGAATTGTTAGTCCACAACAGCTAAACAAGATATTGGAAATCATGGTTCGTAACTAGTTGGAGAAACGAGAACTAAAGAAATGAAATCTAGATTGCCTTTACAGAGGGATAGAATCAAGATCACGCGAAGTGTTAGTATCACTTTATAATGCCTTGGTAAGACCACACTTGGAATACTGCATCTAGCTTTGGTCACCATGATATAAGAAAGAGGTTGAGCATCTGGAAAGAGTGCAGAGAAGAGCAACAGGAATGATTGGGGGACTGACTGGAGGCTAAAACGTACAAAGAATGGTTGATGAAATTGGGTATGTCCAGTTCAGTGAAAAGAAGGGCTAAGGGTGACATGATAGCAGTGTTCCAATATCTAAGGGGCTGACTTAGGATCAGTCCTCACACTTACGACCATGGCAGCATCCCTACAGTCACCTGAAAAAAATCAGTGGGCTTGGCAATCAGCATACATTTACAATATTTGCAGAGTCTCTGGCAGGCCCTACAAAACAAGAATGTGTGGAGTTACTTCTGAGTAGTTTCTTTATTGCTTGGCTACAGACAGAATTTTGCCAGACTATCAGCATAACTATAGATATATCCTTTGTGAACTGCTAGGGAGAGAATCCATCTGTGGTCTCTTGGAAGCAGCCCCTCCCTCTTGGGACTCCAAACTAGAGGTAGTCCTCAATTTACGACCACAATTGAGCCCAAAGTTTCTGTTGTTCAGTGAGACATTTGTTAAGTGAGGCTTGCCCCATTTTATGACCTTTCTTGCCACAATTGATAAGGGCATCACTGCAGTTGATAAGTTAGTAACCCCTGTTGTCAAATGAATCTGGCTTCCCCATTGACTTTGCTTGTCCGAAAGGGGATCACATGACCGTGAGACACAGCAATGGTCGTAAGTGTGAATCAGTTGCCAAGCGTCTGAATTTTGATTAGGTGATCATCGGGATGTCAGCTTTGGAAGCCGTATTGAAACCAGATGCTCCCATGCTGCCACATTTTGAGCCTGGGAAAGTGGGAGGGTGGAAGTTCTTGGAGTATATATGCAATTAGACAAAATAACCAATAACTCCGAGACAGGCATTGCTGTTATTTTGTCTAACTACATATACCCCAAGAACGTCCACCCTCCCACTTTCTCAGGTTCAGAATGTGGCAGCGTGGGAGCATCTGGTTTCAATACGGCTTCCAAAAGCTGACACAAAGTATATCTTAGGATACAAAGGTTGTAACTCTGAAAACGGTCCTAAGTCACTTTTTTTCAGTGCCGTTGTAACTTTGAACGAGTGACTAGATGAACTGTTGTATGTCGAGGACTACCTGCACCTTCTTCCGCAGTCTCAGGGTTAAGTGACTGCTGTATGCGATCCTTCCCAGCTGGCCTCTGACAAGCAGAGTCAATGGAGGAAGCTGTGTTCGCTTAATGATCTTCTAATTCACTGAACAACTGCAGAGAACCCTTTCACTGCAGTGATTGACTTCACTGTGGCAAAAAAGGTTGTAAAATCAGGCATGCCTCACTTACAACCGCTTTGCTTAGCCACTGGTCCCAGTTGTTGAGGATTACTTGCATCCAGTTGGCCTTCATCCTGTAGATCTGTAAAGGGTATTAAAGACTATAAACACGGTTAGTCATTGGTTCCTGGATGATGACCATTCCTATCTGGAAACTTATGTAATAGTACACATTGTGGAGCTCTGATTGCTTATTAACAGCTGTGATTTTAATTAAAAATAATTTGTTTTCTTTTGTTGCTCAGACTTGTAGTGTTTTAAGTTGGGTGGCCATGTTAGTTTCTTCAATAAAATATCCCCCATGTATGGGAGGCTGACTTCTTCTGCATGGCGGCACCGGCTTACCTCAGGGCCCCCACAGCCAGGCCACCCAAGTCCCAACACCTGCCTCACTTCGTGGCCCCAGCACCAGCACACCACTCTGCCTCCTCCATTGTGGCCACGAGCAAGCAGCAGAAGTGGTCCGGTGGCCACTTGGGCCCCTGCTGCAGATGGCTGCTGGTGTTGCCGCCACAAGGGAGGTGTCAGGGCATGGACGGCCTGGGTGCAGTGGCCCTGAGGTAAGCCGATGCGGTGCGCATAGTACCGCGAGCAACCAGATGGAATGGGTAGCCAGTCAGCTGTGCAGGCTCTTAAGTGGTGTGTATTTTGGCGGTAGGGCTTATATTAGGGCTATGTGTAAAACATGCTAGGGCTTATTTTCAGGATAGGTCTTATTTTCAGGAAAACGGTCTTTCTGATCAGGTAGTTTTGCTAACTATTAAAAAAATAACTTTAATTAGAATTAAACAAAACATTATTATTTAATTTAAATAACTAAACTAATACATCAGTTACTGGCCAGTGTAAGCCCTACAACCTGGAGATCTTGCAACAGTGTTGTTTTGGTGTCTTAAATGCCGTTGGTGACATGTTTACTCATATGCTCTGATTGGCTTAAAATTAGCACTTGTAAAAAGAACCCAGTGAAGCTATCCAAGAATATTACAAACAGCTTTTAAACATGTTGAAACAACATTCGGGCATTCCCGCACCATTACAAATTTCCCCACAGTTCATTAAGGCTGCTTTTTGTTCTTTCCGGAAGTTTCCACTCAAACTTAACTCATCAAAGATAATTGGGAAACCCACGCTACTGGGGGCTACTATTCATTGTGCTAGATCATTGAAAACAACTAAACAACAACAACAACAACACTTCACAGCACTCCAAATCACATCCTTGTAACAAACAGGCCCTAACTTGTTACCTCCCTCTATAGGTTGGTATACTTTCCTACACTCCCTCCCTGCCAAGATAATATAGGAAAGTTTAGTAGCAAGGGTACCACACTGTAAATCAACATCTAAATCAGGGGTGTCCAACTTGCATCATCATGGGGGCGTCACATGACGTATCAAGACTTCGTTAATCCGGGCAGGGCCGGGGCCAGCATGTGTCACATTCGGCCCGTGGGCTGCTAGTTTGACACCCCTGATCTAAATGCAGGCATGATTAATATGGCCATAGTAACTACCTTGATAGAATAGCTTTTGTTTTCTTTAAAAAAAAAATGCTTTAATTTGTAAACCAAGTTGGGGAGAATATAAATTTAATACATTAAATTACATCTCATCAAACAAGCCTGGATAATGATACTTTTCTTGCTGATATCAT
Source organism: Hydrophis major (assembly GCA_033807585.1). Taxonomy (NCBI): domain Eukaryota; kingdom Metazoa; phylum Chordata; class Lepidosauria; order Squamata; family Elapidae; genus Hydrophis; species Hydrophis major. The sequence continues at coordinate 135,579,036 of CM066332.1, read as the reverse complement.
AAGTTACACTTTTGAGGAAGTAGAAGAGTTGGAAATGTTAGGAAAAATAAGGGGTCCCTTCTCCATTATCTCTGTACAGACAGGTCATTTACACAGATACCACGGTAATACATTAGTATGCATGTCAGGATGTTTTAGGATGGGGAAAATGACCAATCGATGTTTTAGAATATGAAGGGAACAAATTTCCTTTGTATGAAAATGTAAAGGGAAAGCAGGGCTGTATAAAAGCTTGGAATTTGAGCCATTCTATGTACAAAATGTCCCTTGGAGTATGCAGAAGTTCGGATTGCCAAAATGCTCCACGGATTTTGGAAGTTTTGAGGTTTAAACAAAATTATTTTGAACTTGAAATACAGGTAGTCCTCGACCACAATTTAGCCCAAAATTTATGTTGCTAAGTGAAACATCTGTTAAGTGAGTTTGCCCCATTTTACAACTTTTTTTTTACCACAGTAGTTAAGTGAATCATTGCATTTGTTAAATTAGTAATGTGATTGTTAAGGGAAACTGGATTTCCCATTGATTTTGCTTGTCATAAGGTCGCAGAAGCTGATCACATAACCCCGGGACACTGCAGCCATCATAAATGTGAGTCAGTTGCCAAGGATCTGAATTTTAATCATGTGACCCATGGGGATGCTGCAGTGGTCATAAATGTGAAAAACAGTCATAAATCACAAACTCATACTTTGTTGACTCAACAAAGTCATACTTTGTTCAGTGCCATTGTAATTTTGAACGGTCACCAAATGAACTTTCATAAGTGGAGGACCACCTGTATATTAAAAGAAGTGATCAGAACCAGCCTGTTTTTAATGCAAACTGGCTTTCAAGTACAACCCCAATTTTCCATAGGAATTACCTGACTGATTTGGACAAATGAAGGATTCTTTAAGCCTGATTTTCTGCCACAAATAGGTCTTGTAATTCAAGGAGAGACATAAAAGAGTAGGGGAATAACCGAAATAGAGGCACATGAGTAACCATAACGTTAATTGTAGTACTGGCTGACCAAGTCATGTTTCTGATTCATTGACCTCAATTAGTGCTGTTAGAAAATTGGATTTGCTTTCCTGCTGAAGCAATATGACAGATCAGCCACAGTCAGTAAGAATGGGATCTCACCATTCTTCTACTCTAATACTAAGCACAGGAGCCCCCCAGGGTTGTGTGCTAAGCTCCTCCCCTTATTCTTTGTACGTACATGACTGCATCCCATTGTATAACACCAACGCAATTATTAAATTTGCGGATGACACGAAGGTGTTGGGGCTTATTAATAAGAACAATGAGCCTGTTTATAGAAGGGAAGTACAAGGGCTGACACTGTGGTGTAAAGAAAATAATCTTATACTTAACACCAAAAGAATTAAAGAACTAATAATGGACTTCAGGAGGAAGTGAGATGTACATTTACCATTGTATGTAAATGGCGAGGAGGTGGAGAGGGTTGGTAGTTTTAAATTTCTGGGCACGTATCTTGGAGGACCTCTCATGGACTATGAATGCTAGCATGCTTGTAAAGAAGGCACAGAAGAGGCTGTACTTCCTGAGAATGCTCAAGAAGATAAATCTATCTCAGATCTACTTCTGTCCTATTACTACAGCACCATCGAGAGTGTCCTGACCTAAGGCATTCTTGTATGGTATGGGAGCAGCTCTGTAGTGGACAAAAAAGCTCTACAGAGAATCATTAAAACTGCCCAGAATATCATTGGGTTCCAGCTACCAGCCCTGGATGACATATTCGCATCTCACTGTTTAAGGAAGTCGCACAATATTCTCAGAGACTCTTCCCATCCTGCTCACAGTCTTTGTGAACTGTTGCCTTCTGGCAGAAGATACAGAACCATTAAAACTCGGGCCACCCGTTTTCTGAACAGTTTTTATCCCAGAGCTATAATCGCACTTAACAATGAACTTAAGGACTACCATCAGTGAGCTGTTGGACAGTATTACTTGGTCTGTTGTGTGGATGCTTGTGTGTTTTTAGGGGCAGGGAATTTTGGTGGGTGGGGTGTGTGTTTGGGGATTGTCATGTGTGCGTGCGTGTTGGATCTGGTCTCTGGGTGTTATGTGAATTTCGTTGTATGTGTATACTGTGAATATACGTACAATGAAAATAAAAAATTCAATTCAATTCAAGAATTCAATTCAATATTTTAAAAGTGTGTGGGGAGTATGTCTCAGGTATGAAATACCCCCTAATTTCATACCTAGTGGGGCAAATTAACAGAATCAGTGTTAATCTTGAGACAGGTTTTATCTCAGTGTCATTTACTGTTTTTATTGATGTGGGTTTTTCTTGTTTGTAAATAGGATTTGACAGGGTAAACATGAAGCATTTAAACAAATAGTTTGAACTGGTGCACCTGTCTCTTTCAGATTGCTGCAATTCTCCGGAAACGAAAACTTGATTATTATTTGAACAAGCTGCTTCCTGAAATTCTGCAATCAACATCCTTCCTTACAGCAAATGGAAGTCTTTACATTATGTTTTTCTGCATTTTAAGGTGATTTCATGATACATCTTTTGGACTAAATCAGTGGATGGTGAAGTAACCTGGTTTCATCTTCCATCACACCCAGGTCTTTATTCCAGGCAGTCCTCAGCTTACAACCACAATTGAGCCCAACATTTCTATTTGTTATGTGAATTCTGCCCCATTTTACAACCTTTCTTGCCTCAATTATTACATAAATCCCTGCAGTTATTAAGTCAGTGACATGGTTGTTAAGTGAATCTGGCTTCCCCATTGACGTTGGTTGTGAGAAGAGGTAGGTGATCACATGATCCTGCAACCATCATAAATATGAGCCAGTAGCCAAGCATCTGAATTTTGATCACATGACCATGGGGATATTATAATTGTCGTTAAGTGTGAAAAATGGTCATGTGTCACTTTTTTCAGTGATGTTGTAACTTCGAACAGTCACTAAAAGGACCGTTGTAAGTCGAGGACAACCTGTATTTACTTACTGACTGCCCTATAAAAAGGATTATAGCAATTTTCTTATTTTTACAGAATATTTGCTGCATTTTTATGTACAATTCTTTATATTGATGGTTCCCTGTCTGGGACATGTCACCCTGGAAGGGGGTACCTACATTTTAGTAAATAGTAATATTCTTGAATGCAAATGTAAACGTTTGGTCAGCTTAGAGTTTTTTCCTGTGGTCATAAATAAGACCTATCACTAAGCCAGGGCTCGGCAACCTTAAACACTCAAAGAGCCACAAAGGTCCTAGTCCTTCTTTTCACTGAAAAACCAATGCCTGCAACTCATGTTTTAGCCTCCAGTCCCCTAATAATCTTTGTTCTTCTTCTCAAAGAGCCACAAAGGTCCTAACCGGAAGTCCCCTGTTCAATTTTGGAGTGTAAGCCCGGTTCCCCCACCATAGAGTGTCCTCCTAGCTTGGTGTCCTTTTTCCTCTACCTGTCCTAGCGGAAAGCCGTATCAATTGTGCAGCCGACTGGAAAACCTGCCCCTTGCCCTAGAGCCGTGATGGTGAACCTATGGCTCTGCGTGCCAGATGTGGCACGCAGAGCCCTCTCTGTGGGCATGCGAGTCGCCGCCCCAGCTCAGCTCTGCCGCACATGTCCGCACATGCCTCCAGCTGGCCAGCTGGCCTTTCAGGTCTCTGAAGGGTGGGGTGCATGCAGGGGGGACGTATGCGCATGCATGGCAATGGGGCGCAAGCAGGGGGACATATGAGCATGTTTGGGGGATGCACCCGTATACATGGGGAAGTGGGGCACATGCATGGGGAACGCATGCGTGTTGCATTTTGGGGATGCGTGCACGCTTTGGGCACTTGGTGCCCAAAAGGTTAGCCATCATTGCCATAGAGTCTCCTCCTGCTGCACCATGCTCCACCCCCCCAAATTGGAAGCTCTTCTCAAAATTGTGACGCCAACCGGCGACAACCTCAGCAGAGGGACGAAAGAGCCAAATGCGGCTCCAGAGCCGCGGGTTGCCGACCCCTGCACTATGCAAATGCACATGTTCCTTTGTATTAAGGTAAACCTTTGTAATATAAGACAGCAAAATTGAGGTTCCTCCTGGAGGTGTTAGAACTATGAATGGTATGAGGTTCTTTGAAGTGTTGCAGAGAGCACTCCTGATGGACCAAAGAGGAGGAAGGAAGCATACTTAGTACTTTCCCACTACAGCCTCCCACCTTGTTTCCTAACCTAATCCTCTGCAGACAGTTTTGGGAGACATAAGTGATTGGTCAGGCAAAGGAGGAATTGAAAATCACGTCCCCTTCTTGCTTTAGTAGGAGCACCTGCTGAGTATCGTTCTGTTCATGGGAACCCTTGATCCAAAGTATTGCCACCTGCGAATATTTATTTATTTAAGAAAGTATGACCTCTTCTTCCCTGTCCCATTGCATGTAACAAATCCTACCTTTAATTGTTTTAGGCGAATATTGGGGAAATTCTATTTTTGGACTCCAGGTTTTGGTGCTGCTTTACCAGCGTCCTATATGGCTATTCTTATTGAAAGGAAGAGCAGGTATGTGGGTTTTTTTTTACATCCTTTACAAACAAATAGAATTGTTTGTTTATATAATTACAATTATGATGTTATCCATTCAGTTGTTTCTGATTCTTGGCGATTCTGTGGGCCCGGTCTCTCCATAACTTCCGATCTTGCACTGCTTCCCATAGTTGTTCTATGCTCTGGCTGGTACCAACTTTGATGGTGCCCAGCCACCATGTTCTTTGGAAGCCTGGTTTCCTTCTGTGTTTATGTAAATATATCTGCCATTGGGGTGTGATTCAGTTGTAGCAATCAGCGAACAGATAAAACAGCACTTAAAATAATTCAGAATCATCGCACTCAGTTTATGCTGCAACATTTTTACAGTTCCCATGAAAGTGTATATTTGGGTTGACATGAGGGGTCCTAGGTGCTTTGCAAGCTTGCTTGTTTTCTTGCAGACATTTCATTACCCAAACTAGGTAACATCATTAGCTCTAGTAAGGAGTGGGCTTTGCTCCCACTTCTTACTAGCACTCCTTACTAGCGCTGATGAAGTTACCTAGCTGGAAATGAAATGTCTGCAGAAAACAAGCAAGCTTGGAGAAGCACCAGGACCCCAAATGTTTACTTGATTGTAAAATTCTAAAACCATCAATTGTCTAACTTTATTAAGAAGATTATTGTTTTCTCTTCTTGTTCTAGGCGGGACTTATTCCAATCAATTTTATTTTAACTTATTCATATCAATTTTACAATTAATAAATAGCTATTACTGCAGGATCAGAGATGGCATGACTGTGAATATCAGATACTAGGATTAACAATAAGCAGTTACCATCATGTCCTGTTTGTCAACATCTCAGAAGTTCATTTGGTTTATGGCTATAAGAAATACAATACTGAAGTAAATAAACTTGCCTCAAATGCTTTATGGCATATATATCCTGGTCTTGTTTTGCTCAGTTTGAGCCTTGGTGCTTATCTTTATTAGTTTCTGCTTGTACAATTTTTAGTGATTCTTTCATAATATTTCAAATTCTTTTCCAGCGTACAAAGATATGTCAAGATGGTATTGCTGGAAAATAACGTTAGGAGAGATTGTGGTTCTAGGGTTGGCCAATTCAGGTTTAAATGTGTTAGAGGAGGGAGAGCGTTTAGGAAGATAGTCACATTCCTAGAGTGGGAAGGGATATGTGATCAAAAGATACTCCTCCTTACTCTTATCTCTCCAGATAATTTCCTTTAAGAACCATGGCCTTTTAAACAAATGCATTTCCATGGCTGTAGGACCATACTTCTTGCCTTTTTTTTTTTTGAAACAAATTTTATTAATTTTAACATTAAACATTAAACACATAAAACCTCTTTCCATTATAAAGTTTTACAAAACAGATATAATATATCCCATTTCCACTTAAATATCTTTTAGCAGATTTCTCATTATTTCTCTTTACTCTTATTCAAATACGGTTCTTTTCTATATTTATCCATTTTATACTCATCATATTCATATTTCCTTCTTTTGTTTATAATTATCCTCATCTAGCTTTCCTCCAAGGTTTTATTAAATCTCAGACAAACATAAATACATAAAACACAAAAACATAAAACTTCTTTTTAGAAAGTAGCTTGGCCCCGGATTACCTCTCTTTATATGGACTTCAATTAAATTCATGCTCATCTTATATACCATTTCCTATCTTATTTACCGTTTTATATCTTCATTATAGCTTCTCCCCGCTTTCCACTCTTCTTAGTTATATTTTATTTATTTCGTCTTAATTTACATCATTATACTTGTATCTTTTGTCCATTCTTTTCCAATTACCCATTTATCTCATTCCCTATAGTAGAAAAAAAGGATTTCTCCTGAAATCACTAATCGAAGTATGATGCCTTTCCATCGTTCCCCTGAATTAACATTTAAGGTAACACCTGTGTCTCATCTGATTCTGCTTAGTACATTCTACCTACTAATTTTTTTAAAAAAAGAAAAAATAGTAAATCGATAAAGTAATTAAATACATAATTAAACATTAATCTTATAACATTCCAATTATCTATTTGAAAGTCAAATGCTACCATAATAAATTTATATTAACATAGTCAATTAAACTCTATACTTAGACTAAGTATTTTAAACATTCCTTTTAATAATTTATTAAATCTTAAAATCTATCATTGTTAAACATTTAATATTTTAATCTTTACTTAATTTTTATAAAATCCTAATTTTCTATTTCTAATACAAATACTACAATACTATCTTATGTACCTTGCAGAATCCTTTTAAGAAAAATTTTACATTACCCTTTATCCCTTTAAAAAAATTTCTTTTTCCCATCTTGTTTCATACCTTTATGGCTTTTTTCCCCCTTTTCCCTTCCTTTTTTATCCCCCCTGGTCTTTTTACCCCTCCTTCTCCAAACCTCCCCTTTTTAGCTTCCCCTCTCTGTTGTATTTCTCTTTTCTTTTGCTTTCTAACATTGTATTGATTTTGCATCTTATTTTTCTCTTTCTTGGATGTTTTTTTAAGTCTTAAGTCCTTTTTCCTTCCTCTCTTTCTCTTTCCTTTCTTTATCAAATTCATGAATTTTTAAATTCATTAAAGATGGCTTCTCCTTCTTCTTCTTCCTCTGCTTCCTCCTTCAATTGTTGTATTTGCTGGTAAGTAGCAAGCGCCATTTCTAAAAAGCAAATAGTTTCTCTCCAAGTGTCCTTGCCTTCTTTCTTTATTTTTCCATATTTCTCTCTTAAATCATCAACAGATAAAGCCATTATAAACCTTTTCTTCTTTTCTCTTCTTCTTCTTGAAACAACCAAGATATTTCAAAACTTAGAACAATTCCCCAAACTCCCAAAGTCATCAAACAGTCCAGGCAGAGCACAAGATTCTTCCCTTCGCACTTTTTCTTCCTGGGGTAATATCAACTGGAAAGGGAAGAAAAAGCCCAATCTGTATTTAAAAGTCTTATTGCAATTAACTTCCAATCTCAAAGTCTTCCAGGCATCTCCTTCAACAAAATCTTAATATAAATTTCTCCTTTGTCCTCTCCATCCCCACTTGTCACAAAGAGCTTTAAATTTTTACCTTCTGTAAAAAAACAGGCTTTTCAATGTCCATTTGTTGATTCCATAGGGAAGGAGAGTAAACTTTCTCTCATACTTTCACTTGCCACTTATAAATCTCTTCTGGAAACAAAGTATCTTTCAAAAATCAAGGTTTTCAGGATATTAAATGCATCTTATGCTCCCGGTTCAACCAAAAACTTTCGTTTCAAAACTTTCTCCTTCTTCCTCCAGCACAATCTTGTCCAGTTGCCGACTTCTTTGTGGCGGCCATTGCTGACCACCGCTCCACCGACTTGAGAAAAGGGGGTTATGCCGGGTGGGGAGGGGGTCTGTGAAACCTCCAAACCCCTGTCCGGATCCTCCCTGTCTTCGGCTGCCTCTACGGGGCAGCCTTGTCCTCCAGACCCGTCAGGATCAGAGGCACCAAGACGGCTAGCGCGACAGGGATCGCGCAGGAGCGTGAAACCCCACCACCGCCGAAGCCTGGCAAACCGGAAGTCCCATACTTCTTGCCTTTTTGATGTGATGCATTGGTGTTTCTCGGCTATACATTTCACCTGTCCAGAAATCATGAACCTCACCCTTCTCATCTCTGTATCCTGTTGCTCCATTTGTTCTCACCGCATAACTGAGGCCAGCCACACCCACCCTTCTCCAATCACCTGCTTCTCCTGAAGGCATTCTTTGGAACGAAGCCCTGTTGCTTTTCCCCTCCTGCCTGGTTCATGTTGTTCTCATCTCTAGCTGCCCTTTACAACCGAAGGCGTCACAAGAGAGGGCAAAAGGGATTAGCTGAGAACAGGTGCAGTATTCACAAAGTGCTGTCAGGTTCCTTGAAAGGAATTGGCCCTGGCACGAAACTTGGCATATAGAGATCGCCAAGAATTAAAAGAGGGGAAAACGGGTGGGCTATCTTCCCCCCTCCTCTTTGTGGGTGCGGTTTGTTCTTGCTCTGCGGGTCTGTTATAATCTATCGCTTGAAATACATGTCTGTGAGCAGGAGGAGAGCTTAAGCAAATTTGCTGCAACTTGTAAATTGTTGGCAATCAACTGCATCATCACCTGAGGACAAAGCAAATCCGAGCCCTCCCTTTCCCTCAAAAGGAACTGCAGGGACTTGTCTCAACCTCTCGGTGCTTTCCCAGTCTTATTTTGGAAGGCAAATCCCAGATGGGTTATATCCCAAAGTGAGAATTGAGAAAAGTTTTGGAGCTCCTATCTGAGTTCTGGAAAATATGCTATGATTGCTTGACTGGGGCCAGAGTTGGACAGGACCTTATCATCCAATCCTCTGCTCAAGGAGGAGACTCTAAACCTGGGGTCCCCACCCTGTGGGCCACAGCCCACTACTGAGCCATGACGTCTTGGCTACCGGGCCATGTGAGTGGCTGGCCAGCGCGCATGTGTGTCCGCCTGTGCATATCCCCTCTCCTGCTAACATCACGAGCGTTGCAAGGCTACTACCTTTGTTGCAAGCGTTGCAGGGCGAACATTGCACGCATGCTCACTGCCCCATTTGCCTCTCACACTTGCGGCTCCATACACTCATAGCCCAGTTTGCTCATGCACATGCGCACCTAAAGGCATCTGCCCCTCCCCCCCTTCGAGCTGCCAACCCAGAAAGCATTTGGAGCTCTGTTTTATACCATTCCAGATAAGTTGCAAGTATCTTTTTGAAAGCCTCCAGGGTTAGAGCACCCACCACTTCTGAACTCGGAGTCTTTTCACCTTCATGTTTGTTGCTATTCTCTCTCTCTCTCTCTCCCTCCCTTCTCTGTCTCCCTATAATTTGGGTTCCTGATACATCAGCATGAAGGAGATGAATTATTTTGATTATAAAATTATGCAGCAGCACCATTAGTTTTTATTGTAATTACATTGTAAATGAGAGACCAATTGAGAACTCTACAGGCTAGCTAGCTTCTGTGGAACTCAAATAATCCCTTTTCTCTTTTGGAAATTTGGGGTTTTTTTAAGTCAGCAAGGACATTCCTCAAACAGAATCTTCCCATTTTTGCGAAACAAATTTTTTTCAAAGGAAAGTGATTACAGCCTTTGGTGTAAATAAGATGCTTTTTGTCACATAGATGCGAAGTATTTAATATTTAGACTTCTTACGCAAAAGATCAGATTCATTTAGGAAACTAACCTCTTTCTTTTTAAAATCAGAAATAAGTATTCATGTAGATCTCGATTTTCAAGTGTTCATTTAGTGACCATTCAAAGTTACAGTGGCATTGAAAAAAAGTGGCTTATAACCATTGCAGCACCCCCATCATCCTATGATCAAAAGTTAGGCAAATCCCACGTGGTCACAGCATCCTGTGGTCACATGATCACGGTTTATACCCTCCTGCTGGCTTTCCCATTGACTTTGCTTGTCAGAAGCTGGTAGTGAAGGTTGCAAATGGGGATTATAAAGAGCCATGGCAGCACAGAGTTTAGAATGATTGCAGGCTCATTCTGCCGAATCCCAGCAGTTCAATCCCGGTCAGTTTAAGGTGGACTTAGTCTTCCATCCTTCCGAGGTAGGTAAAACAAGGACCCAGATGGTTGGGGGCGATAGGTTGACTCTGTAAACTGCTTAGAGAGGGCTGTAAAAAGCATTGTGAAGTGGTGTATAAGTCTTTAAGTGCTATTGCTATTACTATCCCGTGACCATGGGCATTCTGTAACAATTGTAATTATGAGCCTCTTGCCAAGCACCTGAGTTGAATCACCATATGGTTGCTGCTATAACTGCAACTACGAGGAAAGACCGTAAGGCTCCTTGCTCAGGACTGTCCTGACGTTGAATGTTTTCTGAACAAGTGCATTTAGGCAGTAGCAGAGAATAAATGATTTAAAAACTTCACATCATTCCCTAACAGTGCAAGACTTAAAGTGCTTTCTTATCTTTTTTATTTTATTTTAAAACAAAAGATACTTTCTTATCTACCTTGATCTCTTTAAGTATAATGCATTTCTTCTACGTGACGTTCCATTGTTGGAGTTTTGTATAACGTAAGACAGCGAAGATTGGAAGTGGTTGCATTTTCCGTGAACCAGTTTAGATAGGTGTCTTTCCTCTGATTGAAGAAGAAGCCAATTCAGAAGCTTCCCCTCGGTTAGGTTGCAGTGGTTCAGGCATTTATACACAGATCGTCCTCTATTTACGACCACAGTTGAGCCCAAATTTTACATTGCTAAGCGAGACATTTGTTAAGTGAATTTTGCCCCATTTTCTTGCCACGACTGTTAAGTGAATCCCTGCAGATATTCAGTTAATAATGCAGATTGTTAAGTCAACCTGTCTTCCCCATTGATGTTGCTTCGCAAAAGGTGATCATGTGACCCTGGGACACCGCCACCGTCATAAATATGAGCCAAGCATTTTGATTTGGATCACGTGACCATGGAGACAACATTTGTATGTGTGAAAAACGATCACAAGCCCCCTTTTTTCAGTAACATTGTAACTTTGAATGGTCACTAAACAAATTGTTGTAAGCCAAGGACCAGTGGTACTGTAGTTAGAAACAAAGTGAATTTCCTACCTGCTAAATCAAGGTGGGCAGGTATGGCAACTTTACGACCTGTGGACTTCAACTCCCCAAATTCCTGATCCAACCTTCCTGGCTCAGGAATTCTGGGAGTAGAAGTCCAGAGTTCATAAAATCGGCATAGTTTGCCACCCCTTCTTGGATTGAACGCCTGCCTGATCTGACTTCTTGCGCCCTTGCTGTGCTTCCCCTCACAACAGAAATATTAAAGCTCCAAGCTTAATTATCCCTTTTCTCTCTTTGGCGTGAGCAGCTGAATGGTGACTCTCTCTCCAAAGGGATGCTTCACATTCCAAGTGTGCAAGCATCAAGTGCAAGCTTAATGCAGCCAACAGAGCTTGAATTTGTACTCTTTATAGTTGAAGTTGCTTTGCACTTTTTCTCTGGCATTAACAGCTCTTGCAAGAAAGGCATCAAAAATAGATCACTTGCAGGTTGGATTCTAGTTTAGGACACAGCACATACCTAATGACATTAACCCCTTTCCTTCATTTTTTGTTCAGGTTTTGCAGAGATTTTCAGATAATATTTCAGGTCCAGTTGAAAGGTGAAATATTTTGATTTTGATTCCCTCCTTTCAGCTGTGGGGATCCGCTAAAGTATTTTATTAAAAGGTCCAATAAGTCTTCAGGGTTAATCTTTGAAGAATTAAATCATCCATCCTTCAAAAAAAAAAAAACCCTTTCAGAGTTTATGAAAGATGAACGCTATTACCTGTGTAAATTAATTCCTGAAAAAAAGATATCCCTTCTCTTTTCTTCTGCTTCAAATGATTGAACTCTAAATTAATATTATCCTGTGACAGCTTTCAAGGTAAAGTCATGGATTGCTAGTGGTCTGTAAGTCAACTACTTCAGGTGATGTCACTCTCTCGAGCATTATTGTTTCATTCCGTAAGTAGAATTTGTATGGATTTTGGCATTTGTGCCAAGGACAATTTGAACATTGTTATGTTGCACGTCTAAAACAGGAAAAAAAAAACCTTGTGAAAAAAACAACACCTAAGTTCTTAAGCAGAAAGTGGAGCTTGGCAGCAAATTTTCATACTCTTTTTTGTTTTACAGTATTATTTTAGAGCATTTATAATGATTTTCTGAAGGACATGACTTCATGTCTTTCCTATGGGAAGGAATAAAGCTCTTTTCTACCTTATGAATTCTGGTGGCAACCATAGAAAGAGAGGTTGGTGGCAAACTTTTTGCAATAGCAATAGCACTTAGACTTATATACCACTCCACAGTGCTTTACATCCCTCTCTGAGCAGGTTACAGACTCGGCCTTTTACCCCCAACAATCAGTCTTCATTTTACCAACCTCAAAAAGGATGGAAGGCTGAGTCAACCTTGAGCCTGGTGTGACTCAATCTGCCAAATTGTAGGCAGCTGGCAGTCAGCAGAAGTAGACTGCAGTACTGCACACTTAGCACTGCGCCACCACGGCTCATAATAGAAACAACCACTTGATTGGTATCAATTATAAAAATAGTCTGAAATACATTTTCTTCCAGGACAATAGTCTAAATTAGACATGTAACTTTTGAATTGTTTTCCCCTTTCACCATTTTGGAATTCTTTGTAGGAAAATAAGAGATATTACTAAATATAAAGAGATATTATTGAGTAAATCCAGCTTGGCAGCCTCATGCATTTGCATCATGAACAAATTTTGATCAGTAGAAAGCTCCTGGGATTTTAGCCCTGGGTTTTAAAGAGTTCTTATGTTGACATATAAGTTTTAACTTTGTCCCATGGGATATCAATGACTGTACCACCTAAGGAGGGTATTTTGTTAAGGCTCTGTAAATATCCCATCCCTCTGTCCTTTCAATATGGACATTTGAACTGTTGCTTAATAAAGCTCTTATCTGCTCCACTCTTGAGCAGGAGGGAGTTTGTTTGTCTAATAGGAAAACCATCTAGGCACGTTCGGCTGTAATTTATTTACTATAAAGGATAGCCTTTCCAGCATACTGCCAGCTGATTTGATCTCAGAATCCCATCATCCAAAATACTCATCACCCCGTTCAGAAGTTCATTATTGGCCAAGGAACATGGTAGCTGAGTTCCATTAAATCTGGAAACATTGGATGGAGGAAGGCTGTTCCAGAGAGTAATTTTTATGGAAAATTTGCCTGGAGAAGTGAGGATGGACTTCCTCCAAAAGTGTGGGTCACACGGAACTAGCGTAGCGATTACGTAGGAGCAAAGAATATTGGATTTTAAAAACAATTGATCTCAGATGAAATATCTTTGCATTTTTGTGATGAGATATAGGACAAGGCCTTATAAAGGATTTCTTGATCATTTTCCATTTTGCAATATCCTACTGAAACTTCAAAGAAAAACAGCATGGACTATATACCTTCAACTCTGTATGTCCTTCTGTATATCTGTTGGTGAAACAGCCAGGAGTATCACTGTTGCAAAAGCTGTGAATTAATCAGTTATGCAATGTGTACTTGCAGATAAAGAGCAAATAGTAACAAGTTGCATATTTTTGTTAAAGTAATCAAAGTAACTACCTTCTCCTATGTGTATTTTATGTACATTTTTGTAAAAGTACCTAAGTTTCAGAGTTGTTCTGTGGGACTTATCCTTTACTCTGAGAAAATTCTATCATAATTGTATTTAAACCACTTTTGGAAACACAGCAAAGTGGGGTATGCACAGATCTGTAATTTGTAAGAACTCTGGATCTGATGTACTTATCCATGTCCAGGGAGAAGTAGCAAATACACTACATACACAACATGCAATTTTGTGGAGTAGGTTTGAGGCTTGCTCCACACAGTGACCCCAAGGAATATTATTTTCAATAATGGTATAATCAGATCACTTCATGTTCTGTTGCTGAGAATTTAACAATTCCATCTTGAGAAGTAGCTTTGGTCACCCTAGAGAACGTGACCAGATTTCAGTAGTTCTATGCTAAGTAGCCAGTGATTGGAGTTACTAGAGTTCTTTGTGTGATTGAGACAGAATCTGGGGATCCAATAATTTGGGGAAGGGAATAGGCAGTGTTTTATTCCATTTCTCCTACAAACCAATTTTGAAGATAATTCAAGTTAGCCTACAGAGCCTGAATTCATATTGTGAAGACCACAAGAAGGCAAACATACCCATTATTTTCTGGCACTTTAAGCATTGTACGAGGCATAGTGAAAATATCGGTACCTGTTTTGTTTATCTGACAATCAATTCACACGACTATAAAATTATTTTACAATGTAAAGTTACATAGGTGAAATAGCACCTAGATCCCACAAGTAAACTAATTTCGCTTCTAGTTTTCATTGCTCATGAATTTCTTTTATCCTTGAGTCTAAGTCTCTAACCCTATTTAATAAGCCAAATGAATTTAGAAAATAGTGAAGCCAGATATTTTTCTTTTGGGGTTAATAGGCAAACAGATTGAAAGATTATACAGAGCTTTGTTTTTATATGATAATAGTGAGGAGTCTTCTTTATAAACAAAGGTAGAAAGGCTTACAAATACCTACAGTGTAAGAATGGATAGTGGAGAGAGAGCAAATTTGACTGTTTTGATTAAACAAAAGACTTCCCTCAATTTTATTTCTACATGGAAAACACTTTTGTACTTTTTGGAGAAACCGAAAGAAATGAAAATTTGATTTGGGGATTTGATGATTAGAATTATGTGGGATTATAGAAAAAAACGTAGACTACTGTGTACTCCAGAGTTTGTTGTTTGATGTTTTATCTATATCTGTACCAAAGGAACTTGGAAGACATTTCTATTCTCTTTATTTTCTCTTTTCTTTTGCACTTTTATCTTTTTCCCAACTTTTCCTTTTTTATTTTTTCTTCTTCTTGCTCATTTATTTTGTTGGGTTTTTTTGAAATTCAGTAAAGTTATATGTAAAAAAAAAAGCAGTGTAACAGTTCTGGCACACTATGTACAAGAGGTTTAGGTCTCTCTTTAGAAGCTGATTGTTTTATTATTTGACTAGTGAGACCAGCTCTGTAAGTCTTTCTTTGTTTAATCACACCACTGGGAAAGAAATCTAATCTCAGCTAATGAAAATAACGTTTAGAAGTGGTTTTGAAAAGGTGTGTGTGTGTTTTCTCTTGTCTCCCTTCAAGTGTCCTCTAGATAGAATTAAGTATTTATTTTGTGCCTGTTAATATAGTGGTACCTAGTGCATTACTACAGAGCAAGCAAATTCTGAATTGAAGTTCTATGATTTTGCCACAAAAATATTCCTCAGGCCATGTCTAACACTTTTTAATTCAAAAGCCATTTTTGTCTAGTGTTAATGCACCAAGCTAGAAACCAGGAGATTGTGAATTCTAGTCCTGTCTTAATATGAAAGCCAGGTGGGTAATTTTGAGCCAGTCATCAGGAGACGATGAGTTCTGGTCCTATCTTAGCCATGAAAGCCAACTGGATGACTCTCTCTCAGCCCAACTCATCTGGCAGGTTTGTTGTTGTGGGGAAAACAGGAGGAAGGAGGAGTATGTTTGCTGTTTTGAGTTCTTTATAAAAATAATAAAGGTGGGACAGGAAAATCTTTTTTAAAAAGCCCTTTCTATTCACAATGCAGTGCCTGTGTTCTGGGTTTAATATTTTCAAGGCATTTAGAAAACTTATTTGCTATCTTCATACTTATCAGCTTTTTCAAAGGCTCTTGGGCCTCCCTTCCCAATCTGTGGCTTTAACTTTCATGCTATATAACAGGGGTCTCCAACCTTGGCTCCTGGAAGCCTGGCGGACTTCAACTCCCAGAATTCCACAGCCAGCTTTGCTGGCTGTGGAACTCTGGGAGTTGAAGTCCGCCAGGCTTCCAGGAGCCAAGGTTGGAGACCCCTGCTATATAAAGTAGAGGAGTTCCTTTAAATGCTAAAATTAATAAAGATGTGGATGTTTATGTTAAAAACCAAGTTGCCTATTCTGGAATTTTAACAATGTAAGTTCTGAATCTGGATATCCAAGTGGTGGAGAAAACCACTTCATTAATTGATCAAATATCAGAATGTTTTTGGTACCCCGCATATTTAGGAGATGTCAATACTTACATACTGTCATTTAGGTACTACGAAGTTAGGGTGGCTTGTGCAGATTTGACAGTTTCAACATAAATTGAACTTTGGCAAAATGTTATTGTATAATTTATATGTTTGTGGCACCTTGATATAGTTACGTTTCACTGACTGGTTCTTTCTTGTTCTCTGGAGATTTTAATAATTCCTGGGTTGTTTCATCATCATGGATTTCTTTAAATTTGTAAAATGCATTCCCTACTTTTCATATTATGAATCATAATATGATTTTCCCCCTGAAAGATGCAAGTCTTTACTTCCCCTGGAGGAGTCTGTCCTGTTTCCTTAAGGCATGGTTGCTTGCATCCTGCCTTGAAGTTGTCATCTCCTAACCGTGAATCATTGTATCCATGCCTTACACTAACTCCTATAAAGGCTGTCCTCAAGTTAAGACCAGTTGCTTAATGAAGTTATGACAGACAAGCTACTCATGGCCTGGTTTCAAAGTAATGGCTCAGTGGGGTGGGTCAAAGCAGGCCCAAAGCCTGGCAACGCAAAGCGGAACACAGAGTGGCTCAGGTGGGGAAACTTGGGGCAGGTGGACCTGTGCTAGGCCTCCCAGGACCTCCCTCATCCCTGAGGTACCCCATGCTTTGCTTTGCCACCCATACAGTCACTTAATGACCATCACAATTTGTGTCTATCATGGGAAAGCTCCATTATGGTCAAAGGTTGAGATGTACCTCTACCTCTACCTTCCTTCGCCAGCAAGTATGTTCTTATCAATGGCATCAGTTTGGATGTTTAGTGCAGAGTATTAATCAGCAGCTCATCAGATAAACTACAAAAACCACATTTCCTGTGCCAAAATGACAGGTACTTAACTTTTGTAAGTTTGAAATGAGAGAACATTTCAAAACGTTTACAGTAGAAAAGGAAAGGAGGAGGATGAACTCAGGAGAGAGATGAAGAGGAAAGAAGGGAAAGTACGGCTGATCCCAGAATGGGACATCTGACCGCAACTACCTGGCCACGTTTGCTTCACCATCACAGCTGAGCCACCACGGCCATCTCTCCCTCCCTGCCACTCCTCCAGTTTGTTCTTCCTCTACTGCCTCACCACCCCGGGGGGTTTTGCCACATGGGTCAATTAGTCGTATGACCCAGCAGCTCATCCGCGTTGCCAAGAGTGGACCTCTGCTTTCTCACTGCCCGTAGAGCATGCAGAGGGTGCCAGGTGGGACGGGCAGCGGCCTCGAGCGTCAGGTGTTTCCACGGCGGGTTGGTGCGCGTGAAGTGGATGGGGTCTCTGGCATGAAGCATGCTCTGTCCCCAGTAGCTAAGCTGGAAAGGCTTAGGTTTCTATTTCTATCTGGGTTAAGCGTTTGGGGTCAATTGTCCTAGACCCAGATGTTCCCTCCATTCTACTACGATACATGCTGCCTCAGGAGTCAACTGTTGCTGTTTGCTGTTCAGTCATTATAAAAAACGTGCAATTTTAGGAACTGGAGTTGTTGCATGGCTAGCTCTTTTCTTTTATCTTGAATCTATCCCCCGCTCCCCCCAAACAAAACTCCCAAAATGATTTTATTTATTTTAAATAGATTGTACCTCATTCGTGATTTCTTAGCTGTTTTAAGATACACGGTTGCTACTAAAAAAATTTTTTTGATTCATACATGCACTGTGAGCAGATTCGGGCGTGGTTGCGGACAGAATCAGAAAATAAACCGAGCCATGGAATTGCAAGAGTTCACATGTTGCCTGTGTCTTAAATTTGTTTTGGATCCCCCCATCCCATCCTCTGATCCAGAATGTAATTCATTCAATTATGAGCCCTTCCTTTGCGCCAAGGCCTCCCCAAAGAAAATTCAATATGTTATTTCTCATTTCAGACATACAAAATGTAAGTACATATCATTTTGATCAAGGAACAGCCTTTTTTTTTTTTGTGTAATTCGTCTGTCTGGTGAGCTATTGTTGAGCACTCTATACTAAATAACCAATTAATAGATGCCATTGATAAAAACATACTTGGTAGTGAAGGAAGATCTTTCTCTTTCTCTCTCTCTTTCTCTCTCTAACATAATATAAGACATCAATATTCCCACAGTGGGAATCTTGGTTTTACTTTAAATAAAAATATTATTTTTTAATTAGTGCCTGATGACTTCTTGATGACCAGAAAATTAAACTTTTGTTTTAGTTTCTTATCTCTCTTCAGGAAGGAGAACAAATGTTCCAAAACACAAACACATTTTCATAATTTATTGAGACAATTAAACACGGTGTTTCTCACAGTGTACAAAATTGTACACAGCTCTTGGCTTTGTAATAGCTAAGGATGTTTGGTGCCTTGTGGATTATAGCTACCATTAAAGCTAGGATGGAATGGTATGGCTCTGGAGAGGAGAATACCATATTGTGTTCTTGGCACCAAAGCAAACATCAGAATGGAAATTCTCTCTTTCTCTCCTTCTCTCCTTCTCCCTCTCCCTCCCTGCCTCCCTCCTCTCTCTTTATCTATACATACACATACACATACATACTACATTCTCTCTCTCTCTCCCCTTCCCTCCCTCCCTCATATACCCACCTGGAAGCTTTCCAGAAGAGACTGGACTGCCATTTGTCAGAAATGGTGTGTAGGGTCTGCTTGGGCAGGGGATTGGCCTATAAGGTCCCTTCCAACTCGGTTAATCTCCCCCCCTCTCCCCCCCCCCTCTCTCTCTGTGTGTGTGTTTCATTTGAATGAAATTCACTTTCATATTTTAGATGTTTGAAATGATCACTGTTGGTGTGTTATTAGTGTAGAAGAACAAAGGATAAAAGCCTGCATATTACTGAAAAATACAGGTGGAATTTGTCTTTTCTTTGAAATGCTCCCACTCACTGCCTAGAACAGGGGTAAGGAACGTTGGCTCTTTTATCACTTACGGACTTCAACTCCCAGAATTCCTGAGTGAGCCATAAAAGGTTCTCCATCCCTGGCCTACTGGTTTTTTCAGTTGTGAGGGAAATCAATTTTTGACTTGAATGGGACTGTTTAATATACAAATGTAGGACATATTTTTATATATATTCTTTGTATGTCCTACATTTGTATATTAAACAGTCCCATTCAAGTCAAAAATTGATTTCCCTCACAACTGAAAAAACCAGTAGGCCAGGGATGGGGAACCTTTTATGGCTCCCTCAGGAATTCTGGGAGTTGAAGTCCATAAGTGATAAAAGAGCCAACGTTCCTTACCCCTGGCCTAGAAGATGGTCAAGCCTTTGACCATTGAAGCAGCTTTCATAAAGGCCCTGGGAATTTTTAAATGATTGTTCACACACCAAAGATGTAGGAGTTTCTTTTCTCATCTTCAAAATATACCAAATTCTTCCGGTGTTGTTGCAAAGAGAGAAAGGAGAGAAAGTCAGTTGTTTTCCCAGGTCAGGCTTATTATTGCCTGTTTGTAACCTTCCTCAAATACCCTTTCGTCTTTGTTCATCAGTTTTGTACACTTTCACTTAAATATGGATGCATCTATTGGGATGTATTTAGGCAAGATGTCTTGGCGTATTTCCAGTCCTGTGTTGCAAGTTGCATTATAGCAATTCTTTCCCCCCCAATAAAGCAGTATCAAATCAAATATTTTGTGCTCCAGGAACCAGTAGAGAGACAAAAGGAAAAAAGACTAATTTAATTTATTTAATTAAAGGCTAAAAAGTAATTCAGTCTAAATTAAAACCGCAGCAGGGAAGGAACACTGCAGAGTGGCCAGTTCTTGGACAAAAGTCATTGATCGCATAATAACAAATTCAGATTATATAAATTTGCATAAAATGAGGCAAGCCTGTAGTTTATGAAAAAAGAGGACTTTCAGAGAAACAGCGGCATGGTTATGCAATGTTTACTGTGGAATTTGAAGTAAGGCATGCAACCTTGATGCCACATCAGAAAGAAAAAGGATAAAGAGAGAAAATGGTAACAAAATCAGACACAAATACATTGCTAATGATGTGGGGTCAATTAGGGCAGGATAAATTATAAATAATAATATGCACTGTAGGTATATACTTGCTAGGTAGCAAATGTATTATGGTTAACAGAGGAGACCATGAGAGACAGTTATACAACTGATGGGAGATTGAATTTGCATCGGTCACCAGGACTAGAGATCTTCTGAGCTTTTGGACTCATGATGGAGCCCATTTTCAGGGACCTTCTCTCTGTCGGAACACGTGCTTTGGGCTCGTGTTTATGTGATGTCATGTTTATGTGATGACTTCCTATTGGCTGATTGGTGTGTTGATGGCTGGCGATTGGCTGTCGTTTCCTTAGGCTTCCAAGCCCTCGGCTCCTAAGAATTTGATAGGCTAGTGGTAATTCAGCACTCCTGTTGACAGATAAGGGGCCAGGCTTCAATCATTTCCCTGGCTATCTTTGTATCTGCTGTGCTGAAAATCTCAGTAGCTGCAAAATTAAATGTGCATCCTTGTTCATTGCAATGTGAAGCTACCAGTGAATTTGGGTCTCCTCATCTGACTGCTTGCTTGTGTTCTTGCAATCTGGTGGTTAGCTTCGTCCCCATTTGTCCTTCATAATCACAGGGGCAATCCATGCAGGGAATCCAATAGATTACATTGGAAGTATCTCCCACCTCCAAACTATCTTTTACAATGCATAATTTGCCCTGGAGCGGTAGCCGCCTTTGTGAGACATACGTCTATCAATTAGAGATTCTGTAAACGTTACCCACAATGAAGTTTGATTTGTGCAAAATAATGGGTATACTAACAATATCAGACAGGTCAAATTATCTGTCATGACCCTGTCGGAGTCTGAATCCGAGGAGGAAGGTGAACAGCTGACAGGGAGTGGAAATGTGGCTCTATTGGCTGTGGAGGAAGCTGGGAAGGGCAAAGTCTGGCTGGGCAGAGCAGGGAAGAGGTAGAGCAAGGGAGAGAGAATTCAGAGAAAGACCTAGCTCCCCACCCTTCATCCCAGGGCATGTAAGGAGGAATGGAGAAGGGAGCAACGTGGGTTGTGTGCGGCTTATGGGGGAGGAAAGGGCTCTGATTACCTTCATTAGCTGCAGCTGGGAACACAGTTTATAATAAAGGCAAGGTACTTGCAGCAGGCTGTTGGGAGCAGACGTGACTTTATCTTGTATCATCGTGGCTTATCTGTGTTCCTGGCATCTTCCCAACTGTGTGAGTTTTGCCGTGCTTTCAAGTCTGAAATTCCTGCTCCTGCTCTGCCAAACTGATGGCTTCAATTTGGTTTGTTTGGACTTTAAGTTATAGTTTGTGTTTACCCTGTTTCAGACTGAATTTTCTGCAGTCAAAGGCTGTTTCTGGGAGAGTTTTTCTTCAGCCAGAAGGTAATCTGGACATTGGGGACAAAGTTGGAGATAATAAAGGGACTCTTATTGATTATTTCATTGTGTTACCTTTGTGTCATGCTCTGGGTCATCACATTATCTTTAAATGAAAATTCATATACAATGCTAATAGGACTCTAATAAATGTAATTCTATGCTTATATAACAATGCAAGGGATGTGGTGGCTCAGTGGCTAAGACGCTGAGTTTGTCGATCAGAAAGGTTGGCAGTTCAGTGGTTCGAATCCCTAGTGCCACGTAACAGAGTGAGCTCCCGTTACTTGTCCCAGATTCTGCCAACCTAGCAGTTTGAAAGCATGTAAAAAATGCAAGTAGAAAAATGGGGACCATTTTGGTGGGAAGGGAACAGCGTTCCATGCACCTTCGGCATTGAGTCATGCCGGCCAAATGACCACGGAGACGTCTTTGGATAGCGCTGGCTCTTCGGCTTTGTAATGGAAATGAGTCCCACCCACTAAAGCCGGAAACGACTAGCACATATGTGCGGGGGGAACCTTTACCTTTATAACAATGCATCATTGTCAGGTTTTTCTAACATTTCAAATACAATACTTCATCTCATTTTTGTCCATATTTCATGTTTTGATAAACTCTCCAACCCCTTTTAACATTGCAGGGAGTCATTATTTTACTTCATTGCTAAGATGAATAAGCTACCTTAAATAAGTCTTTTGTGGTATTCTACTTACAGTGCGGAGCCAACATTGTGCAAAGTTGCTTGAGCTGTTTGAAATTGTTTCTTGGATTTACTGGTGGGGAATCTGTAAACCACATCTTGTGATAGATATTTGTTTTCACGGCAAGTTCTTTCACTACAGCCTCACTACATGGGTATTGTTTAGATTGAAATTTCCCTATCCCTGTCTGCATTTTTAGTCCTCTTATTTTGAAGCTTAGCTGTTCTTGTTGGTTTTATGTGAACTTTTGCACCGGGGTCTCTCCGTCAGACTTCAGTTGAAAGAAGGAAATAGTTGGGTGTGAGTGATTAAGCATAATCTAAACATCAACTGTAACGCTTTGTTATTTCAGACTTCCCTCCCACCAACCCCATCGTAGTTCCAGATATGGAATTGTGAGCCAATCACTTAGGCAGCTGTCCAGAGGATAAATTGGCCATTTCTTGATTTGATTATGGGTTTGAGGTCTCTGGGTAAAATTTTTTTGCGTTTGATTTAGTTGCACAGGTTAACTTCTATATTTAACTTTTAAAATGACTGTGTTTATAGATTAGATTCTATCTTCTGAAGGAGCCCTGTTCAAAACAGTTTTATGCAATTAAAGTTCATGTTAAAGAAAAAAAAAATAGCCGTATAAGCTGCCTCCAGTTGGAGCCAATGCAAAAGATTTGTCCTTGTAATAGATGTGTTGTGAACTGTGTTTTTCTTTAGCAGAAATATAGTATGGGATAGATTTCAGCAGAAGTACAATACACTGTGACATGTGGCATTCACAAAACGAGAAGGAGCAAAATTGCAGTGCAGGATTTGTGGGTGCCTTGCTTCTTGTACTTCTTGTGGTATATAAGTCTAAATGCTATTGTTACTGCTATTTACTGTATTCTGCAATGTTTTGTGAGAGTGCCTCTGTCTTAAGAATGTATTGGATATATTTGGCAAGACACTTTAATAAATTGGACAACTTTGCAACTGTATCAAGATTAAAAAAAAAAATGGTGAGACGGGAACAAAAGAAGCTACCTTACCTTAAATGAGATTACTGGTTCTATACATGCATGTTTATTTACACAAGTTGGCAGCAGCTTTTTATATTTCCAATGGGGATTTTCCCAGCCCTATCCAGATTAAACTGAGGGCATTCTGTATGTGAAAACAGACAAATGGTTGCTCGATCTCTTCATGAAAACCTACAGTGGTGGAGCACCCACTGGTGGAAGCAAGAAGGCGGCAAGAACAGTTTCTTTACTGTTGTTTGTCTACAGGCAGAATCTTGCCAGACTAAAGCAATCATTTGCATAATCATAGATACACTCTATGAATCGCTAGGGAAGAGCCGTCCTTGCCCTCTTCTGCCCACCAGACATTCCAGCTCTCTCTGCCCACGAGGGAAGAGCCCTTCCCTCCTGTGACTCCAGATTACATCTCACCACAATTTCTTAGGCTTTGGGTTCAAGCTTGTACAGGTTAGGGTGAGTTATTTACTGAGCATTCTTTAAGAAAGGATTAACAATAACAACAGCAAGTTTGATCACATCAACCAGCGGATTTGTTGTATATAGCAGGGGTGTCAGGCTGTTGGCCCACTGGCAGAATGCGTCACATGCAGGCCACACCCACCCCAGCTCTGCGAAGGCAAAAAAACTCATCGCGATACGTCATGTGACATCAACATGATGCAGTGAGTTTGACACCCGTGGTATATAGTAATACCCCCGTGGTATATGGTAATACCACTGAAGGAACAGGATGGCATTTCCATTGCTTTGTCTACGAACAGAATTTCCTTTTAAATATGACGGAATTCTTGAATGCATTGTGCTTGACATGAGTTTTGAATGCCCTAATAATTACTCTTGTCTTTTTTGTTTTGGTTTATAGGAGGGGGTTGCTTACAATTTACATGGCCAATTTGGTAAGTAATGCTATTGTAATGCAGTATACAAAAGCATGAAAGTTATGTATATAGTTATAATCTATATATTTATAATCCTCTTTTCATTCCATGAGATAGAGTCCCTTCCTTGGCTCAACTGATACCTAGAGCCCAAATCTACATTTGTTTTGGAGCTGAAAAGACAGATAAGTTTCTGGGATGAAGAGTGTTGTCATGTTGTATTAGTCTTCTTCAACTGATGCCTTCCAGCCAGCCCTCCCGATCTAATGCAAATTGGTTTTCTGGGAGCAGTAGGTTATTTAATTATCATTAAAGTTGTTGATAATAAATTTTTCATGGAGAAAAAAAATATATATATATAATGTGACGTGCATTAAAAGTCAATAATGGAAAACAACAGAACTACCAGAAGCATAATCTTATGATTTATGATGATTGTATTTTATGATTATGATCATATTGTTGCTTATATGTACACTGCACCAGATACAAATTCCTTGTGTATCCAATCGTACTTGGTCAATAAAGAATTCTATTTTGTTCTAATCAGGGGTGGGGGGATACCACTGGTATAACAACCAGTTCGGTGAGCGTGTGCTTTGTGCTCTTTCACGCCAAATGTGTGCTCCGCATTTAAAAAAGGCAAGCCCATGCTTACTTGCAACTGCAGCCTCTATGAAGAAAACTGCCAGTTTTCGAATGAACCGGTTCGGATCAAGCTGAACATGGGAACAAGGGGTTTGCCCGATCTGGTCCAAATCAGTAGAATCCCATCCTGGTTCAATTCTAATTCTAATCCTAATCTTATTCCTGGTCTGGTTTGGTCTGCTCTGGTCTGGTCCGGTCCGGTCCAGTCCATTCTTAAAGTAAGGAAGTTACATTAGGGGTTCAGCAGGGTGGAAAAGAGCGAAAAGAAGTTAGAATGAACTGTATGGTAGGGTTGTTTAGAATATACTTGCTTAGATTTACTTTCAGTAGGAATAGAAGAACTACAGGGCTGTGCTATAGAAGTCTTTAAAAATAAACAGAATGTGTGAGAAATCTGCATTCTTGAAAGTATTCATTCACACAGGACAGCAAAGGGGTGGTGTAGAAGCTGGAAGCCTTTGAATGAAAAACAAGAAATTTGGTTTAGATGTGACAGGAAGATAATCTTTGGATTTTGTGAGGGCATTGTGTGTTTAGAGTGTTATTAAAAAAAACAACAGGAATAATTTTACAAAGTGATGTAAAGTTAAAAATAATTGTCCCACACCCTGCCCTCATGAGTCATGTTAAATATTTGTATACAAACTGTTCATGGATAATTTACAACAGTTAAGCAAATAGCCTTAAGGATATGACTTTTAATAACAAAGTTTCTTTTAGAGTTTTTCAAATATGGCTATCTTAACCTAGAAAATATTGAAAGTATTGCTCACATTATTGTTGCACTCATAATCTCATATATATTTATATGTCTATTAATTGAATAAAATATCTAAATTCATAAATCCATTAAAATGATATATTTATTAAGCAACTAGACTTTTATAATACAAGTAGTCCTCACTTAATGACAGGAGTGGAATTTCTGATACTAAATTTATGAAGCATGATGTTACATGTACATGGCACTTAGCAAGAGCAATTCCAGCAGCCCCTGGTGACCATTGTTAAGCAAAGATTGTGCGGTTCATTAAGGGAAAGCAATTACGATTTCTGACTTCCTACCGGCTTCCCCATTGACTTTGTTTATGGGAAGCTGGCAGGGAAGGTTGTAAATCAGAGTCATGCGATTGGGAGACACTGCAATGACTGGAAATCTGATATGGTTGCTGAGTGACAAATCACAATCACATGACCAAGACCAGAACTTTTGAGGATCAATAGCAATAGTAATAGCACTCAGATTTATATAAAGTGGTATACAGAGTCAACATATTGCCCACAACAATTTGGGTCCTCATTTTACCCACCTCGGAAGGATGGAAGGCTGAGTCAACCTTGAGCCTGGTGGGATTTGAACTGCCAAATTGTAGGCAGCTGCTGCAGAAGTAGCTTGTAATACTGCACTCTAACAGAAGCTCCTGGGAGAACTATCATAGTTACCACTTGTTCAGTGCTTTTGCAAATGTGAATGATTGCTGAACAAGCCTTTGTTAAGTGAGGATGACCTGTAATATATTTTGGATTTCATAGCATCCTTTTTTAGGTAAAATAGATTCATGTACCCACTGATGACTAGATAATTGATAAAGTTGTTGGGCAACTTAAGTAACTGATCGTTTTTTTTTTTGAAACATTGTTTTGTATTAATATAACAACTTAAACTCAAATACTTTGGCCACCTAATGAAAAGGAAGGACTCCCTGGAGAAGAGCCTAACGCTGGGAATGATTGGGGGCAAAAGAAGAAGAAGGGGACGGCAGAGAAGGAGGTGGATGGATGGAGTCCCCGAAGCAGTCGGCGTGAGCTTAAATGGACTCCAGAAGATGATAGAGGACAGGAAGGTCTGGAGGAATGTTGCGATGGGTCAGACACAACTTCACAACCAACAATAACAACAACAACAACTTAAATTACCATTTGCGTTATTAGTCTAAACAAACACTAAGTCTATACTAGTCTTCCCCAACCTGAACATTTTTAAGGATTTGAGTTCATTTCCAGAATTTTCAATTGTTGCCACATTGACTGGGGAATTTTTCGCGTAGAGAAAAAAGAGAACTTGAAAGAAGGCTGTTCCAGTTGTTTTTTATTTATTTTTCAGTTCCCCGGGTGACTCTTTCTTCCAAGAATGAAGGAAACTTTTGATTGTTTAGCAACTAGACTGTGTATTTACAGAAATGGAGGATCAGCAATTATTTATTTATTCTAACCTGGGAGTGTGGGAGGCCTGTTAATATGACTTAACATTTCTGCATATCAAAAGATGAATCAACTTTTATTTAGGTATTTATTTCCTGCTTTTATTATTTTTATAACCTCAAGTCAGTGAATATACCTAATACTTCCTTCCTCCTCCTCCTATTTTCCCCATAACAACTACCCTATAAGATAAGTTGGACTGAGAGAGTGTATTTAATCTAAACTTACCCAGATAGCTCTCTTGCCTAAGGTGAGACTGAAACTCATGGACTCCTCTAGTTTCTACCCTAGTGCCTTTCAATAAACATGTCCAAAGACCACAAAACGACCTTTTTCATTTTTTTTTCCTGTCCCCTCCTATTCCATCAAACCTTGACTGGTGAAAAATTCTTAGAAATAATACTATTTTCTAAACATTGAATTAGCCAACAAAAATATTGCCTCAGTTCTGATTTTGGATGTTGATGTGTTTCTCATAGGTTGCATACCTGATTTTTCATGTAATACTGAATAAAAAGTGATTAAAATAAGTTGAGGTTTAGTTCTAAACTGGGATGTTTTCCCCCCTTTATTATTGTAATGGAATATATCTGCCCATTGTAACAATAGTCTTAAAAGTAAAATCTAAGTTTAATATAAGCACTGCAGGATGTTTATTTTTTAATTTGTTCAATTTGGTGTTCAATTTTGTTTCCTCTAGAAGCCCAAGAATGTATCCATAATTCTCTTTCTTTCACTTTTTTTTGGGGCAACAGCAACCCAGTGGGGCTAGTTGTGCTGAGTAAGTTATGCTGAGAGACAAAGACTGTCTCAAAGTCACTTTATGAGCTTCCATGGTTACTTGAACCAGATGTTCCCTGGCTCCATAGGCCTAAATCAGTGGCGGTATTGTACTGGTTCGTCCTGGTTCTGCTCAGCTGGTAGCGGTGATGAGCAGCGGAGACCGAACTGATTCTCGCCGATGCTCTGCTCTTGAGCCCACCCACCTGGGGTCCCAGACTCACCTATATCCTCTGAATTTGAAGAGCAACTGCTTTGTGTGGCAGAGAAGAATGCCTGCCACGTGGCAGCTGTTGAAGTGATTGGGAGAGTGCAGGCTTGCAGGAGGGGAGTTAGAACTCCTCTGCACCTGTGTAAAATGCATGTTTGGCATGCGCACACAAAGTGTGTGTACACGTGCAAAGCATGCCTACCAAGCCATGTCCACCAAACCGGTGGTAAAAATATTTGAATCCCACCACTGGCCTAAATACAATAAAATATAGACACGTAGTTTTCTACTCAAATGCATGATGATCTATAAAGACCCTGTAATTTCAGGATCATGTTGGGAACATTTGACTATGGCCAAGCTTTAGAAATTCAGCATCATCTTTATTGTCGAATTTCTGAGGAATTATCAAGTGGTCACAGGTACTAAATACCAAGGCCATGAAATGTATATCCTGCTTAAATCTAAGATTTACAAGGCAACCATCCTCCCTGCTGCACTGTGTGGCACTGAATGCTGGACAGCAACTACAGGGACCGAAAGCTCTCTCCATGCTGCGGAAATGTGAATGTTCTGTTGGGTATCGGGCATCTCCCTTCTTGACCACATCACAAGTGACACAATTCAACAACATTTTGGTGTGGCACCAATTATAGAGAAGATGAGAGAAGACCGCCTCTGCTGGTCCGGGCACGTCCAGAGACCAGCACCTTCTGCAGCTGCCAAGACTGCCTACCAATTATTAGAAGTCAATGGCTGGCAACCTCGTGGGCGTCCAAAACAGAGATGGCAAGACGCCATCAACAAAGTTATGCAAGCCGCAGGCCTGCACCCTGGAGATGCAGCCGACTATGCAAAGTGGCGCTCAATGATCCGAAAAGCGGACCCTGCACCTGCGGGAATATGCTAGGAAAAAGATGAAATGTATATCCTACTATTGCATTTAAGAAGATCTTGTCAATTCTAGAAATGGCTGGTTTTTTTAAAAAAAAATATTTTATTTCTGCAAGTATCAAGATCTGCATTGTGGAACCTGTGATGTTTCAGATGTCGCTGTTTGATGATTCTTGTATCTTGCTTTCATTGTTTTGGTGGTTGAGACCACTGAGAGTTACCTGGGCCAGCAGAGGTTCCTCATTCTTGAGGTAGATAGATGTCTTTTGGTCTCCGGTTTTAATAAAACTGCCAATGATTTCACTTAGGAGCCTGTACAAACAGATATACGTAAACTAATACTAGATCTAACGTAGGGAGGAATGTGGACTGTAGCATCTCAACCAGTTGCAATCAGTGAATCAACATTTCTGTAATACCGAGGAACTGAAAATGATAGTCGCTGGTACTGGAGGCTGGACAAACGTTCACAAGTCTTTCCAAATCTATTTTGGATGGCACATGTTGACGGCAAGACATTTTTAAGATGGCCAGAAAAGGGATGTATTGGTAACATATATGTATATAAGACGATC
Organism: Hydrophis major; assembly: GCA_033807585.1. NCBI lineage: Eukaryota > Metazoa > Chordata > Lepidosauria > Squamata > Elapidae > Hydrophis > Hydrophis major. The sequence goes on along the minus strand of CM066332.1, from coordinate 135,549,657 downwards.
CTTCTAAAGATATATTGAGATCAAAGAGAACCCCAGATTCCAGCGAGAGGAGAAAATGATACGTGATCACAGCAGTTATTTTTATCTGATAAGATAGGAAAAGTGGGCTTAAGATTACTCTTGAAAGTAAAAGGCACAGAAGGTAAAAAGCTGTCAAGAAATGGAGGAAGTACATCAAAGAAGATCCTAAATATTTAAATCCAAGAACAAAATCAGTTCGGTGGGAAAGAAACGGCGCTGAAAGCATTGTGTGTCAGTAGTTTTATTCGGCAGAATAATGTGAGACGTGCACATTTCTTTATTAATCTTTGTTCTACTTCCTAGCTTGAAGCTTTCAAAACAGTTACTAAAACACATAGAATAATATTGAACTTCTGTAAAACAATGAAGGGAGAATAAAGCTAACAGAATGTCTGAAACAAAAACCTGTATCCCTGTTAGGTATTAACGGGTTTAGCCTGATTTGGAAGTTTTGGGAGACAGTTCTTTGAGAGAAAAGTTGTGGTCATCATCTTTCAAACAATAATAAAGTGCTCGCCAAGCAAGGGAACTTTTAAACTAATTTGTATCTGCTGCCTCTGCTTTTGTCATTTACATAAAGCATCTTTTCTCTCTAGTTTTTTTTTAAATCCGTAACTTCAGAATGTTTTGATTTGCCTTGAGAAAACTTCATTTTGAATATTCTCTATGTGTCTGGGCCGGTGTCAGGGTTCCAAGTAAAAGACCCGAAGCAATCAAACTCCAAGGCGTAGGGTTTCCTCAAAGTACAAATTTATTAGGAATGTCATATTGGCCCAGCTGGTGAAAACCCGACTCTGAAGGACAAGTTCTTGCCCCCAGGTCACACATTCATCACATGATCCAATCAGGTTGCAGTCCCAACTCCGGTTGGCTTTTGTCCACGCCCTTCCAACACCTGGTAGAGTGTCCTTGACTCCCATGGGAAAGAATGCTATTTTGGCTACACATCCCCCAGCTATCTCTATCTCTCCCCTCACGTTCCCACCACCCAGCCTCGCTATAGTAGTCCTGAAGATGCTTCCAAAATGGCTTCAGGACTGACAGCTGGGCTGGGATATGGTGAGTTCTCAGGACTGAGTTCTCCAGGCTGGGATATGGTGCTGGGGGATTTCAACCTGTTTTCCTTTAGCTTGGTAGCTCATGCCTTCCACGACCGTGATCCAGGTTATTGGCTCAATACATGGTGGCTTTTTCTTCTTCTTCCATGCCTAGATCAAATTTTAAACTGCCAAAATGAAGCCACCTTCTGGCTTTATCGTTGTCCAAAAATACGTCATCGGTACATATTTCTGGTGGTAGCTGACATACCAGCAGATAGGCTGATCTCTGTGTCTCTCCACGTTCACATAGCGTGTTCTTACCTGCTAAGAGCCTCCACTTGAGTATATCATTTAGGCACTCTGACTCTCAATCTATTCTGGGTCCTCCAGGTAGTATAAGAAAGGTCAGATCCAACTATGTGGGTTAGGAGGATTGTACCATGTTCAATGTTTTTAATGTATTTTTTTTGGTTTTGGTTTGTGTTCAATAAAATTTAAAATAAAGAAAAAGGCAGGTCAGATCCTTCAGTGGTATCCTTCTTTAATATTCCTTGCTCGATGGTCCCCTTCCTCCATCTTTTAATTGGAGTTTGGTCTTGTGTACCCTCTTGTGTTTGTTCTTGCCATGGAAATGACATTTGTTCCTAGATCTGAGTCAACAGGCTTGGAGCATATGTCTGTTCAGAGGATGTCAAGGATCATCCTCTTACTTGATTCTCTCCGCATCTGCTGCTAGTTCTATCCTTAAGTGGGGCAATGACAGCAAGAGGATATATTTTCTCAATTGATGTAGGTTTGAGACCACCTGTCACTAAGCGTATTTTTTTCATTGATGGTGATACCAACTTGTTTGTGTGTGCAGATGTGCCCCACAGTGGAGCAGCATGCTCTGCTGCAGTGACGCTCAGGACCAAATATTGGGGGGAGGGGTGTCATATGTCAGAACTGTTTTGCACCTCAGGACAGTGGCTATGTGATTTTGAGTTGGTGCATGTTGTCATCTGGTCCCTTGTTGGGAATAGATTACCTCCTGTTAACCTTGGAGTTTTCTGTGACCGTTCCTCACAGCAGGGAGGAGGGACCTATGGGATAATGCTATCCCAGATGCTGTTGGACCCTGTGGAGCTTCTGAGGAAGCGTCAGATAATTCCTGAAGCTTAAATATCCTATGGCAGTGCCCAAAGCGCCCATGTGCCCAAAGCGCCCATGTGCACGCGGACCCCCAAAATGCAATGCGTGTGCCTCATCCTTGCATGCACCCCCCCCCAGTGCATGTGCACCAGAGGTGGTGTTCAGCAGGTTCTGACCAGTTCTGGAGAACCGGTAGCGGAAATTTTGAGTAGTTTGGAGAACCGGCAAATCCCACCTCTGACTGGAGATTTTACAGTATCCTTCCCCTGCCACGTCCACCAACCCACGCCCACAGAAACGGAAGTAAATTTTTTTGAATCCCACCACTGATGCGCCCTCATCCCCCTTGTGCATGCACTTCATTTTCCCGCATGCGCCCTGCATGTGCTCTGTCCCCCGCACATGCATGACAGAGATCTGAAGACCAACTGGCCAGTGGGAGGTGCGCGCATGTGCAGCAGAGCTGACCTGGGAGCGATGGCTCACGTGCCCACAGAGAGGGCTCTGCGTGCCACCTCTGGCACGCATGCCATAGGTTCGCCATCACAGCCCGATGGTTTTAGTTGCTGCTTGAAATGAGCAGGCAACAGTAGAAGATCTAGGCAGACTGCGTGCCTGGGGTGTGGCTGTTGATCCTGGAGGATCTCGTGGTTCATGGAAGAGCTTTAGGAAATGAAGTGGCTCAAGAGAGGACTGGAAAGCCACTGGAGGAAGACAAGAGTCCAAATCCCCTTGAATTTGCTTCCTGATGTTCCACATGGGACTGCTTTGAAGAGCATTTGGAACCATCAGCTAATTCAGAATGCAGTGACATACGCATTTTGGATGTGCCACAATACATCCATGTAACTGTATGTGTCGCACTGGTTCCATGTAAACTCCAGGGTACAAGTTTAATGTGCCAGTTTAAAGTTCTACATAGCATGGGACTTTACTTTGTAAGAATGCCTATCCTTGATGGTTTTGCCCATCTCACTCAAGGTGACTTCCTCGTTTAATGAGCACAATTTCCTAGGTGATTTCCTCATTTAATGACCACGGTCCCAAAAAGTAGTCAGTAAGTTTCATTGTTTATAGATAAAGCTTTGATTGTGTCAATTACGTCGGGGTATGGAATGTGCTCAGAAAAAACGGGCATCCCAAAACATTGCATTGTCTTCATGGGAAACTTAAATACAGGTCAGGGTCAGTCAGAGAACATGTGAAACAGGTTGTGTCAAGGAGTGTGTCAAGTCTGCATACTCCCCTCCCCCCGTTTACTCAACCTACGTGTGGAATATATTTCTAGCCTTAACCATAAAGTTAAATGTAATAACAAGTCCTACGGTGGTCCAGAACCTTAATTGAAAAGTTAATCATAATAACGATGTGCAGAGTTGCTTTGAAATGTTCCAAGTACATCCACATTGAGGATTTCAGTGAAATGAATTCTTTAAAAAAAAAAATCTCAAATGAAACATCAAAGTGTGTCAGAAAGAGTAAATAGACAATGCAGTCAAATCTGCTAAATTGTAAGGAATGAATTTTGATTTGCTGAAGTTCCAGCAACTGTCAAGAAGTTAGAGCATAAGTATATATGTCAGTGAAAGTCATAAAGAGACATAGTAATTTGTGGCTGTAGCAAATTGATCTTAGTTCGCTAACTTTAAAAAAAAAATTCCTTCCATTGAGCTACAGTTTAGGTGAGCAATAAGTTACCTTGGTCTATTTGATTTCATTCTCAACTATTTTGGTAACTTTGTAAGGTGCTCACCGATGCTGAAAACCTTTTTTAAAAATGAAATGCATATGTTTAAAGCAATCACAGAACAAACATGTTTTACGTTAGCTTGAAAAGTCATTTTATTCTTTGAAAATTGATGCCCTCATTGGTTAGCCATGTATATATTGAACATCTCATATTTTGTGGAATAAGCAGTTTGGAATAGAGCAAGGACAATGCTACCACGAACTGATACCCTTAAAATAAGAAAGATTTATGAAACTTAAGCAAAAAAATTATTTGATAATTCAGATTTTTTTTTTTGGGGGGGGAGATTTGTAATATACGGTAAGCTAATTTGATTAACAGTGCATGGTATAATCAAATTACAGAAAATGAATAGCACTCCTATTGCCTTCTCAAAGGCCAGAGTCTAAGGTCGTTGCTGCCACTCCACAGTTAATCTTTCTGAGGCAAGTTTTAAGAATTAGGAGTTATACAAACTCTTAACATTGCTGATGTGTTCAGTTTTAAAAATCATACACTAATAATGTTAGATCCCTGCAGCTGGTGTACTTGTGGATTGACATGGCTAATTGGCATTGGCATGTTAGCCCCAGGGAACCTCATCTGTCACTTCAGCACCGGAATTCTGACAGGAGCCAGAGAAATTATTCAAGATCTTCTCTCCTTTGTTCTTACGCAAGGCAGCTTTGCTTTCCCTTTAGCTTTCTTGGAACGCTTTTCAGATTTTTAATCTAAAAATGTTTCTGTTCCGAGAGAGGTTCTTTTGAGCATTCACTTATTTTTTTTCCTACAGTGAATGAACGCATGACATGCATGTGATGGAGCAGGAAGGAAAAGTGAAAAGAAAATGTATGTGAAGGCTTTTTTTAAAAAAAGATATAACATGTGCCCTATCAACCTGCAATATTCAATGCAATATTTTACGTCAGTGCTGAGTACTATACTAGATTGTGCATGGTGAATATGAGCAGCAAAACATTCAAGATTTTCTGACCAACTTCAAACATGTTAAAAGGTGTGTTTGAGCAATGATTCAGGCGGACTAGGCACCTTTTGTTGTTTAATTTTGATATTTCTCCTGTTGCATCATGGATATATTCTGCTATTAACAAGTAACATAGCTGTAAAATAAAAAAAATTGCAAGACATGTAGCAAAGCTATCACTTCTAAGTTTGCAAAACAACAACAACTACAAATCTTCAAGGTTCTATACTAGAAAAGAAAACCCACATTTTTCAAACCAGGTTCTGGCCAGATGGACCTCATTTGAGAAGAGAATTGGGAAGTGACCGTCCTTGAGAGAACAACGTAGCTTTTTGTCTCGGATGTGACTGAAATGTGAATGCTTGACAGTTATTATTTGTAAATAAAGATAGCTCTTTAGCTAGTTTCTGTTTGGGAACTTCTAGCTTGAAATAAGAAAAATTAAAGTGACAACCTTTCCATCTGTAATAAAATCTACCTGATGCATCTCTATCCGATTTTGTGCTTTGAGTTTCCTTTTCCTAGCCAGTCTTCACTGGAATAAGGCTGGCTCTAGCATAGGGGTGCTCAAACTTGGCAACTTTAAGACTTGTGGACTTCAACTCCCAGAATTCTCCAGCCAGCATAGAATTCTGGGAGTTGAAGTCCACAAGTCTTAAAAGTTGCCAAGTTTGGAGACTTCTGTTACAGCACATCTCTTCACTGATGATATTACCTCATTTTTTCTTCCCAATAAAGAAGCATACAGTAGTTGGATTTCCTGCCTCCAGGGTAAAACTGCCAATTGCTAGGAATGCAGCGTGCTACTGTAAAACCAGAACAGAAAATATTCATTGAAAACAAATACATCTGTAAATTTGATTGTGTGTGCTCATAATAAGATATGTATGCTTACAACAAGAGGTAATAGTTCCTTCCTCCTCCTAATAATAAGAGAGTTAATTTTCCACAAGCTTAGCGTGGACCAACTTCCAGAATTGCCCTCTCATTTAAAAAAAAAAACACTTCAAAATTTATATTGCATTTTACTTAATATGTCAATTAATAATTCAAAATGTGTAGTCCATGAGGCTCTTTGAGTCAAGGATTCTGTAGTTCAACCCTATATTCTCTTCTGCTGGTTATTTTAAAATATTTTTGACTGCAGCATTTACAATCTCTGAATTAAATCCTCTTGATTAAATGCTCCCACTTTCAACACAGAAAACACCAGTTGTCTCCCAGTATTGTCCCAAGTCTCATAAAAATCATCGATTTAAGAAAGAAAGCCGATTTTTAAAGAGCGATTACAGAATACTGAAGTTGAAGCTGTGGGAATTCAGGCCTGTTATGTAAACAGCTTTTGGAATGGACAGATGTGGGAGGCTGACCATTTGAGATCTTGTATCTTCAAGGAGAAACTCCTTGGGTCTTCATTAATGGTTAGTTGGGGTTGGGGTAGAAGGTTGGCTCTACCTAAGATTGTAAAAGTCAAACTTGATGGAAGGCAGTTCCATTTTCAAGGAGTCTGGCATTGCAAAACTCCCTTTTACTTGTTCTATAAAAGGAAAGTCAAGCCCTCATCTTATTTAGGAAAAAAAGAATCCTAGATTCCACTCAGTTTAAGTATGTTTGAAGACTCTTGTTTTAGATAATTGTTATAATATTGTTTTAGATAATTGTTCCTATCTGATTAAGAGTTGAGATTTCTTAACCTTGGGTTGGGAAATAAAATTCTGAACAAAAATAGAATTGGGGGAAATTATTGCCTATTTTGGGGTTGCGGTGGCCTCGCGCTTAAGATGCTGGGCTTATCGATCCAGAAGACTGGCAGTTCAAGACCCAGGTACCCTGTGACGGGATGAGCTACTGTTACTTGCCCCAGCTCCTGCCAACCTAGTAGCTCAAAAGCATGCAAATAGATAATAGAGTAGATACATAGGTACCACTTTGGTGGGAAAGTAACAGCATTTTGTGCACCTCGGCATATAATCATGCCGTCTTTGGACAATGCTGGTTCCCTCAGACAAGAAATGGAGATGAGCACTACTCATTAGAGCAGGGCTGTCAAACTGGATTTCTTTGAGGGCCGGATCGGCATTGTAGTTCTCCTCTGCAGGCTGGCGGGAGGTGTGGGGGTATCAGGGCGGTGGGAGGGCAAGTGTTAGGTGGCAAGGGGGAGATGGGACGGACGCCTCCTGTAGCACCCTGCCAACCAAAATGGGCCATGGGAGGCAGTACATGGCCCATTTTGGCCGGCAGAGCGACCACAGACCGGATATTTCCAGGGCCAGATTTAAGCACCCCTGAGTTTGACACCCCTGCACTAGAGTCAAATATGATTAGATAGGCGAAGTGTTTACCTTTTTATTTTTCATTGCCTGTATGCATGTAGAGGTCTATAAGGATATATTTATTAGATCCGATTTGATACATAAAACAATCACAACTTGTTTTAAAATAATAAAGGTGGGATCTAAAATAAATAACATAAATAATAAAACATTTGACATTCAGTATTGGTGTCTGAGTTCTTCCTCTTACACATGCTTGTCATTATGTCCAATGTTCATCCTTAAATGTTCCACTAAAATTGTTCAGAAGCTTAAGAGTTGTTTAGTTGTTAAAGAACCTTAACTATGGTTACAACATGTAATTCGAAAGCACAGTTGAGATTGACTCACAGTAATTATAACTTGTTCTATATTTTTGTTGCAGGCGAACACCATATCTTGTAAATATGAGGTGTTATTAAGCATGAAAAAATAGGATTAAATGTTAAAAACAAATATTGTGTGAGTTTGGTATGTAAGCTATCAAGACAAGGATTAAAAAGTATCTTTCTAGATGAGGAGGTGGACCGACTTCTGAATCTGGAAAGTTGCTGAATTGCAGCTCCTCTAATTTCTAATAAATAGAGATGCCAAAATATGTGGATTGTGTTAGCCCTTAATTAAATCTTCAAATATTTAGTCTATTACAGACAAATAGTGCTTCAAGGTAGAGTTGATAATAGCGGCAGAGAAAATTAGGCAGACATAGGGAGGCTGACAATCTTCTGGTCTTCAGTCTTTAATAGTCCATAAACGATAAATGAGTGTGATACTTTCAGTATCTCTCATTTTAACATTTTCTTTTAATGTCGCACAAAAGTTTACATGAAAATCATATACATTTTCAGGTCCATTTCTTCTAACGTATACATTTTTTGCAAGCAGTTTCTCGTAATGGAACAATTGACATACAGTATATTATTTCTAATATATTCATATTCTATTTACAATGTTTGACCAAGAATTGCAACACAGTTCAGAAAAATGCAAACAATGATTGGTATTTAAATTTTTCTTAATTCTATTGGTTTAGTTGCATTAATTTGACAAATGTAAACAAGTGGATGGATACGTATTAAAATACACATTGAATTAACTCTCCCTTCTTATGCCTATCTTTTTCCAGCAATCACCACTGCAAATATTCAGTTCTTTGTATGAAGGCCAAAGAAAGTCATCTGATAACAATTTGCTTAATGTATTTGGAAATTCTCTGCTGTAACCAAGAATGAGAAAGAGAGAGACAAATAAATACATATTGTTTGCTTCTCTCTCCATGCCACTCATTATTTTTATCCTGAGGTCCTGGACAATATAGTTGTTATTTCCTTTTCTCTAACACAAAATAGTTACCTTTTAAAACTAAACTAAATTGCAGTGACAAAAAAATGAATAATAAATAAGAGAAATTTGTTGGGTCTTTTCGTTTATCCCAGGAGTACACTGGCTGTCTTTGATAGATGTCTTAATCTTGTAATTATTGTAAAGCTTTCAGAACCTTGTGATACTCTCTCATTGAAGGTTAGCTAATTTTCTTTTGAAGGAATTCAATTAGGAGCTATTACAATGGCTTATTGCTTCAGGTTACGAAACCTTGGAGCTAAGTTGGCTAAGTAATTAAAAAAATACTTCATGAGGCAGCACTTTCCTTCGCTGTCAGTGTTTCAGTAGCTATAAAAATTATGCTTACTCCTGCACTTTTAACATGTGGCTTCAATTCATGTTTTAATCAGAATGTGGAAATCATTACTGTGACATCTGAAACTGAGGTAGCAATAAAAAATTATCACAAACAAGACAGCAGACACAAATTATTTTGTGTTTATTAATGGGTGGCCTTTTGGAAACTTCTCCCTCTTCTTAATTGGTTCCAGATATTTAAAAAAAAAATTGAAATTGTTTTGATGGATATTCCACCCATGTTAAACTTGAGCTGCCTCAGTGGGAATAAAGTTGTCAGCCATTAATGTCTGTCTTCAAAGATTTTGGTGATGATAATCAGGCTGGTGGGTTTACCAGAGACTGTTTTCAAAACAAAGAGACTGATTTGCTGCTTTTCTTCTCCAGTACATTATTTTGCTTTAGTTTTTTTCCATAACTGACCAGTTTTGCTTGATGAGAGAACTAGAGTTAACTGAGATCAATTGGAAATAGATTACAGGGAGATCTCGACTTAACGACAAAATTTTTGTTGCTAAGCAAGACAATTGTTCAATGAGATTTGCTCCATTTTGTGACCTTTCTTCCCATAGTTGCTTTGTTAACATGGTCTGACTCTTATTTTTGTGTATGTTGCATTTTGAGATGCCTTATGGCTAATTGGTAAAATACGGTTATTTATTTCAGAATAGCTCATGTGTACTGGGTTTTACTAGTCTGCCTTGGAAAAAAGCCAAGTTCTTTTTTAAAATTCTTGTTTAATTTTTTGTTTAACAGAAAAAAAGAACAAGTAAAAAGAGAAAAGGAAAAAAAAAGTGATGTAGAAAGATAATATTAGTAAATGGGCAAAAGAACTACTATTTTATTAATAAGTTATTACTTATTAGTAAACTATGACTATCACTAAATGTTGTATCTTATGATTCTTGATGAACGTATTTTATGTTTTCTTTATGTACACTGAGAACATACTGAATGCACCAAACACAAATTTCTTGTGTGTCCAATCACACTTGGCCAATAAAGAATTCTCTTCTCTTCTCTTCTCTTCCCTTCTCTTCTCTTCTCTTCTCTTCTCTTCTCTTCTCTTCTCTTCTCTTCTCTTCTCTTTTCCATTCCATTCCATTCCATTCCATTCCATTCCATTCCATTCCATTCCATTCCATTCCATTCTCATTGATAATGTCACTGATAAGAAATTAAGCTTAAAAGACAAAGCACATTACTTTAACAATAGGATTTGAATTCCTGAGCTAAGTGACAAAATCTTTATTTTTTGGTTAAAAATACAAATAGATAAATATTTAGTTTATAACTTCCCCTTTGTTGTATATTCTGGCTGATGTACAATATTTATAAACCATTTTCTGAAAGAAAAACCAGAAAGTCCAGTTGCCTCTTGAAAAAGCGCCTTTGGGACATTATTTTCTGTGTATATTTCTAATTTCAGTTGTTTAGTTACTTTTTCCTCTTTAAAACCATATTCTACGTATTTATATTTGATTTGTGCATAATATATAGAATATAATAGAAGCTATTACTGTTTAAATTTGATTAAACGTCTGACTAAAGGCTTCGATGTTTTTTCATTTTGCCATTGGTGGATATTCTAGTATAAGTTTCCAATATAATATCATTGTTAACATATCTGTTTTCCAAATTTGTGCTGACTTTATCCTGCAGCTGTGAACATAAATCTTCGTAATTTGTGATATTTTTTGTTAGTATGTTTTGAAATTATGCCTTATGGGAAGAATTGTGGTTTTATTTGAAATTTGATTTCTAAAATTCTTTGAATAGTGCTGTGTATTCTTTTCAGAAATTTTGAGGTTTTTTTTTTTACATGTCTAAAAATATTAAAATGTTCCTTCTGTCTCATTGCATTTATTTCTGTATAATTTGGCTCTCTTGACAATTATTGGTGGAATTGTGTACCAGCTATAAAATATTTTGTACATCTTCCTGATTGAGTTGTAACCTGGGATGGGTTAATAGATTTCTTCCATAGTTTCTGTTAGGGATAACATTGGTTACCTAACTTAGTTTGGGTAAAAATAATATATAAACTATGTTAGTGAGTTTAAGTGTGTGTATCACTTTAAGTGCAAAACATGTATTTTGGGTGCGGTTGTAAAATCACCTTAAGAGGGAGCAAGAGAGCTCACTGTTTGCTGGCTTGTGCTGGAGAGCTGACAATGTTGGATTGATGGTGATAACAGTTTCTTTCATAATTATTCCCATTATTGTGTTAGGATTGTTTCTTTAAATTTTGCACCCAAGTTATCATAAAGTTTATAATTTATTCCCTCTGTGTCACATATCTGAGATGGCTGCCCAATCTCTAAAAAACCTCCCATGATGCAGCACCCAGAACTTCTGAAGGCAAACCGTTCCACTGCTCATTTATTCTCACTGACAGTAAATTAGTTATTAGTTCTTGGTTGGATTTCTCTTTGTTAAAGTGCTATCCATTACTTCTTGTCTTGTCTTCAGGTACTTTGGAGAATAGATTGACCCCCTCCTCTTCAAGACAGCCCCTCAAATATTGGAAGACTGCTATCATGTCACTTCTTCTTTTCATTAGACTAGATATACCCAATAATTTCAACTGTTCTGCATATGTTTCAGCCTCTAGCCTTTTAATCATCTTTGCTGCTCCTTTCTGCACTTATCTTGATATCTTTTTTGTATCGCAGTGACCAAAATTGGAAACAGTATTCCAAGTGTGGTTGTGATGACCTGGGGCATGGTATGAAAGCAACACAACCAGAGAACAGGTCTAACTCTCCTTTATTGCTCCGACTTTGCCCCCAAATGTCCCCACATTTACTACAAGTCCTGGAGCAAAGCTCTCACATGCACCTTCAGCAGCCTCTGGCTGCGAACAGTCCAGTAAGCCAGGTCAGCCAAACAGTAACCAAGGCCAGAAGTCCAGTAAACCAGGTTAGCCAAAAAGTAGCTAGAGCAAGAAGTTCAGCAAAGCAGGCCAACCGGGCAAGCCCCACAAGACAGAGCACAGTAATCTCCAAGTGCTGGCAAGTACACATGAGGCTCCACAGATTCAACCCTTGTTCCCAACAAATGCCCCTCCCACTGGCACTTCCTTACATCTTAGTCAGTGGTGGCATTTGACCAGTTCTGCCTGGTTCTGGAGAGCTGGTAAGAGTGATGAGCAGTGGAGACCGAACCGGTTCTCTCCGCTGCTCTAATGGTTCTGCTCTTGGGCCCACCTGCCTTCCCGGGCTCCCATACTCACCTTTATCAGCTGAATTTGAAGCACAGCTGCTTTGCACGGCACAGAATAGCGCTACGCGGCAGCTACTGAAATGCCTGGGATCGTGCGGGCTTGCAGGAGGCAAGTTAGAACGCCTCTGCATCTGCGCAAAGTGCGGGTTTGGCGTTGCGCATTCACGCAAAGTGTGTGCACGTGCAGAAGGCGCGCCCACCAAGCCACACCCACCGAACTGGTGGCGACAATATTTGAATCCCGTCACTGATCTTAGTCCCCTGATGTGCTTTGTGAAGGGGGTGGGGCACTCTCCTCCCTTGTAGCTAGCTCCGTTTTGCGTTGACCTCGCCTTCTCTCCGTGCTCTAGGATCAGGAGCGGGTGGTCCATGCTCATCACTTGAGCTCTGACTCTCCTGCTCCTCCCTGTCTCCAAGCCTTTCTAACCCCAACAAGTTCGGCTGGACTGGCTCTGCCCTTTCCCAGTTTCCTCCAAAGCCAACGGAGCCGCCCTGTTGATCTCTTGTTGGCTCCTGTTCCAGCTCATCTTCCCCCGCAGATTCAGACTTTGACGGGGGCATGACAGTGGTCTTACCAAAGCAGTATAAAGTGATACTAACACTTCATGTGATGTTGATAATATCCCACTTTTAATGCAGCCTAGAATTGTGTCGACTTTTTAGGCAGCTGCCGCATTACTGCAGAGTCGTCCTTAAGTGCTTGTCCTCTAGGATGCCTAGATCCCTCTCACAGTTACTGCTATTGAGCAGGTACCACCTATTCTATATCTGTTCATTTATTTTTTCTTGCCTAACTTTTGATTTGGGCAAGCCATATAGAAGTTTAGGAAAGAGAAAGTTAATCAGCTTTGTACGCTTTACATTTAGACTTCTGTGTTATATGTATAAGGAACAGAACAATGTTCGGTTGTGCAAAAATTGCTACTGCATTTAAAACATTTGTAAATACTTGAAATATTTTCATGGAGTTTTTCAGTGTTTGTTCTTCTAAGCCTTGCTATAATAGCCCAGTAGATTAAATTTAAAAAAGAGGTCGATTTTTCCCAAATAGGAAACACTTCTATAACTTATGAAAGGGTTGCCTGACCTTTCAACTATTTTACCCAATTGATTGTAAATCTTTGGTTTCAGTTTGAAGGTACTCCAAAGTAAATATTGCACCAACTAGTTCTATATCAGATTACAGGCATCCTTTGTCAGAAATGATTCAGTTCTAATTAGCCATCAGTCTAGACAGAAGGCAGCAGCAACTCCAAGAAATGTGAAATAGTTTTAAGTTTTGTTGTTCTGTTTCTGATTAGTTTGGAGGCTTTGTAAGGCATATGATTACTGAAATAAAGCTTCATTTGTCACCCAAATTGGATGCAATTGGTAATCCTTATTGTGTACTGTAAAGTTGTAGTAAATCAGTGATAGTTGGACAAGATACATTTTTTGCAGTTTTAATTTATGTATAAATAACCTGGATGACTGAGAATCTCCTTAGAAAATTGTAAAATTTTTCTCAGCTCTCTTCATTGTCTTGCTAAACAACGGAAATTCTGGTCCCAACTGGGATTGTAAGTCAATTTTTACTTTTGCCCATGCATATGTGTTTGTTTGTTTCCTTCTTCTTGGAAACAAATGTGCATCTCTCATAGATACAATATATATTGTCTTCCTATAATTTATTTATCTAATCTATTGATATTTCCATCCATTTTATATATGTGACTTATGGAGTGTAAGACATAGGTGATACATACTGTAAGTCTTATTATTTTAATTGCAAATACTTTTTTGTGTGAAACTTCCTTCAAATTGTAATTTCTAGTTATTTGTTTGTTTTTAAAGAACTTCCCCAGTTTTTCATCATTTGGAAAAGCCTCAACTTTCAATCTTTCTTTATCCCGAGGTCAAATTTTAACTAAAAACATTTTGTGTCTTTGAGAGCTGTCATGTTAGCTTTTTTTTTTTTTAATAGACTCAGATAATAGAATTAGAGGTTATAATGAGTTTGCAGATACTTGATTGAATTCATGCCATGCCTGATAGGAATCTGATCTCAAGCAAATAATTGGCATACTGTCTTGAAAAATAATTGGCGTGCTATTTAAATGGAATGAAGAAACATTACACTGTCACCTGTTGGCATTTTGCATCTGATATTTAATGAAGTAATATGCAGCCCTAGGTGAAAAATATACCAATTTCTATTGGATTTAATTACTGCTTATTAGGCTAATGACTTGGGCTGGGGCCAGGAATGCATAATATGCATAAATATATTGGACTTAGGTGTGTTGTTTAAATTAATGATATTCTTTACTGGAAAGGTGAAAATTGGACGATCTGGCTCCTATCCAGAATTTTTTACCAAAAATGTGATTACAGTTGCCCTGAAGACCACGGTAAATCTATCCCTGGTTTTCTTGGCAAGACATGTTGACAATTTTTTGAAAGGGAGAACAAGTTTTTTCTGACATTTGCAGGCATGAGGAATGGTATTGGTTAACACTGAAAAACAGAGTGTATTCCTCAATATATCGTTGTGTTGATTAATGCCTAAAACAATATGCGAACAGCCCAGAATTGAAATAGAAATAGGCTGGTTGCATAGCAAGAAGAACTGATGGCAGGTGGACCAAGGCAGTCATTGAATGGATTCCACTTGATTAAAAAGTGGCCATGAAAGAGACCCACGGTGGCGCAGTGGTTAGAATGCAGTACTGCAGGCTATTTCTGCTGACTGCCAGCTGCCTGCAATTTGGCAGTTGGAATCTTACTAGGCTCAAGGTTGATTCAGCCTTCCATCCTTCTGAGATTGGTAAAATGAGGACTCAGATTGTTAGGGGCAATATCTTGACTCTGTAAACCACTGTAAAGCACTGTGAAGCGGTATATAAGTCTAAGCGCTATTGCTATTGCTAAAACAAAATGGAGTGATGATATCAGCAAGTATTGCGGGCTCCATTGGCAAAAGAAAGCTCAGGACCATATAGATTGGAAACATGTGGAAGAGGCCTTCAGCCTACAGTGGTTAGACAAGGGCTAGAATGATGGTGGTGGTGGCGGTGGTTATGGATACTTACTATATGGTATTCCACAGTGCATTCTCTTCATATAACACAAGACACATTTCTCATTGAGTTCATCTCATGACAGCATCATGATTTACTGCTACTATCCCATCACCTCATAATTTTTTCCACAGGAAGGAACAGCTCTGCTTTATTTTATTCTGCCAAAGTTGGGGACGACCCAAATTTGTTTAGATTGAGAAGCTGGATGAAAACGTTTTACAGGCAATCACTGCTTTTAGCAAATTGTTTTGTACTATTTTGTTTTAAATAATCTAATTTGAGGTTATTCACTGTTGTATAACTGTTGGTCATCCTTTTAGTTATAGCTTATATTTTCATTGTAATTTAGATGCTCATTAGGGAATCTTGGGGTAAGGTGGAAAGTTGGATACAAATAATATTAAAATTATTTTTGATGAGCAAACTTGAAAAAAAAATGCTTTTGGCAAATCTTTAAGATGGAAGGGGACAATGTTTTAGGGGAACTTTCTCATGTAATGGCACTGTTCCCAGGCATCTCTAGTATCTGCTGTGAGGACAGACCTTTTTCAAAAGCAGCTATGAATGATATATCAGGAACCAAGGGATTTGTCTCACTTGAAGGAAGAAATTCTTTCTTCAGAAGACATGCAGTTTTGAATTATGTCTTTAGAATTTGCTAGGGAAGATTATTTTTAACTTTAAGCTCTTATGACTTAATTTTTTCCCTTGGTACAGATTTGTAGAGCTGCTGAAAACTTTGCCAGTTGAAAGAGATTTTTAGGGATGTTCTATTGTATGAATATTTCCAGGACCATGTATGTTTATTGCAATATTTTTCTTTAAACCTAGTTACTATTTATTTTTAATCTCTCCAGCCCCTACATTGTTTATTTTTTTTTAGATCTTCTCTCTTAAAATCCATTCTTCCCATTTTTTAATGCAATGAGTTAATGTTTCTTTTAATACTGCCTTTCATTTGCCAGAAATTCCATCTTCTGTCTTATCTAATTACATAATCCTCTCTATTTTTTAAAGAAAGCTAACCAATGAAATGTTTTGGCTGTGATAAGCCTCCTTTCCCCAAACTTTATTTTAAACAGAAAACTTCAGAAATATACTTAATCTTCTTAGCATATGTGAATGGTGATTCTATCAAGAACTCCACAGTCCTAGGCTCACCCAAGCTGTGAAACTCCCTTTTATCTAAGAAGCTTTGAGTTTTAGCAACTGAGTTTTAGGTATGTGAGTGCAAGTATATTAAAGGAGTTCTCTTATCAGTTGAAGAAGAAGGAAGGTTACATAGATCATTGGTTCTCAATAGAAACAAAGGAAGCTTAGCAATATTGACAGAATGCTCTATTTTGCCGAAACATCTTCAAAATGTTGGTAGGAAGAACTGATGAAAGGAATCAGTTTTGAAGAACACAAAAAGGCTGCATGAAGTTGTCACCCTTTTAATCTTCAAGGGAATGTAGAATTAAGTCTTGAGACTGGCTTGCAACTTCTTGTGGGTCTAAATGAGCAAATAAATGAGGTCTCTGACAAGGCAGATGGATTCTTTGCCCCCATCTTACCCACTATTGAAAGTACAAAGAAATAAGAATGCATTAAGAGTTCCTGAAACATAGGAGATAAGATACATATGCAATCCATAATTTTAAATAAATTGCTTTAAGGAAAAATAGGGTCTGCATTTTAAAAAATATTTTCCTACATATTTTAAACATTAAAAATCCCACAGGATTCTTAATGAGTTTTTGTAACTCTAACCATTGAATCTTTGTATCATGATCAAAGCAGTATTTTGTTTGACCATTCTCTATATTGTTCTCGTTAGTGTTTGTAATATTGAGAAAAGTATTGTCTTTGTTTGGAAGTTTTGAATTTTCTCATTCACATTTGAACTTTTCACTGAATTAGCCAAGAGATAGATTTAAAGATGGTTATAAATGTAGTTTCTTTATTTCAAGAGATTTAGGTTCTTCTTCCTGGCACAAAGATGACACTGGTAGGCTCACAATATAAAAACAATGAAAAAAAAATATAATACAGCTAAACAATACACAAAAAGTGAATTATATTTATATTTTCCCAAAGTCTGGGGGAACATTCCAGACTTTCTGGAACATTCTTGGTGTTGGAACTTCATGAATTCTATGGGGGATCTCATTTCACAGAATAGGCTCCACACGAGCAAAGATACAGTCCTGGGTCCTGATAGGGGGCATTGGTTAATTAAAGGAACCCAGAGTGTGCTATCTTACCAGTTCTTGCTAATGGGTAGAAACTATGAGGGGTGGGTGATTCCTCAAGTAATCTTTGCCATGTAGGGTTTTATAGCAGCACCTGAAAGTACACCAGCATCTAATGCAGCTTGTGAAACAGTGGTGCCACATGGGCATATTGCGGCATGTCTATCATGTCCATCAATCATCTGTGCCATTTCACTCTGGATTGTTTGAAATTACTGAATAGGCTTTCCATGGAGACTGCATGGCGATAGTTGAGCAGAACGTTTAGGGCAAGTGTAAGTAGCTGAAATGCCTGCTGATCTAAAACACAGTGCAGTTGTCATAGAAAATAAAGCTATATAAAGGCTTCATTGGCCAAAGATGATAGATAGTATTTGAATAGGAGTTGTGACTCCCTACTGCCCACCAGTCTTAAATGGGAAGAGCAACTCCACCTAAGGCTAAAGGTGGAAAATCCCTGAATCTGGGGTGAGAGGATGTTAGGTTGATACCAAAGCCACTTGACCTTGGAGGGATTTTTTTGTAGGTATACAGATTATCATGCATTTTTATCCTTGACAACCCTTGTACCATCCACTCCATCGTGTAAACCATGGGTGTCAAACTCAAGGCTGGGGGGGGTGGGGCAGATCCGTCCTTTGGGGCGCCTCCTGAGCTCAATTTTTGCTGGCAGAGAGTTTCAGGAGGCCGTTGCAGCTGAAAACGGAGGTTGTGAGGGCCATGTGTGCCCCCCCTCCCCCAAGCTCCATTTTCACTAGCAGCCATTTTCACCATCGCAGCCAAAAATGGAACTTGGGAGCCCGTTTTCACTGGCAGAGCTGTTGGGCCACCATAGATGCCCCCGACACGAGTGACTTTGAGCTGGCCATGTCCATCCCAGCCCCCTGAGGTCAAACACAACCCTGATGCAGCCCTCAATGAAATCGAGTTTGACACTCCTGATGTAAACAAAGTAGGACATTTTCCAAAAGTCCTCCTCTTCTCAAGAATTATGTAAGCATGTTATAAATATTATAGTAAGGATTTTTACCAATATGTTTATTAAAAGAGGAAATCCCATTGAATTCCACAGTATTGTTTTTTTTTTTTTTTAAATGCCCTGTGAACATTGCAATTTCAAAAAAGCAGAACATTTTACTTCAAATATTCTCTCTTTTTGTCTGCAGGCCACAGAAACACTATTCCGCATGGGAGTATCAAGAGGAACAATTACTCCGTTAAGACATGGAGAGGTAAAACTTTTCTTTTTCCCCTCATGCGTGGTATGGGTTTCAAAAATGAACTTGAGTGCTTGTTTCTTTAATATTAGATATTAGTTCTGTTGAGATCCAAATCATATCTAATCTGGACCATGATAAATGTCTATTTGAATAAAAAGTATATTGTTTAGCTTTAACGTTTCTTTCTCTCCAAATATCTTTTAAAGTTAATTCATCTGTCATTTTAAAAAAAGACCTTGGGAGAACCTTTCTATTTTGCTTTGTTGTTGTTGCTATATAGTCCAGTTTATTGTCCACAATTCCATTAAAATCTCCCATCATAATTATATTAACATAGTCCAGTCCAATTATTTTCATGTGCAGTTTTTTATAAAACTCTTCTTGTTTATCATTCGGAGCATAAATTGCAATCAAGAGTATTTTTATATTATTATCCATTATTTCTACCATTAATACTCTTCCATCAGTGAAGCTGGTTGATGAGGGCTGATAGAAATATCTGAAAAATGAGAACCGAAGCGTTCTCATGATCGTCATCTCTGACATTAATTAGCAGTTCAAGGGTGAGTATCATCCTTGTATAGATTTTTTTTTTAAAAAAAAGATGAAACGGCACCATCTTAAGAACTTAAGGACAGGACTGCTTGATCAGGCCTTTCTGTCAGAACTGCCGCCTCACGCCTGCTCTCTGCAATCGCTTCGGTACCAATCTGCCATGAACAGGGGGGAGGGAGGAGAGGGGGGAGTACTGGGGGGGGGGGGCAAAGTGAAAATTAAGAAAGTGAAAGTGCCTATCTGAGACGATGTTGAAGAATGCAGCTGAAAGCCAGCCTACAATCAAGAGTGGCCATTTCTAAAACATCTTTGAAACTGAGGGGAAAGAAGGGACATCAGCAATGGGAAGTGCCTTAAGCGGGGGGAAAGCTTCCACTTGGTGTTTTGCCAGACAAATTTCAGTTCTGGCTTTCTGCAACTGTATTTTACTTGGCTTCCAATAAAGTATACCTTTCTCAACCCAACGTAGCTAAGGATTGTTTTCGGTCTAAGCAGTCTAAGCTGAGGCAGGTCTGACACTTTCTGAGCCTGATATTATTTTTTCTTTCTTTCTGGTTGCTCATAAGCAGGAGATATAGATATGTTCTTCTCCTGCCATTGTTTCTGCATCAAACATTTGGAAGTGTATTATCTCCCCTCAAGATAACCTGGACATTTCAAGAATAATAGCCCTTGATTTCCTGGATCTGTGTGGATTTAGTCATTCCCCTTTTCAGGTAGTCCTTGATTTAAAACCATTCATTTAATGACCTTTTGGAGTTACAGGAGCATTGAAAAAGAATGACTTTTGAATGGTCATCACTTAATGACTGTTAACAGCATCCCCAAGGCCAAAATGGCCATCACTTAACAACTGTTAAAAGCATCCCTAAGATCAAAATGCGAGTAGTTGGAAACAGGCATGTATTTATGATGGTTGCAGCATCCTGGGGTCATGTGATCAGCATCTGTGACTTTCCCAGCCGCCTTCCAATAGAATCAAAGGGGGAAGCTGGATTCGCTTAACGACCATCTGATTCTCCTAGCAACTGCAGCGATTCGCTTAGCAGCTGTGGCGGAAAAGCTTGTAAAATTTGGGGGGGAGAGACTCATTTAACAGCCTTCTGGCTTAGAAACGGAAGGTCTCAATTGTGGTCCTAAGTCAAAGACTATCTGGAAAGCCTCATCATGTGATAGATAATGAGCTTTGCAGATTAATGGTGTAAAGAAGTCACCTCAACAATAACAACAACAGCAACAACAACAACAAAAATGAGGGTTCAGCAAACTGCAGGGCCGTCTCCATCTCTAAAGACGGCGCTTTGTGGGCCAATGGTGAATTGAATGGATTATTTTGAAAGAAGTTGACTGGCTGGAGTCCTGAAGGGGGCCATTATTCTCTCGCATTTTGTTATGGTCCTGACTTGTACAGCAAGCTGATATTTATGAAAGAAAAAGGCCTGTTGCCCACAGAACGACTTTGGAATGCTTTGGGGCTTTCATGTGGGATGCAAAGCAAAATGTTTAGCTTGGATTCTCAGAGAGCCTGTTGCCCTTTGCACAGTTTGAATTGCTAGAGCTGAGGCAGGTAAGACTTCAACTAGGTATTTTTGGTTCTGAGTTCACCTTGGCCAGTGGGTGACCTTGGGCCAGGTACTTTCTCCCAGACCTGGAAAAGGAAGCAACAACAAGTTACTTCCGAAAAACTCACCTAGGAAACTGCAGGAACCTTTCCAGAGTGTCTCTGAGAATCAGATCCAATTGAACAGAGGAAATTATATATCTTCGTCTCTTGTCATCTATCTACACACACACACATATGTGCATGCAGTCTTGTATTAATAACATTGTCAGTGGGAAATGATTAAACTCACTTAAAATGATCGTTTCTCCTGATACGTTAAGTGGTCATTTAAGTGGTATTAAATATTCAAGACTAATCTTGAATTAATAACCGATCTTCACTTTGCGTTACAACGAGCCGATTTGAAAGAAAACAGCACTCAAACCAAGCGAGTCCGTAAAGGGCTCTTCACACCTGGGCATGTTTCCAGCATCAGATAGATGTGGAGTTTTATAACACCAAATATTTTCTTTCCTTTGGTTCCTTCTCTCCTCTTTTCCGTAAGCTGGGATAATTCAGCTTCTTCGTCTCCCTGGCTGTATTTCTTTTAGCAAGCTTTTCCTATAAGGAGTCATCTTTTACACCTAATACGGGGGTGGGGGGGGTGTTGTTTGCTCCTTTATGCATGGATTATAGGATTATTGACAAGGTTTTGTCACGGGGTGTGGAAATGGGGCTGCGAAGTGTCATTTATCCAAGCAAGGCAGATAATTCTTGGAATGGCGATCCTGTTCAACAACATCTACTGGATAATGAAAAATTACTTCAGGACATGTTACAACCATGGTGTTGACGGATCTCCAAGAAGTCCAAACACACCCGGGGAGATAATGAAATTTAAGAATATAATTGACTTCCGGGCTCAGCGCATTTCTCTCCTCTTCCTTACTAAAGTATTTTCACCGGGAGTCCATTTAATCTAGGCAGCAGGCTAGAAACCAGGAGATTGTGAGTTGTAGTCCTTTGTCATTAAAGCCAGCTGAGTGACTTTGTGTCAGTCACTTTCTCTTAGCTCAACTCCAAAGGGTGGTGGTTGTAGGGAATATAGAAGAAAAAATGAGTATTAGTTATTTTTCACCCTTTTGAGTTGTATAAAAATAATAATAAAGTCCGGATTTCAAAAAAAATCAATCTTTTTAAAAAAGGCTACCTTTTGGAAAATATTTGTAGATTCCGAGGTCACTCCCACCCCTTTGGTTGTTAAGAGATCTCAGTGGAATCTGGCTGGTTTTGTGATGGTTTTGTCTGTCTTCAAGAAAAGTTAAGAGGACAACCTCATCCAAAAGATAGAAGAGGCAACTAGAGTGTGAGCTCTACTGGACTTTATTCTTACGAACATGGCATTTTTCTTCAGGGCAGTAGCTTGTGCGTAAATTCCTGACAGTCTTTTTTTCATGCTCCAGTTTTCTTCTTAAAAAACAAAAAAAACCAAACAAACAGATTTGCAGTTCATTTTTGATGGTCATCAAGGGAATATGAAAGATAAAAGAGTATAAAGTGTTTTGTCATTAAGAAGATTTGGTTCATCACAGAAGTGATATTTTACATGAGATGCAAGAAAGCTGGATGTAATTCTGCAGACAACACTTTAGGGATTCTGTTTTGGTGGACAAAGACCATTGTGTTTCCTGTCCCAAAGGGTGAAATTTTCAGGCGGGAAAATAGAATGGACAGGAACCATATGGCTTAATTTGTTGCTAAGGTTCCTTTATTTATTTATTTATAGGAGCAGCCATAAGCTCCCATGATCTCCCAAAGGTCCTGAAGTAACCAACCCTGACATACTAGGTATTTTCCTTTCTTCCTTTTTTCCTTCCTTCCTCCCTCCCTCTGTTTATTTTCTTTTCTTTCCCAATTAGCTGCAAGAAGGTCAGTGCATTTGCTATAAATGAATACGTATTTATGTTAAATAATGACAACCTCAATAGTTTTCCAGTTCATTGGCTAAAAAAAGAGCAGTGCAAAACTGGAAGGTGTAGGTTATCCCTAAGAAGAGTACAAATTGACTGTTGATGGAGGAAGTGATACTTGGTTGCTGGGGTAAGCAAAAATCTGTTTTGCCAAATACAGAAGTTGGCTTTTAGAATCTTCCCAAGAACATTATCTTCTCGAAGAGAACTCCACTTGCTG
Organism: Hydrophis major; assembly: GCA_033807585.1. Taxonomy (NCBI): domain Eukaryota; kingdom Metazoa; phylum Chordata; class Lepidosauria; order Squamata; family Elapidae; genus Hydrophis; species Hydrophis major. The sequence continues at coordinate 135,526,730 of CM066332.1, read as the reverse complement.
TTTTCTAGAACCAGCGCCCAATTCTGTCTGTGTTAGCATGGTGGGCTCACAACACATCTTTAAAATGCCACTGTCTTCACGCTGTGTGGAGATGAGTTTGGTTTATATCTTGGCTACAACTGTTAGCCATGTTTCCCTTGCTACATATCTCTGTCATTAATGAAAACTCTTAATAGCTTTGGCACTGGTACCCAGATCAGATTGCTTGAGGCAGTGAAACAACTGGGAGGTGGCCAGAGCTGATGCATTATTTCAGCAGCTATTTTGTGAATGAGATTCTGCCAAATCTAGAACAAATATCTGTGCTTTGGGACTCTGTAATGTCCCCTACAAAGGTATCAACTCATCTCACAGTCTGACTGATTTAAAAAAAAGGCCTAACCTGGTTAAACATCCTGATTCTCTCACATAATTCTCCTGCGTTCAAACCTAACATACAGCCTGATTTTTCTTCTTCTTCCCCTTGCCTCAGAAATGTCCTTCGGTGGGTGTATTAGTCAGCAAGAGAAGCAAGTTCAAATAATTGCAAGGGCAGCCTGATTTAATGGTTTTGAAGTAACAAGGTTTCAACTTTCGAAACGGCAGTACCCAAGCAACAGGAAATTATGCATTTCTCTTGATGAAAAAAAGGGGATAAGATAGCTCAGCAGTTAAAGATGCTGAGCTTGTCAACTGGAAAGCCTGGGTTCGAGTCCCAAGCGCTGTGCGAGCTCCCTTGCTTGCCTCACCTCCTGCCCGCTTAGCAATTCGAAAGCATGCAAATGCGAGGAGATAAATAGGTACCACTTTGGTAGGAAGGTAACACCATTACATGCACCTTTGCCATATAGCCATGCTGGCCACATACATGTGAAAAATGTCTTTGGACAATGCTGGCTTCCTCAGCCAAGAAATAGAGACGGACATTGTGCCCTAGATTCGGACATGACTGGACAGGGGAAGTATTTATTTTTTACCTGATGAAAACAGAGGATCAGACTTAGAAGTACATGGGAAAAACTTGGAAACATAAATAAAGCTTGAGGGTATAAGTGCTCCAATTCCTTATCTTAAATGTTTCCTCATATAATAAATTCAGATATTAATGTGCATCTTCTTAGAATGTTATTCTGCCTAACAGATTCTGGGAAAGGAAAAGGACCACGTATTTTTGAAAATCTTCCCAAGTCAGAGTCTTATAACCCTATTTGAGAGTTTCAGATGGGGATGCTGTCTATCATTCTTTTAACCCTTTTAAAACTTCTCCACCAATTTTTGGTGATTTTTGATAGTGTTGAATTATTATAATGTTTCTTATTTTTAATTTTTGACTTAGTGCAGTGAATTGTATTTGAGAAAGTATACCGTGCTTGAGAGAAAACTTTTTCTCTTTTGCCCAAAACAGACAATGAAAGCATCTTAAAAGCTCATTCTAATTTAAACTTTTCAAATATTTCTCTCTCTCTTTCTCCCTCCCTCCCTCTTTTTATCTTTTTCTCCCATTCCCCCCCCCCCCCAGCTTCAGGACATGGCAGGCCCTAGTTAAAGGCATATTATAGAGCTAAATGGTGATGTGATCCTAGATATCCGATCTCTTCACCCTTCTCCTTCACATCACAAAGATACCATTATTTCCGTGGGTTCAAAAGTTCTGTTCTCACGGGTAGCTTATCATCTCTAATTTCATTGCTGTTGTCTGACTACTTTGTTGTTGTGATAATTTGTGGAGAAGATAACAATTTTCATTATGCTTTTCCTTTTTGTTTATACTGCAATTTTTAATAATTATATTAACAAAGTATTGCTTAAGAATTGATTTTTTTTTTTTAAAAAAAGAAAGAAATGGAGTCGTTTAAGAACACAACCCTCTGAGCCACACTATTTTGTGCTCATGTCAAAGTTGAGCATTTACAGAAAACTAAGCACTATAAAGAATGCATAATCAGACCGTGTGAAGAAAAAAAAACTTTTATAGATATCAGTAATGCTGTTATGTTCTTGAAAGTACTGTGTGTAAATTTTGTTTGTTCTACAAATTTACAGCTTTACAGTTTGTTCTAAAATTTTGTTTGTTCTACAGCTTTAAAATTGCAAAATCAAAATTATTCAAGCACATAGTGTAAAATCCCTTTTAATTGCAACTATTACACTGCTGGGTACAATTGGAAACTTCAGATTTTCTTTGAATAATTACTTAGGTACCTAGTTGGGTCAAACTGCCACGCAATGGCTAGAATTTGTTGTTGCTGCATAACTGCAAACCTTTAGTACCTTGAAAGTTGCAGGTTAGACAGGAAAAAACCCTTGGAATATTATTTTTCAAGATTAACATCTTTTCCTACGTGAATTGAAAACCACAATTAAGGGTTGAGGAAGCTATCCCTACAGGGAAACAAAAAAGGCTTTAGTGAATATTTAAATATAATTACCCTGTCTCTAGCTTCTATTTTTCCATCAGACCGGCCTGCCTCAATATGTACAGTTGTGTTATGGACATACCACAGGGTACGGAGTATTGTACTTCAAATACAACAGAAGCTTCAAGTACCACTGTGGCTTGAAGTAAGGGATTAATTCAATTCCATAAAGCACCTACATCAGCATTTCATTTTGAAATCGCACATGTAATTAGTACCTATTAGATTATTTGTAATTTTTTATAAGCCAGTTGAAAGGCTTTCTCTTCTCAGCTCTTCCTATTACAGTATCTACATGTTGACCTTCTGGGATAAATCAAATAGGAATTACAATTAGATGAGCTAATTCTCCTTTATTGCAAGGCTACGTTGACAGAATTTTGCAAGCCTGAAAAGTACGGGTAGCCCTTACTTTACAACCATTACGCAACCTGGAATTTCTTCCACTTTCTTCCGTCTCCTTTACCACCAAAGAAACTAGGAAAGGTCCTTTCCAAGCCTCATGCCCCGCCCATTATCCAGCTGGGGCTGTGCTGTCTCTTATCTATCCATTCTCTTGGCGACACCTCTTGGCCAGTCTTTCCCACATACCGTCACACGATGCGTGCTCCTTGGGATTCTATGTCATTTCTGTTTACTCTGTATATACAGGTAGTCCTCAAATTATGACTACAATTGAGCCCAAATTTTCTGTTGTTAAATGAGAAATTTGTTCTAAGTGAGACTTGCTCCGTTTTATGACTTTTGTTGCCACATTTGCTAAGTGAATCACTGCAGTTGTTAAATTAGTAACATTAGTAACGATCATAAGTAACTTTTTTTCAGTGTCGTCGTCACTTTGAACAGTCACTAAGCTAATGGTTGCAAGCCAAGGACTAACTGTATTGTCCCTGGGTTCTCTGATTTCTTCCTCTCCTTTTAAAGTGTAACTCACATATTCTGCTGACGGTATCCAGGTGTATCTTATCCTGGATAATGCAGCAGGAACTTCCTTCTCCTGTAGTTTTGCCAGGACCTTCAGCTGGATACCTTCCCATTATTTTAAATGTAGAGAAGGCTAAACTTTTCATTTATCTACTGTTGAAAGAAATATCCTTCTGGGTTCAGTCCCAAGTGGGGAAAAAGACACTGGAAACATGGAGGCTGTTTGGAAAGATGGTTTAATGGTGGACAGCAGGACCACATGGCTTGGAGCTCCAAAGTAAAAAAGAAAGGATGACCACATACTTAAAAGTGAGAAGGGAAGGTCAAGAAGGGAAGACCAAGATGCTGAGAGACCCTTATATAACCTCTGTTGGGCCCCACCTTAGTGTTTCCTGTTCCTGTGCAAGAAATGCATCCCATTGGCTGTCAGACTCTCAGGGGCGGGGGTCTTAGCTAACTTTGTAGGTTTTGCCTAGACCACATGGCTTCACCTGAGTGTTGGCTGATGCAATCTTCCCAGGCCAGGTGGTGAGATGGGTAGAGGGCTTTTTATATAGAATAAACTGGCCTAGGCCTTAATGGCCCATTAGCAAAGGTGGGGGCGGGGGGCTGAGTTTCTGCTTCTCTGAGCTTCTACTTTACTCTTTTTAGGGGAAATATTCTGCCTTTTTAATATCTCCCAGGATATTTCATTTTTCTAGGAGAGGGGTAGGTGCTAACTTCCTACACCACCCGACTGTCCTCCTTTTCCATCTTCTTTTCTTTGTTTTGAAGACTGCTTCTTGTCAGTTTTGCTGGTGGTATGAACTCCCAGAGAACTAATACACAAAGCTATTCCTTGGTCACATTGGAAGACTGGTGGATCATTTTTCGTTGTTGAGGCAACGAGTTCAAACTTTTGTTATATTTTCATCCAAGTCAATAATAATAATAATTAAAAAAAAAAAACCTGAGGAATAATACAAGGCTGGGACCCTTCCTCTTGTTTTATGGAGAACAGTGTTGTTGAGCATTCTTTAAATACTTTTACCAAGTCAGCTATGATCTTTCCAACGGATGACCATTCTTTATATGCTTGCTGATTAGCTTGCTCATCAGGAATGCCATTTGAAAACCACTTTATACACATGACTCCAAAAATGTTGTAGACTGGAAATCCTCTTGTGGAGTTCATTTCAAATGCTTTTTTCTATGTTTTTGACAACTTGTTGGAGCAGCCTGCATGGTTTGCATTCCACTTGTCCAATAAAGCCAAGAAATAATGAGATGTTAATTGGCAGATGTGGAATTACAAGTCTGAGTTGGTTCTGAGAATGGAAACCCTTGGCTTCTCCTCCTGCAGAACGAGCTGCTGAAAGTATTTCTTTGAGATTCGATTAATTCATCATTGCATCTGTGTGCTGGGAAATGCGGTGACCCGAAACACTGAAGTTGGAAGTAAATATATCTGAATGCTCTAGGGATGTTTTTTAAGCTTGCAACAGACTTGCTCATCTGTAAGTGCTCAACAGATTTGTATGTCAACATTTGGTTCTCCCCCTCCCCAAAATAAAACAAAATAAATAAAACCCTATATTCACTCTCAGAGCATTAAAAGAGTATTAAAGACTCACAAGAAATCAGATATTGTTGTAATTGTGCTCAGTATTATCTATACAGGGAAGGCAACCTGGTACCTACCCCTCCATTGTCTCTCTTAAGTGGAGCTAACGGGAATTTAATCTAAAACTTCTCTAGACATACCAATTGGCAATATTTAGTCAACAATCTATAGCCAATCTGGCTAGAAACTGGGAGATCATGATTTCTAGTCCCAGCCTGAGCTAGGTGACTTTGGGCAACTCCTAGTAGAAGAAGCCAGTAGCAAACCATTCCCAAACCATATCCCAGAATATTTCAGGGACTTATTCAGGCATTTGCCAGGAATGACTCAAATGCACCTCCTCAAGATTTAAGGCCTGTAAACTTTTGATGCCAATCACATTTGGTATTATTGAATGATGGACTTTTTCTTGCAAATGTACCCCTTTGATACATTGGCATACCATTAGCCACTTCTATCCCTTTGTAGAAAGTGAGGGAAATGACCTTGCAAAAGTGGTTACGCAAATGTGGTTAAAGCATTTTTTAAAGTCCAGAACTTTCTGGATAACATTAGGAAGTGACTCAGGCAGAGTTGTGTGCAAATTGTTCTATACTACAGAAGGTCACAGAATTCTGGCCTAAATATTTTTCTTACAATATCAAAATTAAGCCATTGGTGCTTTTTGGAAACTATGATAACACCTTTCTACATTGCAGTGAGTAGTTTATTTCTGTAGAAAATAAATATACATTAAGAAAACAGCAAGAAATATCAACTGTGGTATATTTGGTAAGCTCTGTTCTTTATGTACCTTGGGGACAAAACTGAAATGCAGGTTCTCTCCTTTTTAACTTCAAGGAATACATCTGTTATAGTAATTTACACAAACATATGGCATTAATTAGCATCCTATATAGCAACTCCATTTATTGCAACAGGTCTGCCTTTCTAATCTCCAAATGAAAGAAATGTAACTATTAGCCTACTTATGTTCAAGCTTTTGTAAGGGGAATCACTCTGTGCTACTACCAATTTTTCATTTTCCAATCCTTTTTAAATATGCTGGACTTATGTCACACCACTCTTTTGCCAGTAAAGCTGGGTATTTTGGTTCAAAGTATCTGGAAAGGCCAAATTGGGGAAAATAATTTTAAAAAAAATACTGCAAAAGGAAAGTGGTTATTCCATGTCTTCATTGCTCTTTCTTTGTCTCCATTGCACATGATTGTGGTTCTTCAAGAAAGGAGAACATTCTACCATTCCTAGTTTTGGATCTCCTCCCAGGTAAACATTATTCACACTAGGTTAAATCTGAGAGTTAGAAAACCTTTGAATGGAAAAATAGGATAAGTTGCATATGCTTTACGTCTTAGCCGCTAATTTGCTTTCCTTTACCTAGAGACCAAACATTATTAAAATTGCAGAGACCTTACCTCAATGCATCTTTCTGGGAAAGAATCACAGAGCAAGTGGCGATTAGAGGTAATTTCTTGGTTGTTCAAGCCAGTCCAGTCTGCTCTAGCACCAAGCACCTGAGGTTGCATTTAGAGCAAGGTTGTCAAATTCATGTTGTCACGGCATTGTCATGTGATGTATTGGGACTTTTTCAGCTACAAATATTCTCTTCTAAAATATACTTTGCTCCCCAAGCAGAACTCTGAATTCTGGCTGATCACCAGATAGCAATGTAGGATTACCTATTAATTCTGTGTTTTTGGACAGGTGATAGCAGTTTTTCTGCATAACAATGAATGGAATTCATGCTCCTGTGGGCTTAAAAAAAAACTTTTTGTTAATTTTTTTGTTAATTTCCTACCCTGATTTGTGATTTCAGGTTATCAACTTCTAATTTAAAAAATCATGATTTGGGTCTAGTGATAGAACTGCTAAGTTACATGCCTTCCTTTGCTGTTAAAATGACATGTGATGTGATTGCATAAAAGGGCTTTTTACTGGGGCATCTATCGCCAGACTGATGTCATAAAGATTAAGGGAAGAAAGAGCTTTAAAATCTCGATCTTTTTCATTTTTCGAAGTTTCTGATAAATCTCCTTTCCTTTTTCATTTCTTGCATGTTTTGAAAATGAACTATCTATTTCCATAAAGATATTGCTCTTTAAAAAAAAGAAATAAATGCAGTCAAATGTTAAAGTGAAACTGCTCAGGAATAACAACATGGAAAAACCTCTGCAGTGTATTGCTGATATTGCATCTTGATTTCATAAACTTACTACTTGGCTGCCAAGTGCTCTTGAAGGATTTTACAAGTTTGCCATCTCTTAGATGAATATGTTCTATTCCCCTTAGGTGCTCTGCCAGCTGGCAAGCTGAGATATATTTTACAATTTGGAAACTTAAGTTTGCATTAGGACTTGTTCTTTAGAATAACACCTGCCTCCACTTTTATTGTTTCTCCGCTAGAAGTAAGAATATAGTCATACCTTTGTGCCTTTGTTTATGTTATTGAAAAAAAAGTCACATGTTGATCAGAATGTTGTTTTTAATCATGGTTTCTAAAGTACCTTTTGTGCTCTGTTATCACCAGCAGTTGCAGAATCTCAAATATCAATTTAGCTTAATTAAGTTCATCTTTGTTTCATTCCATCTCTTTTTTTAATCACAACCAGTTCAGTCCATAAAAACTGTTTGAAATTCATTTATTTGCAATTACATAACAGTTTATTTTCCATATATGTCATTTTGTTAATGTTATTTGAATATAAGTAGAACTATGTAAAGATACTACAGTTAATTTACTAGAAGCATGATAAATTTCTGGATCATTAACCTATAGACGAAATGTTTTAATGTTGGCTATAGTTGTATTTAATAACAGTGCAGGATTTCTCTTAATGGTTCTCTGCCATAAAAGGACTGGTTCTTGCATGCCACAATATACATCGTTTGATTTACAGTGTATGGTGTTTTTTTTTTAGTATTCTTCTCAACTGGGGTGCTTTATTATGTGTACTTTTATGTCCTCCTATTTATTATTTCATTTATTTTATGTTATTACATTTATGTAGCCGCCCATCTGATTGAAGATGACTCTAAACAGTGCAGAACAAATGGGTAAAAGCACATATAAAAATCACAGGTATAAAAAAAATATAAAAATCACATTAAAAGTAAATACTATAAAAAAACAGATACAAAGCATAGGCAGAGAGAGGATAAAAATAGCCAGCTTGTCAGTGGAGCCATCTAAGCCTATCTCTGGTTCTTTTGGAGGCCCAGATCTGATAACATAACCAGGTTTTGAAGCCTTCTGGATAATCAACATTGAGTTGGTTTTACTTGTAACAGATCTGAATATAGATTGCACTTATCTCTTTGCTTAAACATTCCTTCCTACCCACTTTCCACCCCACCCCCAGTCACCTTCAGATTTTTCTGCCAAAATTATTTACATAAATCAGTAATAAATGAAATGGGTAAGTTTTTCAGGCTGAAGAACTGGAAGCAAGAGGAAAAAGATGTGGGATGGGGAAAATGTACCAATTTAGCCACTCGTGCTTAAATGATTAAACCCTTAAAAATTCCAACATTTCTTTGAAAGACCCAAATACATGGAACTATTCAAAGAGAAGTAAAGGCCAGGCAAAGCAACTAACTTCTTAATATCTATCTTAAATGATTAAACCCTTAAAAATTCCAACATTTCTTTTAAAGACCCAAATACATGGAACTATTCAAAGAGAAGTAAAGGCCAGGCAAAGCAACTAACTTCTTAATATCTATCTATCTATCTATACCTATCTACTATCCATCTCTCATCTATTATCTCTCTCTCTTTATCTCTCTATCTCTCTATCATCTCTCAGTAGGACTTGCTACCTGCTCAATTTTTCCTCATCTAGAGCTAGATAGAAAATTACTATACAGCCACCAAATTCTGCCCATCTTCACCAGCCCCTGCATGACAGCGGCCTAGTTTTCATCCATGAAATACATCCATGAAATACTAGATGGTCTATTTCAGATATAATTTTAAATCAAAAGTATTTAGTATGCTTGCTGGAAGAAGGGCATAACAGAAGTCCTTAGCTCGAACCCCAACCACCATGAGTCCCAAGGCAGGACATTGAAAACTATCTCCTCATTATCTGAAGATAATATTGTGCGAAAAGATGGCATTTCTCCCAGCTCTTTTTTGGGAATACGATAGCCTGGAATATCCATTTATATCTTGCACTGATGCAAAGCGATGAAACATGTCAACATCCAGCATGCATCAATCAGATTTCTGACTGTTGTAAAGCCATGTGCTGCCTGCCTGAGCTGTTCTTGCTTTTGACTCCATTGTTTTCACTTTTGGTAATTATTCCCTTTGGCCTATAAACTTTAAGGTCCTCCCGAGGTCAGGTTATACTTCAGGGTTTTTTTTTTTTTTTAAAGAAAAATCTGAAACACACATGAAGAATTCTCTGATGTTTCCTGTTTCCGGCAAATGTTTTTGGTGCTTGGCCATCTTAACTGCGGAGATTTATCGAAACAAAGAGCAAAGTTCAAAAATTATCTTCAGGCTCAGACTGGGACTGCTGGACAGTTCCCCATTGTTTTAAATATTGTCTGAAAGATGCAGGGAAGGGCTTTGGCTTTGTTTTCCTTATAGTTTGTCTGTTTCCTTTTGGCATGTCTTTTCTCCTCGTGTTTTCGATCGAGCTGGGCTGTTCAAGCCTGTTTCCAGTTACGCAGCATTTCTATTCAGAAGTGCGAAGAGGAAATCAGAACAGTTTGGGAATAATATTGTTAGTTAATTGCTGCTGGGAGCCCACATAGGTACAGTAAAATGTTTTATTTAGTCAAACACATCTGCTTGGCGAAGATTTGTGCAACACTATCCCTATGAAACAGAGCATCCCCTATACTTAGGAATATTTTTTGTTGTTGTGCTATAGAGGAGAGCCTCCCTTTCAGCAAAAAAAAAAAAAAGAATATTTGTTTCTCTCTTTGTTAGTAAGTACTGAAACAAGTTGCTGGTAAAACAATACTGTGCGGTAATGTGTTATCCTCATGTTTCTGCAAGATATGGCTTGCTTCTCAGAAGTAAATTGAGAAACGTTGGGATAATAATGTGGGCGCCCAGTATAAAATATACTGCTCCTTCTTTATCTTTTTTTTTTTAAAAAAAAAAAATTAAGCATTTTATGTAGAGTGGGGGTTATGTAGAGAGAAGCAGCCAAAATGCCAGGATGGGTTTGGGTGCCATTGTAGTTTAAGTATTAGATACCTGAAGGCCATTCTTAGCCAAATGTAAGTATGATTTAAAGAAGAGGCATTTACTGTTGTTCGTGATGAATTTGTTACTCTCTCTCCATGATGGCTTGGAAATATGCACAGGTAGTCCTCATCCTGTTCCAGTATTTGAGGGGCTGCATTTGACAAAAATGCAGAGGTCAAATTATTCTCCAAAGCACCTGAAGGCAGGACAAGAAACACTGGATGGAAACTGATCAAGGAGAGAAGCAACTTAGAACTAAGGAGAAACTTCCTAACAGGGATGACAATTAACTAGTGGAACAGCTTGCCTTCAGTCATTGTAGGGCTTCATCATTGGGTTTTTTAAAGGAGATTCTAGACAGTCTCTTATCTGAAATGGTATAGGTTCTCCAGCTGTCTCTTTTAGCAACAGAAATTTTGGGCTCTATTGTGGCCTTAAGTCAAGGACTAGCTCTATTCTATTCTATTCTATTCTATTCTATTCTATTCTATTCTATTCTACAACTGTCTCGTTTAGTGATCAAGTGGTGATGAAACAGTATCCTCACATTACAATCTTTACAGGTCTGTAAAGCATATGAAAGCTGGAATCAGATCATAAGCACAGTCGCAGTTTCATTTTGCGACCACTTCAAAACCAAGTTGCCAGTCCTAATTGTGGTTTGACAGCCACTCAATTCCAGGAGACGCAGCTGCCTAAAAGAGTTCTAGACAAGTGCCATGTCATCTCCGTTTCTTAGCCAAGAGAGCCAGTGTTGTCTGAAGACACTTCTGTGGTCATGTGGCCACCATGACTATATACACCCTGGTGCAAGGAATGCTGTTACTTTCCGACTGAAGTGGTACCTATTGATCTACTCACTTTTGCATGCTTTCAAATTGCTAGGTGGGCAGGAACTAGTAATGGGAACTTGCTTTATCGCATGGTACTCAGGTTTCGAACAGGGACTGTCACCTTTCCAGCTGACAAGCTCAGCATCTTTTAACCACTGAGCCATTGTGGCCCATTTTGCATCCATTTACACATCAAAAACTATAATCGACTATATGAAGACCAGGCTCATAAAAGTAAACATTGGATGAAAAATCTGAAGACCCTCTCCACTGCAGTGGAGAGCAATGTCAGCTGTTCCTAAAGGCTTTGCTAAAAATTATAGCATTAAAGCAACCAGTATTTTATTTTATACATTTACTTGCTTAAAGAGTAGCTTCCCATTAAGGTCAGTTTCCATTCAATTTTATGCTTCAGAAATGAGATATGGAGAATGGCAAATTTTGAAGCGTGGATCACCCAAGTTGATCTTAGTTCATCTGGGAGAATTAGTTCTCTCCTTCTTGGAGATTACTCATGCTGAATATGGCTTTCAACACATCATACTGGGACAGTTGTTGAGTGACATCCAATAAGTGTGGGAAGTATTTGGAATGTCCCATATGATTATTTTATAGTTAGGGTGCAGTCAGTCTTGAACCTCTAGTGAGAAAGGTGAGATTCTGAGGATGGTTTAGAATGTTGTGTTGGGGGTCTTGGCCTGAACATTGCCATTCCCCCCATCCCAAGGTTTAACCCAAGATTAAAGAAATTGCCATTAAAGAAAATTTTTGAACACAATGTCTTATGTTATTGTTTCTCAACCTTGGTCACATGAAGACAAGTGGAGTTCAACTCCTAAAATTCCCTAGCCAGCCATGCTGTCTGGGAAATTCTTGGGACTTGAAGTCCACCCATCTTCAAGTGGCCAAGGTTGAGGGACACATAACTACACAAATAATTATGTTTGATATGAAAACTTTCAGAATCTGGATCATTTGAAATGCATATGAATGGCTTTTCTGATTTTATGAGTGAATGCTGAGTTCTTTGTGAACTAGATACTGCAGTGATCTTTTTTAAAAAAGGGATTTTGAATTCTTCAAGAATTGAATTTGATCCCAGAGATCAAGAAGAATATATTATAAGTTTAGCTACCTTGGGTTTGATATTGGATTCATTTTTCGTCAGAGGATTTTAACAAAAAAAAACCCTTTTTAAACACAGGAATTGTTCAAATGTTTGGTAGGAGGGTAAGAGAAAGATTTGGAATTTGGGTGCAAAGAAGTTGATTTTGGGGTGAAGTATGTTTATGAAAACTGAAGAGTTATTTGGAGCTTTGTTTCCACTAATGAAGGATTCAATGTTTAAGGATTACTTGCTGTAAAATGACTTTTCTTCAAATGTCATGTCTATTAACACGATAATGTAACAGAACGTGATCCAGTGTTCAGGGGGTTGGACTAGAAAATCTGCAAGGTCCCTTCCAACTCTGTTATTGAGTTGATACAATGCAGAAGAGAATTTGATAAAAAAAATACATACCAACTATGTCTCTAGAATTACAATGGTGAAATTTGGGATTGTCCCTAAAGTGTAAATTAATTAAGTTTAGAAGGGTCAGAATTAGATTTCTGATCTAGTATTTTTCAAATAGTCCTTTAATTCAGTGGCACTGTTGCTAAAAAAAGGAATAGGGCTCTACTGTGAATATTGGAGAATTATATAATAGCTTTCCAATGGTGCCCACTTATTTGGCTTAAATATAAAGAAACTGAACCCAAAATATAAAGTCCAATGCTAAAGCTCAAAATAATAGTTAAACCCAGAATCATAGTCTGCTAGCCATAATTTAAAAACTAGAAAATGGCTTAATATATTTTCAACCTTTTAAAAATATTTTAAGGGTATTAAGAGAGAAACACCGCTAAGTAAATATATGAATATATAATCATATTCATTTTACAACTTCATTGTAACATTTTACAACATTATCCCCATAAACCCATTCGGATTTTAAATTATTTTTATGTCAGTCTTGATCAGAAGAGAGAAGCTACTTAATTCATCTGCAACCTTTGCAAACATTTGCAAAGTTTCCTTGGTATAATTATTCTCAGATACTTCCAAAAAGTAAAACATGTATTTTAACAAAAGTTCAGAAAAAACAGAGCTTGCAGGGTATTTATCAAAATGTCGGATGAAAACAGTATATTTTCGAATTACTTCTGATGTAATATGTGTTGTTCAGCTTTGCTGATTAATGATCATATATATGGGCAGATTGAGGCTGCAGAGGAAACTATCTGAGAAAGAAACGGGAGGGTAGGGAATCTGTCAGAAAACTATGGGGAAATCTTCAAATTAGCACACATAAAAGCGGCTTCATATTTCTAGTTAGATAAATGAAAAGAAGGAATTTTGAAATCACATTGTTTGACCTCTGCAAGACAAGGCTATATACTGTCCAGAGCTAATCAAAGATATCTCCATGATTAATTGTGTAGTAATCCAGAAAGCTGTTGTTTCTCATTTGAAAGGAATGGCTTAAATGTTTAATGAGTGCCAATATTTTATGGCCAGTCTTGTTATTGTGCAGCATCCATCACACCGCCTCCTTTTCTAGCCACTTTGATTAGGAACAACTTGACTTTTGCAAATGCCAAGGGTCTGTCAATGTAAGGTTGCATTAACAGAGGGATAGAATCAAACTCACAAAGTGCTAGTACTACTCTCTGTAAAGCCTTAGCACTGGAATACAGCATCCAGTGTTGGTTACCACATTAAAAGAAAGATGTAGAATAATATTACAATGCAATTATAATTGTAACATACTTTTTTTCACATTAAAGTAACAGCTTTAATTATTCTTTTGGGAAAAAAGATTTATAGTACTTCCCAATATCTGGACCATTGCAAAATGCCTTTCCCTTTTAATGTGGGTTCAGCAAAATTATCCTTCCCAAATTTTCATTCGCTAGAAGACATTATCTTGGCTTTCTTTTTTTTAAATAGTTCTTTCGATTCTGAGGTGCATTTCAAAGTGCAATGCCTGAATGTGAAAAGTTAATTGTTCTGAGGCATCATAAATCCTGGGAGTTAATTTTATTACATGGTGACAGCTAATGTCAGCTGTCCATTATGAGGTTTCCTGTCATGGGAAACGTGAGAGGTATTTTAAGTTTGTGCTAACTCTGCATTTTGGGATTTCCCTCACTCTTCCTATATATTCTCAGGAAGCTGCTACTTAAACAAAAAGTCTGTGGACTTCATGGCTTGATACAAGAATCTGGTTTATTTATGAGCTTTCATAAGATAAGATGGGTTTGGTGTTAACAGGTAGTCCTCAACCTACAACCACAGTTGAGCCCAAAACATAAGTGAGAAATTTGTTTAGTGAGTTTTGCCCCATTTTACGATTTCTTGCCACATTTGGTAAGTGAATCACTTCAGTTGTTAAAAGTGACATGATTGCTTTTCACATTTACACCAATTGCAGCATCCCCACAGTCATATGATCCAAATTCAGATGCAACTAGCAGTGAAGGCTTCGGAACCACAGCCTGGTTTTCTGAAAACAAGTATGTTTGTGTAAGTTACTGCAATTATATTAAGTCAGAAGTAGGGCAAGCTCAATCAAGTTACTCACGGATGTTGTTGTTCCAGGCTCTAATTCTGGGGTCTAGTTACCATCCAAACAACTCCACCTCTATTCGTGTGGTTTGTGATGTCATTGGGACCCTTTGATGGAAATGTATGCTTCACTTGTTATCCTGCAGTAGTTTAGGAGATTTTATTACATTATTTATTACCATAATGAAAGGGAGAAAAAGTAGCTTGATTTCTTAAAAGAAATTCTCTGATTTTCATCTGCTCTCTCTCTTCCTAATATTAATTTAGCGTTAATTGCCTGGCAAACTAGAATTAATTATTGACTGCTCTGCTGATAATTGCTTTTCCTTCCTTCCACCTCTCTGCTCGCTGAATTCAAAATTATGGGAAATGTTTTATTGCAGAAATTGAATTGTTTAAATTCACTCTGCTTCTCATTACCTACTGCCAGGGCATGGACGTGAGTTATGGTGCTGCACTAAAGAATTATTTTGGAGTGTTTTTGTAATTTTTCCTGTTATTTGGAAGAATGGGCGAGTTCTTAAGGAAGCAGGTGGCACACTGGAAATTCAGCCCGCTGTCTCTAGTTGATTTACATGCAGTATACAGTATTTCCTGCTAATAGCTTAGAGTAGGATTTCTTGCATATGTCATGCTATATTTTCCTTTCTTAATCATTTTTTAAATGATAGCCATTATTAATCCCAAAGAAAGTGATATTTGGATATGACCACAAACTTAGACTATTCCTGTGTTCCTTTGTTACTCATGACAAAATAATTCATGGAGTGTTTCCAAATGTACAGATAAGAGCAATTCTCGATTTATTTTAAGTTTTGTCCTTTGTGTATGTGTGGGGGGGTTTGGTGACTTCCGTGACAAATTGACACACCTTTAACTTTAATTTTACCCTTAAAAGTTTGTGACCAGGTAAAGATGCCTGAAATACATAATGATATACATTTACACCTTCTTGCCATGCACAATATTCACTAACCTGTTGCAGTAATTTTTAAAAAGTTAAAATGTATACTGTAAGCACTCCGTGGTTGGGGGTTAAGCAGCTTCCTAGGTATGAATATGGATTGATTTGTGGAACACTTCATAGCATATTGTCTGAATCAGATGATCCCGGTATCCTTTTAGGCCTTGATTCTCTAGCATTTTGTAGAAAATTCTCTGAACTACGTGTGCTGCCACAATTTCATTAGATGGATAAGGAATGCATGCACAGGGGAGAGAGGGGGGAGGGAGGGAGGGAGGGAGGGAGGGAGGGAGAGAGAAAGAAAAGAAAAAGAGGAAAAGGAAAAGAAAAAGAGGGAGGGAGAGAGAGAGAGAGAAAGTTATGAGGTCAAGGTTGCACAGCAGTTACTAAACACGGTTTCTCTCTCTCTCTCTCTCTATATATATATAGATCAACAAATGTATACAGCACTCACTGTTAGTCTATAAAATGGTGTATTTTACTTTTTGGTAGGATCACAATGAAAAATATTTGCCAATCTTGCTCTATTTCCAGAGTGTTTAGAGCTTGGACTTCTTGATCTGTGTGCCCTTAAGATGTAATTTGAAAAATCAACTTGCACTTGAGTGCAGCCAAAACACCAATAAAGCTTTTTCATCATTCTGTGGTTATTTATTCTGTTTGTCTTTATCTGGATCAAGAGAAGCAAACATATTGGCTTTAAGAATTGTCAACTAGAATTGTATTCATGAAAAAACTGATTTACTACTTAAACTTGTATGTAAGGTTAACAAACCATAAAATCTAGGGATTTAATCCGATGTTTGCTTCTCCCGCCCTTCTCTAATGACAGGTGTTCTCTATTTTGGCTCAGTTGTGTTCTCTAATTGCCAGTTCTAATAATTTCACTGTGATCAGACAACATTGCTTTAACAAGAATCTACATAATCTCTTGTTTAATATCATGTATTAGTCATCCTTTTGATCTTATCTCTTTGTCGTTCACTTGGGGCTTGTTGGCAGATATGTTCAAGAGTATCTTAACAGCTGTGGTGGTGTAGGTGTAGCGGGCTTGGCTGGGAGCCCAATCTATGCTTGACAAATTGTTTTATTCCTTTCCCATAAAACACGCGAATTCAGGATGCCGAGCAATCACGGATTCCTATTAAATTACTTTGGGCCTGAAAAGCGTTGACAAATATTTACCAGAGTGCATTACATTTCAGAAAGCTTAGGACCTGCATTTGAGATATTGCTTTATCAACACCTCATCTAGTATTCAGGTGTCAATCCTTGCAGTGAAAAATAATTTATACTGTACACAGTACCTAAGCTTAATTAAGCTATAAGATATAATCTCAGAAGTAACCAAACTTAGTAGTTAGGGTTATATAGGACGAACAAAAATCCATGCCCCATCTATAAGAGGAAAGTATGGTGCTTGGTCAGTATCCATGAACATCATGAGGAATGGGTTTTCTTTTGATGACGAGCCCAGCAGTTTCATTTCTGGCAAGGTGTTGCCAGAAGATAATCTCCAAAACTTTGAACTGGGCTGAGAAACTGTCTAGCAGTTGTGGAGGGATTTCAAAATAAGTGTCATTTTAAGTCTGATGGGGTTATCCTCTCAGAAATTTGGCTGCTTATTTTGGACAAGCTGGAGTTTCTGGATATAGGAACCCCATGTAAAGAATGTCACAGTAGTCCAACAAATAATGGGCTCCTGTTATCAAGGCATCTTGGCCCAAGAATTGTTGCAACTCTGTTGCACTGCTCTAATGAGCTCTACCTGGGTTTACCTTTGGAATTGACCTGGAAGCTATAGCAGATACAAAATGCAGCAGGTAGACTTCTACTGTATTTAGAGTGCAGCACCGGAATATAGCAAGAATGGATCTGGTGGTCCCATCATCAAAAGAGAACCCATTGCAGATTCTCTTTCTTCCTGAGATTCTTGAGATATGGAACAGGTGGAAGCCCTTCTCAGAGGTGGCCCCTGCTTTGTGGAATATCATCATTCTAGAAATACTCATGACCCCAGTTTTGCTGGAGTTCCTACAGATGAAATCAATCTTATACCAGCATATCATTTGGCCCTTAGTTTGGTTTGTTTTTTTTTATGGTGCCTATGATGCCCATTGTTGATTTTTTTACAATGATATTTCAGTTTGCATAGTGTTTTGTGTGTGTGTGTGTGTGTGTGTGTGTGTGGTTTGCTCTTACAGTTCTCCCTTCAAAGCTTGTTTGTAGTGGAGTGGGCTATAAATATTGTGGAATAAGTATTTGCACACCATTTGTTCTACATGGACTCTAAATGATTTACAGGAGTACATATAAAATCCACCAAGCCAAGAGTGTCACACTCAAAGCCAGTGGCCCGCACCTGGCACGCAATAGGGTCAGATTCGGCAGGCAGGGCCGTCCTGGTCTACCCAATGCAAAGACGAAACATGCCAGCAGTTTGGGGAGTGGCCTCAAATTAGCCATGCCCACCCAGTTGGCCACACCTACCCAGTTAGCCATGCCTACCCGATCCCTCAAGGTCAGCCACAGCCCTAATGCAGCCCTCAATGAAATTGAGTCTGACAATCCCTGCACTAAACCATTAAAACCAATTTCTCCAAATCCATCACCGCCCCACACAGCTTCCCAATTAACCCAAACAAAACGAACAAATACCCATGTTAAAATTGCATAGCATTATCTGGTTACTATAACAAAACCAGAGGGAGAATTTTGTATGGAATGATTAATATGGCAGCAGAGAAAATCATTACTCACAATGACCATGATGTATTTAAACACTGGGCTAATTCCAGCAGAATGATGTTTCACCATTCTAGCCATTGCCTATCCATAGCAGGATAAAAGGCCCCTTTGGCAAGTTTCCAACCAATATGGTCTTGAGTTTTCTTTTGCAAGTTGGGCCCACAAAACTTGCTGGTATTGTCACTCCATCTTGTTTCAGGTCTTTTTCACAGGCACTTTTTAATCAAATA
Organism: Hydrophis major; assembly: GCA_033807585.1. NCBI lineage: Eukaryota > Metazoa > Chordata > Lepidosauria > Squamata > Elapidae > Hydrophis > Hydrophis major. The sequence goes on along the minus strand of CM066332.1, from coordinate 135,508,216 downwards.
GAATCCATTCTATGACTGCCTTGGTCCACCTGCCATCAGTTCTTCTTGTTATGTGACCAGCCCACTCCCATTTCTTTTGATGGCATCATTTATTTTTCTTTGTTCTCTAGTGATGATGTTGAATGGTATCAAATATAATATTCATTCCCACATGTTGGCCAGAAAAAAAGAATCAAATGCATAACTACAGAACTGGGGAGACCTAGCTGATGGCAATGCATGTGAAAAGTATCTGGACTACTTCCAGAACATGAGTGAACTGAGTGATGCAGCAGTTAAAAAGTCATATAAAAACCATTGTTTCCTGATAATGTGCGGAAATGGATATCTCAAAGATTGTCATAAGCAAGAGGAGGCAGACTTGCTTTCTAAGAGCAGAATAAGGATCAGTGGAATTAAAAGAAATAAGATTTAGGCCAGGGGTATCAAACTCGATTTCACTGAGAGCTGCATCAGGGTTGTGTTTGACCTTGGGGGACAGGGAGAGGGGCATGGCCAGGGTGGATGTAGCCAGCTCATTGTCACTCGTGTCGGGGTCGCCTGTGGCGGCCTGAGCGCTCTGCCAGCAAAAATGGGCTCCTGAGCTCTGTTTCAGCTATGACGGCCACCTTGCAACCCTTTGCCAGTGAAAATGGAGCTTGGAAGCACCACCCGTGCCCCTCATGAACTCCGTTTTCAGCTACAATGGCCTCCTGCAACCTCTGCCACAAAATCGGAGCTTGAGAGAATGGCACGCAGCCCCTGAGCACTGTTTTCGCTGGAACTGCAGTCCAATCCTTCATTGTTTCCAGGGCGGCCCCGTGGGCCAGATGTAAGCACTCCGTGGGATGGGATCCAGCCCCCGGGCCTTGAGTTCGACATCTCTGACTTAGGCTAAACCAGGGGTCTCCAACCTTGGCTCCTGGAAGCCTGGCGGACTTCAACTCCCAGAGTTCCACAGCCAGCAAAGCTGGCTGTGGAATTCTGGGAGTTGAAGTCCGCCAGGCTTCCAGGAGCCAAGGTTGGAGACCCCTGGGCTAAACTGTTAGGTAGAATTTTCTGACGTCAGAACTGCTAAGCAGGCTGCTTAGAACAGTGGTGGATTTTCACATAGGAAGCTTTCAAATTGGGACTGGATAGCTTCCAATTCTTACTCTGTATTTCTAACTTAGTCTGGGTTTCATGACGAAATTCATCGAGCAACTATTTTTGTCTTCCAACTTCTTGCCATTTTTTGAAAAAGAAATTAAGCAATTTTAGAAATGTCCAACTGAAGGCCAAGCTAGCCTTTCATGCAAAGGTCAAGAAGCAGCAGTGAATTGTCTCTTGAGTATCCCCTTTCCCTCAGCATGCTACAGAACAGGACGAGAAATTCTGGACAGCAGCCTGACTGTTGATCTTAAGAAGTCCAAAGAAGCTTCACAATTCTTACAGGGCAAGTGCTTGCTAACTACCGGCAACAGACACACAAAGCATTTGATAGAATTCTGCAGCACTAAAAGAGCTTCCCGATAGTTGAGAAGATGCTAAAGGGAAAAGTACTCAAGAATTTTGACTTGCGTGCAAATATGTTTCACAAGGGTATTTCTTTTCAGCTCTTTGAAAGTGAAGCTGAATGAATTTTGAAACCAAGTCCTGAATGCAAAGTACCTTACTATCCTTTCTATACTATCCAGAAAACAGCAGCAAAAACATCAACAAATTAGGAATCAAGTATAGTATTTCCAAATTTCAAGGCTGCTCAACTCCTTGAAGACCCAGGGGAATGACATATTTAAAAAGAGAGCCTGGCCAACCAGGAGAATAATCATAAACCAGACTTAATTAAATGTAGCTTCACAACCCCCATGACTCAAAGCTGGGAAAACAATCAGTTTTTTTTTTTTTTACCCAAAGGTGCTTTTTCAAAAAGCAACAGGACTTGGTTTTTCCTTGAAAACATTTCACTTCTCATCCAAGAAGCTTCTTTAGTTGCCTTTGAACTTAAGAAGCTTCTTGGATGATGAGCAAAACATTTTCACATTTTTTGAAAAAGCATCTTTGGGACAACCGTGACCTGGATGATTGAGAACCTCCATAAACAATGGTTTAACAAAGGTTTTTAGTGGAGTTCCTGAATGTCATGGAGGTGAGAACTACACGAATCTCTGGTGGGGGTAATATTGTTCCATAGGACAGGCACTACAACAGTGTAAGCAAGTTTCATGTCTCATACAATGACACTGTTTAATCAATGGAACTGGAGTGCATCCACTTTGCTAAATCCTATTCTCCAGGCATTAAAAAAGCATCCAAATAAGACCAGACCCAATTGCCTTCCAAATATATGGACGCTGGTCTCCAGAATTCTTAGCAAAATTCATGCCAGTTGTGGAGTTCTGTAAAGTGAATTCCATACATGTAGAGCAGGTGGTTCTCCAACCTTGGTAACTTTAAGACTTGTGGACCTCAACTCCCAGAATTCCTCAGCCAGCACATCTGGCTGAGGAATTCTGGGAGTTGAAGTCCACAAGTCTTAAAACTTGCCAGGATTGGAGACCCCTGATGTAAAGAGTGTTGAGACTTTAGGACAATGAATTAGATCCTCCCAATGTGTGCCTGATAAGGATTAGGTAGTTTCTCTACTGCTTAGGTCTGTCCCTAAATAACTGCATGATTGAAGAATCTGGCTTTTCTAGAAAGAGCAATGAGACAAAGTGAAGACTTATGCTTAGATGGAAAGAACCAAGTCCCAAAGGAATTGCAATTGTTTTTGGCAAAATCTGTAGACATTCTATTTTCCATTTTTGTGTCTGGTGGGGAGCCATTTCTAAAGTAATTAATTTTAAGAACAGGGGTTAAGCCGGGGTAATTGAGCAGAAAATTGTATTTTGGAATGTCACTACAAAAATCTCAAATCATGTGCAAGTATTATCCACATGCAAAACCAGGCATACTAACACACAACTCTTTTGGAATTGCTGGTCTCAAATACTTCTAAACCATCCAATGAAGCTCCTTGGAGGAGGAGCAAAACGGCTCCTTCTTCCTCAAGGAAAAAAAGTAGTTGCCTTTTGAAAGGGAGGAAAAAGCTCCTTTGAGACAACTATGACCTGGTTGATTGTATCTGCTGTAGCTTCCAGGTCAATTGACTCTAAACCTCATACTTTTTGCAAATAGCTACATTTAGCTTTCTGCTAAATAAACAGAAAGTTTATTACTAATGTTTGTTCATAGTGTAGATCTTATAATGCAGATCTTAAAATCTCTGCAGTGGTTTCTTCCCTACTTTGTATCTCCTACTTTAGCTTTTAAACAAGAACTGTCTGAGTACATTTCCCCTTGTTTTGTTGCTTGATTATAAAAGAAAATAAGCATTTCTATATTGGTTGTGCTTGTAGAAGATTGGGCACTGCTGTCTCTTTCTTCCCGCTCCTCAGTTTTCATATCCAGATCTGAAGTTTGTCTGGGCCTGTGAATGATCTACAAAGCAGCTGTTCAGTGATAAAACCAGAGCAGCTGCATAATAATATGTGGGGGGAAGAAATAAAAAAAACAAAAACTCCAATAGCCTTATGTGCCCAGCAACTTACAAGAGTTCAACTTCCTGTTAGAGTTTTAAAAATGTGCAACTGAAGTGAAATTGTAATTATGAGCATATGATATTTAGGTCTTATTGATAATTATCAAAGTTATCTGCCTAAATTTGTGGAAGTTATGGAAGAGCTTGTTACTGAAGAGTCCAGTATACTTTTGTTTGGATCTAATGTGTCGATGCAGAATCGTAAATATGTGGTTGTGTTTATTGTACTTTAAATATTAGAATAATTATCCCCAGGAAAATACCTTTATCTATTAATTTAAATATTTAATTTCCCCCCCAGATTAATGTTGATATGATTGTAACTAGTTGAAAATTCTAATGAATTTATGGAGAAGAATAAATGGTGCAAAAAATATACACTAGAAGGGGTTCATATGCCTTAGATTCTTGAAACAGATTGATATATCATTGAGTAGCTTAGCATGGGTTAGGCAAAGATCTTATGCATCTTAATTATGACTTTCATATCATTTTATATTTTTCTAGATTTTCAACTTTACCTTTAAGGCTATTTTTTATCTATTCGTGAAAACCATTTTTCTCAAAACATTATGGGCAAAAATAGAAAGCTATTACCTCATTCCTATTATATCTTGGTTGTTAGGTCTTCTTTTGGACAAAATTCAGTTATTTTTTCAGCATTAAAGGATGTAGAACATATTTGTAAGATTTGAGAATGGAAATATGAAATTGATCTCTGTCCATATAAAAAAATCAACACTTTGGAATATTCCCATTTTAGAAGTAAATGCTTTTGTGAATGAAGAAGAATGCAAGAAGAATGTATACTGTCAAAATCTGATGAATAGTAGCTTATTCAATTAAACATTTCTGAATTGAACCTTCTGAAGATCCTAAATTACTTATTATATCGGAAAGTGTTTTGGAACTCTAAAACCTATGATTTATTTATTGAGAAAGCAGAGGTGTATTAATTTATTTGTGCTTTACAAGAACTTTTAATGTATTGTTTTAATAACTCAAGTGCTATGTTTCAAAATATGTTACTCTTTGATTGGCTAGAGTCATAATATAGTAACATTTGTTCATATTGGCTGTTGTATCAGACATACTTTGAAGTGAGATTAATCCACAAAAAAAATATTTTTCCTGTTGGATACTTCGGTGGATATTTAAGAAGGGTTGGGGTTAAACCTTTGTGTGTTGAAGTATAACATAATTGACAGGACTCAACACATGAATTGTTTTATTTTGGTCTAATGTTCTCATCTTTAATAGGATTTTGGGAAGATAAATAAAATTTAAAGAAGTTAACATTAAATTTTAGAATTTATCAAGTTATGAATGTTGGACTTAAGATGCTTGGGGTATAGTTAAATAGTGTTGCATTATTAAAAAATATTATCACTACAGTATTAAAATCCTAGATTGGGTTCACTCTTAAATCTGTGAATTGGCTTTTTATTCATATTATAAAGAATGGTCAGTACAATATTTGTGGTCAAATTTACTATGACGTTTTAAAATAAAGCTGTTTTTACATATTTTACATATTTCATCTCTTTTATTTATGATTTCTAAAGAAGTTCCTGGCGTCTTACATATTTATTGCAGTATCTATGTTTTTTCAGTCTTTATTATTTTTATCTTGTGGATGGCTTATCTTTTTAATATATTGAACCTCTAAAACAGGTCTCCAAACTTGGCAACATTAAGACTTCTGGACTTCAACTCCTAGAGTTGAATTCTAGAAGTTGAAGTCCAGAAGTCTTAACGTTGCCAAGTTTGGGGACCCCTGCTCTAAAATAAAGTTAAAAGTTTTCATCAATTTTCACCAATTTTTTCTTCTGCTTTCACTCTCATTCTTCTTTTACACGAATAAGCTTGCTTACGTATGAATTATACAGTACAAGAGCTTCTGCTTGCTTAAGGAACATCTAGTAAAACTACCTAGGAAAAGCTAACCATAAAGATAACTTAAAAATGGGCACCAAGAGTTTAAAATTCTTCCATTCTTTCTGTTGGATAGAGCTGTTTATACAGCTGGAAGATCTCAAGGAGTTCTGTTGCTGAACTCCATTTTATTAGGTTTCTGACATCTATCAATTATAAATGGGTCATGACAAGGGGGAAAAATGAAGTAAAATTCCAGCAGACCATTGGGTCATTTACAGCTTTGGTGACTGGTGAATACACAGTGATTATTGTATGTGATATAAAACATAAAATTTAAACTTTTAAGGAGTGTTCTTCTGGATCAGACAAATGGCTCCTCTAGTGTAGAAATCTCTTCCAGTGATGTTTGATTGATCAGGTACTAGGAGAAGTAGGATGTGAGTCCCAAAACAATCTTCCACTCCGTTGTTATCAAGACATGTTTGTTTTTAGAATGCATTTCGCATTGCTTCATGATTACTCGGCTTCTTCATTGTTAAGGCTAACTGAATCCTCTCTGTATGTTTATATTTGGGCATTTTACTGAGGGATTCTGTGTATGTAAATAATCAGAGTCTGAGCATCTTTACATTAGTTTCGTTTAAAGTTTCAGGGCGTTTATTCTTAAGGGATCAGATGGAAGCAGAACTGTAACTTTCCCACCATGTAATATGACTTTATATCCTTGCTATCGTGTGGCAAGTGTGTGTTGTGTATTGGGTGTTGCTAATCCTACAGAAAATAAGGGATTTCAGTTTGATAGCAGTAAAAAGATATAACAGAACAGAATTATAGTGTTGGAAGGGACCTTGGTGGTCTTCTAGTTCAACCCATGATGGCTCAGTGGTTAGAATGCAGTACTGCAGGCTACTTCTGCTGCCAGCAGTTTGGCAGTTTGGGTCTCACTGGCTCAAGATTGATTCAGCCTTCCATCCTTCAGAGGTTGGTAAAATGAGGACCCAGAATGTTGGGGGGCAATATGCTGACTCTTTAAACCACTTAGAGAGGGCTGTAAAGTACCGTGAAGCTGTATATAAGTCTTAAGTGCTATTGCTAACCCCTGCTTAAGCAAGAGACCTTATACCATTTCAGTCAGATGGCTGTCCAATCTCTTCCTAAAAGCTTCCAGTGAGGGAGCACCCACGACTTCTGAAGGCAAACCATTCCTCTGGTTCATTGTTCTCACAGTCAGGAAAGGTTTCCTCTGTTCATTGATGTCTAGGGGGTAGTGCCTCCGTTTCTTAGCTGAGGGAGCCAGGGTAGTCCAAAGACAATTTCCATGGTCAGGTGGCCAGCATGACTATACACCAAAAGTGCATGGAACACTGTTATCTTCCCACCCAAATGGTCCCTACTTATCTACTCGCATTTGCATGCTTTGGAACTGCTAGGTGGACAGGAGCTAGAGCAAGTAACAGGAGTATACCCCATCGTGTGGGGCTCGGGGCTCGAACCCGAGCTGTCAGCTTTCTAGCGGATGAGCTCATCATCTTTGACTGCTGAGCCATTCCCCAACCCCACCCCCCTTGATAGCAGCATATTCAGCCTTCAACAAATCTGCACAATGGAGGCCCAAAGTTGGGAAAGCCTTGATGAGGAAAATATTTCGCAAGGGAAGTTACCTCAGTTACAGGAAATGATGCAAATTAGTTTGGAAGTCAAGATTCTGAATGGCATTCACAAGTTTTTGTTCACTTACTGTTATTTATCTGAAAATAGACCAAACCTTATTGGTCAGCTGTGGATTAGAGCACTTCCAGGTCAATTTCTTCTCCTTTATTTATAGGTTCACAATAGTGTTCTTGACATACTCTCTTTGTGCACTCCTGTCTTTCCTGCTCAGTGGACATTTGAGGGATGCTTCTAATTCTAGTTTTTGTTGTTGCTATTGTTGCTGTTAGTACTGTTTATTAAATTTGTATATCATCCACTTCCCAATGACTTGGATCACATAGGCAACACTAAAGGAAGACACAGTGAAAAGTCACATTACTTTGAAGGTGGATTAAAAACAGGACCATGGAGAGCTCAGATTAAGATTACTTACCAAAATCTATTTTTCTGGGAACAGCTAGCTATAAGAGGATGTTGTCTTAGCGGAAGCCAACTGAAATATTATGTATGCTGATAAAATCTAATGTAGTTGGCACATTCCCTGGAAGAGCATTCTGGATAATCAAACAAATACAGATTTTTCTGCAGATTTCAGATTTTGAAGGATATATCTACTTTATCAGATATTATTTTGCATGTTTTCTCAAGTTTCAAATTTCAAGTTGATGCATTTTACTAATTACACGTTTTTTACACCGTTCTGTTACATAATAACAGAGTATAAATTAAAGACAAGGAAAAAGATTCCTAAGTTCTAAATTGGAACACACTTGTTGAGTCCAGTTATGTCTCTGTATTCTTTCAGATTGCCATGTATAACCCAAGAGGGTTAAGATTTAACTTTGTAGAGAAATCTATAAAGCCTGATTTCTAACATAGTACGTGGCTCGGTATAAGTGAGATTTCTCTTCTATTTTTCCAATCTCTGGAGGAAAGCTTTCCAGTTCTCCCCATCATTTAATGCAACTATATGATTATCCCTATTTACTACCTCTTCATACTCTGCAGTCTTAAAACTATCCCTTTGCCTCTGGAACGTTTATGGTGATGTTCTTTTTCGAAGTGTGAATCATGATTTTTTTCATTATTTTCCCTAAGAAATACAGTGTAACTAAAAAAACAAACAAACAACAGAAATATTTTTAAATCACATGTGCTAAATATATTTACAAGTTAAGGGGCCTGTTTAAAAGTAATAGAGGAAGAGAGCGCTTGCAGAAATAAAGGCAACAGGAAATAACAGGACAATGTGGAGGAAATAGATTTTTTCCCCTTACCTTCTCTCATAATACCAGAACATGGGAGTCATTCAGTGAAATTAATTAACACTTGATTAGGGACAGTAAGAAAAACACACTTTTTAAAGGATCTGATGACCCTTTTGCCCCTGTTAAAAATATTTCAGATCTGTTTGTCCAGTTATAGTGCAGTACAGCGTATTGGATAAGATGGATGGCTGTTGGCTTAATCTGCCAGGTTCCTATATTTTTTAAGATATTTTCAGATAGGAATTCTAACATGTAATCAATCTGGTTCTACAATAGAATTTTAGAATCCAGATAATGTTTTTGTCCACACAATTTTTTCAACACATAAAAAGGTCTAAGTTGGGGGCCCCCAACCTCTGGGTTGTGGCCCACCAGTGGGCTGTGAGGTGTTTGCAACCAGGCCGTGGAAACAGTGGGTAATTCCTGTGAGCAGCGGGCGAGTGCATGCATGCACACTCCATTTGTGTGAGCAGCGGGTGTGCATGCACGCCGCTTGCACAAATGGAGCTGCATGCACACACTTGCTCACCGCTCAGCCAAAACCATCCCCACCCCCATTCTGCCAGGCCATGAAACCAAAAAGGTTGGGGAACTCTGATCTAAGTCATGCAGTGAGAAATTGCTTCTCTGATACATCAACTATGATTAAAACTCATACAGGGAAATAATCTTTGGTACAGGTAGTCCTTGATTTACAACAGTTTGTTTAGTGACCATTCAAACTTAACAACGACACTGAAAAAAGTGACTGATGACCGTTTTTCACACTTACGATCACTGCAGCACCTCCATAGTCACGTGATCAAAATTCAGTCGCTTGGCAACTGACACATATTTATTACAGTTGCAGTGTCCCAGGGTCATGGGATCACATTTTGTGACCTTCTGACAAGCAAAGTCAACGGGGAAGCCGGATTCACTTTAATAACCATGTTGCTAACTTAGCGACTGCAGTGTGTCACTTAACAAACGTGGCAAGAAAGATAGTAAAAATGGGGCAAAACTCACCTAACAACTTGTCTTGCTGAGCATCATAAATTTTGGACCCAATTGTGATCGTAAGTTGAGGACTGCCTGCATTGTGTTACTCTTATAATTTGTTGGACTTCATGTTTGAAAGCATGAAAATGCAAGTAGATAAATAGGTACCACTTAAGTTGGAAGGTAACAGAGTTTGGTGCATTTTTGGTGATGCATTGCAATGCTGGCCACATGACCACAGAAATGTTTTCTGACAGTGCTTGCTCTCTTGGCTAAGAAACAGAGATGAGCATTGGCTCATAGAATCCGATATGACTGGACAGGAGAAACCTTGTCTTTTAGCTAATTTTCCAGCCAACCTAATGAAAAAAAAAGGCTTTTGGGAGTTGATAAACATCAAATATTAGATTTAAAATGTTAATCCTATCAACGATGGAGAAAGCGAGAAAGTTTTTAAAACGTTGTCTTTTTTATGAACTATCAAAGTAGCACAAACAATTACAAACACATTTGTTTTAGAACAGCAATTAAAAATTAGCACGTTAGTTTTTGCCTTTCAAAAAAAGTGAAAGAGTTTACTGTGAACCCACAGTCTTTCTTTAATCACATGCTCCCATGTTGACTTTTAATGATCAAAAAGTACCTTGTAGCCATTTGAACGGCTGCCAACATCACCCACTACTGAGATAAAATGAAATAATTAACTTGAGCTGATATGCTGAAACACAAGTGTGTTAGTGTGCCTTTGCTGAAATTATGCAAGGGCTTGTGCTAATGGGTAGCAATGGAGATGCATGGAAATGTAACAGCGGGTTGCAAGGAATGTTTATATGTGCAACTCAAGGCAGAGAGTGCTCACAATTTGGCCACTCTTGCTAATTGTTGCTTAATCTACAGTAAATCCAGATACAAGCACGAATGCAGTAGATTAATGGATGCAGGTGGATGGGAGAAAGAATAGAAACGATTATAAATCTGCTACTTTATAATGCCTTATGGTAGGGGTGTCAAGCTCAATTTCATTGAGGGATGCATCAGGGTTCTGTTTGACCTCGAGGGGTGGGGGTAGGCCGTGGCCAGCTCAATGTCACTTGTGTTGGGGCACCTGTGGGGGCCTGGGTGGGACTAGCACCAAGCTCCATTTTTGCTGGCAGAGTCACTGCAGGCCAATCCTTCACTGTTTCCAGGGCAACCCCATAGGCCAGATCTAAGCACCTGTGAGCCAGATGTGGTCCATGGGCCTTGAGTTTGACATCCCTGCCTTATGGTAAGACCACACTTGGAATAATAGAATACTTTATTGGCCAAGTGTGATTGGACACACAACGAAGTTGGCTTGATGTAAATACTCTCAGTGTGCATAAAGAAAAGATACATTCATTAAGAATCAAGAATCATAACGTACAACACTTCATGCTAATAATGGAGTACAATAAGCAATCAAATCATACTAGGAAACAGTCAATATAAATCGTAAGGATACAAGTGACAAAGTTACAGTCCTACAATCACAAGTGGGAGGGGATGGGTGATAAGTAGTGATGAGAAGATTAACAGTAATAGTAGTGCAGACTTTGTAATAATTGAACGGTGTTGAGGGAATTATTTGTTTAGCAGAGTGATGGCATTTGGAAAAAACTGTTCTTGTGTCTAGTTGTTCTGGTGTGCAGTGCTCTATATAATGTCATTTTGAGGGAAGGAGTTGAAACAGTTTATGTCCAGGATGTGAGAGGTCTGTAAATATTTTTACAGCACTCTTTTTGACTCATACAGGTCCTCGATGGAAGGCATGGTTGGTAGTAATTGTTTTTTTCTGCAGTCCTAATTACCTTCTGAACTCTGTGTCTGTCCTGTTGGGTTGCAGAACAAAACCAGACAGTCACAGAGGTGCAGATGATAGACTCAATCATTCCTCTGTAGAACTGGATCAGCAGCTCCTTGGGCAGTTTGAGCTTCCTGAGTTGGCGCAGAAAGAACATTCTTGTTGTGCTTTTTTGATGATGTTTTTGATGTTAGGTGTCCATTTTAGGTCATGTGATATAATAGAACCTAGAAATTTGAAGGTCTCTATTGTTGATATTGTGTTGTCTAGTATTGTAGAAGGTGCTAGTATGGGATGGTTTCTTCTAAAGTTTACCACCATTTCTACGGTTTTGATTGTGTTCAGTTCCAGATTGTTCCGGTTACACCATGAGGCAAAGTTATATAACCTCCCGTCTGTATGCAGATTCGTCGTTGTCTCAAATGAGACCAATCACTGTTGTGTCATCAGCAAACTTCAGTATTTGAACAGTTGGATCATTTGAGATGCAGTCATTGGTATATAGGGAGAAGAGAAGTAGAGATAGCACACTGCCTTGGGGGGGTCCTGTGCTGATGGTACAGGTATCGGATGCGATTCTGCCTAGCTTCACCTGCTGCTTCCTGTCCGTTAGGAAGCTTATGATCCACTTGCCAGCGCGTTCAGGTACTGCTACTTGGTTTAATTTACTTAGAAGAGTGTCTGAAATGATGGTATTGAATCCAGTTTTGGTCTCCACTATATAAAAAAGATGTTGAGACTCTGGAAAGAGTGCAGAGAAGAGCAACAAAGTTAGCAATAGCACGTAGACTTATATACTGCTTTACAGTCCTCTCTAAACAGTTTACAGAATCAGCCTGTCGCCCCCAACAACCTGGGTCCTCATTTTACCCACCTCGGAAGGATTGAAGGCTGAGTCAGCCTTGAGCCTGGTGAGATTCAAACTGCCAAATTGCAAGCAGCCGTCAGGCAGCAGAAGTAGCCTGAAGTACTGCACTCTAACCATTGCGCCACCTTGGCTCCTGATGATGATTAGTGAATTGGAGGCAAATATATATAAAGAATGGTTGCTGGAATTGGGTATGTCTAGTTTGATGCAAAGAAGGACTAGAGGTGACATGGTCACAGTGTTCTGATATCAAAGTTTTTAAGGAGAGATTGGATTTTGTCTGAAATGGTATAGGTTTTTTTTACCTGAGCAGAGGGTTGGACTAGAAGACCACCAAAGTCCCTTCCAACTCTGTTCTCTTCTGTTATAAGGTTTTTTTGGTTTAATTTGTATTTATTGCACATTGTATTGCTTAATGATAGAATTCTCCATTCTATTTTTGATAAGTGTATATAGGTGATCATTCACAATCTTGTCTTTTATACATTTCTGCTTCATTAATTGTTTTTTTCCTTTTTTCGGCCAATCACATATTTCTAGATGGCTTACACGCATAAAACAGCAAAATGTATCTAAACTCATAATAGGCAATGCTTAAACAGAATCATATTGACTAACCCAGTGGCTGCCTTGCCACCCCCAAAAATCTGGCTAAAATATGTGACACCTCTCCCCTATTTTTCATTAACTTTGTTATTGACACTTTTCACTGTAAAGTTCCCTTTTATAATGTGCCTAATGAGATCTTTGAATTATTTAAAACTTCCTGAAATCTGATCTTGGTTTGGAAGTACTTATTGGGATTAGCTGTTTAAATCATGTTCTTTTTTCCTTTTTATAGGTCCTTTTATTCTGTGTAACAGCTGCCTTGTTTATGTTCTTTTTCAGGTATGTTGCCAATACTTTTCTTACTTTTCTGTTAAAAGTTTATTTGAAATGGAAAGTGCTGTGCTTTTATATCTTTGCCCAAACAAAAAAGTTCTTATGCTGAAAGAAAGAAAAATAAACTCCTGAATTATAGTTACATTTCATTGCAAATTTAATTTTCTTGGGATTATATTGTATAATACTATGTGTGAGAAAGTTCAGGAAACATTGGGAGGGTGCCCAGTAAGCAGTTAGTTATTCATTTGCTTTTAAAACAATGAAACATCCATTATATATGACCATTTCCTACTATTGCAATTCCTTAGCCACCTATTCCTAGTTCCAAAACCACTTATGGTTATTAATTTTAACACAGCAGCCAAGAAACAAATGCTCTGAAGAAACATTGGTGATGACACATCACGATGGATATAATGATTTTTTTTTTCTTGGTCTTCCATTTTAAGAGAAATTTTAACAAAGGCATTCTGCTTTTTTTCTAACTTAATTCCCACAAAAAAGAGAACGTTCTAACCCTGAGAATAAAATAATGAGAATTAAAATAACGACAGTCCGTTTGGCCTAGCGCAGAGGTCTCCAATCTGTGGGCCATGGCCCACTACCAGTCCGCAGTCTGTTGGCCACTGGGCCCCATGACTGGCTGGCCAGCATACATGTGCACGCACCCCCCCTTGCTAGCATCACCACAAGCACTGCACGGATGCCACCATCACCGCATGGGCACTACTGACACGAGCACCATGTGGGGCTACTGCCATCACAAGTGCTGCACGGGCTCTATTGTCGTCACGGGTGCTACTGTTGCCGTGCAGGTGCTACCGTCACCACCTCATCTGCATCACATGTGTGCTCACAGCCCCATCCGCACATGCCCATGCACGTATAAAGGCTCTTCCTTGCCCCTCCTGCCACCAAGCCAGAAAGGTTGGGGAACTCTGGTCTAGTGGATAAGGCACCAAGTTAGAAAACAGGAGACCACGCCTTCAAGTCCTGCCTTAGCCATGAAAGACAGATGGCTTGCTTTGGACCAGTCACTCTCTCTCAGCCCAACTCACCTCACAGGGTTGTTGTTGTAGGGCAAATGAGAGGAAGAAAGTATGTTGGATACGTTTGTCACCTTGAGTTTATTTGTAAAACTAATAAAGGCAGGACACAAATGAATCAGTCAAATAATGAGAAAGCTAAAACCCCACTAACAATTAAAACTCTTGTTTGCAACTCTTGTTTGCTATCCTACTTCCATTTATATGAGTTAGCTAAAAATCTTAATACTAAAATAATAAAAAACACTGTTGGGGATTCATATCTTACTAATAACATTTGTCTTGTTTCTGATCCATGGAACCCATAGAACTTAAATATCTGTCTCCCTTAATTTTTTGGAGAGTAAGCAGGTCCATATAGTTAGGTGCTTTTAAAATGCATTTTGCCAAATTAAGTCTGCGGGGAGCCAATACCTTCCTTTACCTCTCCTTTTCCTTTCCAATCCATTATACGTATCTCATATAAAGTGATGTATTATCAGTCTGTTCTTTGAATGCCATTGGGGAGAATTTGTGTAAGATTGATGGGGGAAAAATGCAAAGGAAAGCCAGTGGGAATGAAGGGAGTGGTTATTCATCCTCTTTTTGTCCTAGTTCCCATTGGGTGACACTGGCTCTCAGTCCAACTTGCCTTTTGATGGCAGAATGTGGGAAGAGGGAGCTCTGCATATACTGGCTTAAGATGGAATAGAAATCATCCAGTTAGACGTACATTTTTTAAATGATTGCCTTTTATGCATTTTAGTGTGGCTTTGAAGTCAGCTGGGAAAGATATATAACATTAGGGGTTTGCAGAGAGGAATAATCAAGATGGATGAACCAAATTCTTCTACTTAATGATTGCCATTGTCATGTTTCCATTTTAATCTGTGAATATACCAGGCTTTAAGGGAAAACTGAGCATCACCAGGTCATCATTCTTGCAATGTTGTATAGGTAGGGCCTCATTATTGGATCCCATCCCAGAGCAAAACAATGGTATGAAAAGAAAATGTAATATACTCTCTTCTCCATCCCCAGAGAAACATGTAGTTTAGCCACTACATGTTTGCCCCAAACAAGAGGCAATCCCCTCGCTTCCTAGTTTGAAAACCCTCCACTGTCTTTGTATGACTATATATTAGGCCAGGGGTCTCCAACCTTGGCCCCTGGAAGCCTGGCGGACTTCAACTCCCAGAATTCCACAGCCAGCTTTGCTGGCTGTGGAACTCTGGGAGTTGAAGTCCGCCAGGCTTCCAGGAGCCAAGGTTGGAGACCCCTGTTTTAGGCCAATGTTTCTTGACCTTAGAAATCTTAGGATGTATGTACCTCAACTGTCTGACTGGGAAATTCTGGGAATTGAAGTCCACATATCTTTAGAGTTGTGTGGATTTGCAGTAATTATTCATGCTGGTTTCCTAAAAAAGCAATGGCATGACAAATATTAGAGTATGAGAAGATTTGAGAGGGATATTATTATTTATTGCCCTTCTGCTTTCAACATCAGCATTCTAATAAACAGATGGGCTATCTTCTGCACAGAGGTGCTTTCAAAGATGGTTTGGAAGCTGCAGTTGAGTCACAATGCAATTTTTAATTAGGTAAGGCCACCCTTGGAATCCTGCATCCAGTTTTGGTCACCACAAGTGTAGAAAAGATGTTGAGACTCTAGAAACAGTGCAGAGAAGAGCAACAAAGATGATTAAGGGATTGGAGGCGAAAACATATAAAGAACGGTTGCTGGAATTGGGTATGTCTAGTCTATTAAAAAGAAGGATTAGGGGTGACACAATAGCAGTATTCCGATATCTTGGGATGCCACAAAGAAGAGGGGGTCAAGTAATTCTCCAAAGCACCTAAGGGCAGGACAAGAAGCAATGGGTGGAAACTAATCAATAAGAGAAGCAACCTAGAAATAAGGAGAAATTTCCTGACAGAGCAAATAACCAGTGGAACAACTTGCCTCCAGAAGTTGTAAATGCTCTAACACTGGAAGTTTTTAAGAAGAGATTGGATAACCATTTGTCTGAAATCACATAGGGTTTTCTATCTAAGCAGCGGGTTGAACTAAAAGACCTCCAAGGTCCCTTCCAACTCTGTTCTATTCTAGTACATGTGCAGGAGCGCATGACACAAATGCTATGTATCAAGTCATTGGCTTTCAAGAAGCTTCCACTAGAAAGCAAAACATTGGTTGGAATTTATAATGCTACCCATTTGGAAAACTTTCTTAGATCTAGGACTATATTCTGCAGAATCAACTCCGCTTACTTACTGGCTGATATTCCTTCTTTTTCACATTGTAGTTGGGACCCGGGCAGGGTTCATTTCTGTAGCAATGCTACAGAACTTTGGAACATTGTTGTATTCATAACCTAGCTATATCACTGAGCCAGAGAGCCAATGGCCTTCTTTGAGATTTTGTTCCTGGATTTTTCTATTGTTGACTTTTTGTGGGGATGAGCAGAAAATAAGACCTTCTAAACTAAGTGGCAACTAAGTGAAGCAAATTGAGTAAACCTTTCCTAAACCGACTCATGGGATCCACGAAGAAGAAAAGCAGTCATAATTCTGTCTGCTTTTTTTTTGGCTTGCTTTCCTCTCACTTGGCTTGGTCACAATGATTGCATTGCTCAGAAGTTTGATCTTTGGCTTCTGGCAACTCTTTTTGTGTGTTTGCTTTAAAAACATTTGATGATGCAACTTTAAATCTGCTCTTTAGGCAGCCGGGTGAAAGGCTTAAATGAGCTTTATTTTTTAATTAAAACTAAAACAGAAAATTAAAAATTGTACCAATAATGTATAATCTAATGTGGAATGTATACTGTTTAAAAATAATAAGATAAGGAGAGATCATTCTTTTTTAGAATAAAAACATACAAACAGCAATATGTTGACTAGAATAGAATAGAATAGAATAGAATAGAATGCAGAAAAAATATAGAATAGAATGCAGAAAAAATACAGGATAGGATAGGACAGAACAGAATAGAATCGTTATTGATTTAATCATTTGGCCATATCAAAACTATAAAACTAATACAAATATACAAGTGGATACAAATAAAACAGAAGGACACATCCATAGTAAGTCATCATGTCTTCATTTAACATCCAACCAATTTAAATATTCCACCCTCTTTCAAATAAAGGTATGGTGTTAGTAGTGATCAGCTACTTCGCTCCCTGCAAAGAGTAAGACAGTTTTTTCCTGGGTGCTCCATTATTATTATTTTTTAGTTTTTAAGTAAGAATCTAAATAAGAATCTAAATAAGCAGCTCCTTCTTCAGAGTACAGTTTAGAGTCATATCTTCAACAACTGGTGCTCCACAAATTCAGTCTTTCTTCAAATGGAACTCCAAGAAACCTCCCATGAGGCCTAGTAGTTCAAAATGTGCTCTAGGAAAAGCTCTTCTGTGATATAAAAAGAAAATTAAAAAAAAAAAACAGAAAGTGCAGATAAGACAAAATAGAAAGAAAAATATAAAAGAACATCGTAAAAAAAAGAAATATATAAAGAAATGACTTCTTACCACTGTCTTGTAGTCTTCTTGCGAGGAGTAACTGTGTGGAGCACTTATGTGTAATCTCAAATCATCTCCTTATCTAGACAGGAATTATGAAGGGCCAGTCTGTTTACCAGCTCTTCAATACCACTGCAGTTGTTGGTTCTGAAGTAGAGATGGCTTCAGTTTACCATTTCTTCCTTTGAAGATGAGTCCCTCGTATGGTTAAACTTGGAAGTTAGATTCTTACATCCAATAAGAAATAATAATTGCTTGGCTCTGTAATATCCTACTATGCCAGGCCCAAAATCTTCAGAATTGGAACATTTAATAGCTGAAAGCTTCTACATTTGCAGCTTTTCTAACTTCAAGCCAACTTTTCCCTGGATACCCTTGTTCAACCTTTCACAATATGATGTTTTCCAGTTGCGTTGGACTGCAATGTCTTTCAATCACCAACAAATAGAGCTCAGAAACAGCTTTGCTTCTCTGTGTTTTATTATTCAAAATCAATAGTTACCGAGTTTAATCTGCATGTTAAAACAAATTTAATCTTCAGTTGCAAAGTTCACAGTACTGTTGCTGTAGCCCAACCACCAAGGATGTTTTAGGTCTTATGGGGGACCCTTTTCTCTCCCTTTCCCCAACCATGTATTGAAGGGATCACAAAATCTAGTAGCAACAACATTTTATGACTTTAAAACAACTTTCCCCAGTTTGACAGACTCCAGATGTGTTGGACTACAATTTTCATGGTTCCCACCCAGGATGATCTAAGGCTGTGCTTTCCAACACATCTGGAGGGCATCAGAATAGGGAAGGTTTATCTTGGAGTTTCCATGGACTGTAAAGCAGGAGGATGGCCAGCCATATTAGAATAAGCTTTAGAAGGTCTGGTGAGAAATTAAATAAGATTGCTCGGAGGCAAAGTTGGAGAATATCTGCAGCATTAAATATTGATATGTTGGGAATGAAGAGTATGGCTTTCAACCATGTGGAGGTTTTAGATGTGTCTCATTTCTGTTGATCCATTGCATTTATCTCTATCCAATCTTTCCACATCTCAACCTCTCTGCATATTTTGATTGACTGGAGTAGGGAAAATTTAATAAGCAAAATCTCCCACGAAGACATTCACTCCTTTCCCATCATTTCTGTCTTCACCTTTACTAACTCTTCTTGTTTGCTGAAGCCTGCTGATTTTGATAATTATTTTGTATTTCTTTGGTATCAAAGCTCAGTTCTAACAGTTTACTAATTCTAGCTAGTCTTTATCAGAATTATTCTTTTTTCCCCCCATTTATGGAAGAGAGGCTGGCCAAAGTGATCACTGGGCTTTCTAACACTGTCCTTCATTCTGATCCTTTTCACTCTTTCCTTCATTTATCCTGCCTCCCTTCTTTTTTGGTTTGAGGCCAGTAAACTGTTTTCTTTCTATTTTGAGGAGGGGGCTGACTCCAGAAAACATGTTTATGTGTGATCTTCATTAAAAATGAAGTCTTCATTTGATCAATTTGTTTGCCCTAATATGTATCACGTGTCTCTCCTTTCTTTTTTATTTAAAGTCCTTGAAAGAATAATTCCTTTTCAATTCTCATTTCATCTTTCAATAGATATTCTAATAAATCCGTCCCATTTGGGTTTTTGTGTCAGATAACCTATAGAGCAGGGGTGTCAAACTTGCCATGTCACGTTGCCATCATGTGATGTTTTGCAATATTTTCCCCATTTGTGGAGCTGGGGTAGGTGTGTCCTGTGCATCCAGCCCATGGGCCACCATTTTGGCACCCCTACTATAGCGTCTGCATCAGGTTTGCATTGTTAGTGACTTATGGTGGCCAAGGCAAAGTTCCTATCGTCAGTGTTATTGTGGTTAACTCTATCTGCAGCTTTTGCCATCTTGGTCTCCCAAATGTTACAAGCATATTTGAGTTGCCTTAGTGTTACAAGTACAGCATTTAAATGGTTTGAACCTTATTTATCTCACACAATGTTCTAGTTTCACTGAATGGCTTTGTTCCTTACTCTTTCTTCTTGTCAATAGGCATTCCTCAAGTCTCCTTGTTGGGCCTTGTTATTATTCTCTTTGTACACTTTTCCTTGAATAACTTTGATTTTGTATTCTGAGTTCGATTGCCCCACGTAGGTTGACCCCATTCAGATTTACTCATGTCTGGATGATGCCATGTGGATCTCTCTTTCCACTTGCCTGAACAGGATATCAAGAGTGGATGTGCGCCCATCTTCCAAAAACCGAACGTGGATGAAACAGAGAATATTGTTTTCCACCAATCGTGTTCTTCATTCTCTTCCCCTAAAAAGGGGGTCTGGAACCTTAAACACTCAAAGAGCCATTTGGACCCGTTTCCCACAGAAAAGAAAACACTGGGGGCCACAAAACATGGGTGGGCGTGGCCAACTAAACATCACTTCCACCCAGTCACATGAGACCTCCCCGTCCCATGCCTACCCAGGTTTTGTGGCTCCAGGTGTTTTTTGTGGGAAATGGGTCTCTCTCTCCCTCCCTCCTTCCCTCTCATTTCTGTTTTTTGTGTTTTACCTTCTCAGGCCAGGAGAGGAGTGACTGGGAGGCGAGGGGTGGGGCTAACAGTGGTAGGATGTAAGGGCCAACAGGGAGCCACAGCAGAGGGCCCAAAGAACTGCATGCGGCTCCAGAGCCGTAGGTTGCTGACATCCATCCTAAAAGTTATGCATCTCCCCATTTGCGAGGAACGATAGATTTCTGTACCAAATACTGCCGTTCGTACTATTTTTCTACCTTCCTTATTTTGCTATGAATATTACACCTTTATTATTTGTGTCTACTCTTGGACTAAAGAGTAAGACATGTTAATTATTTGGATCTGATGCTAGAGGCCTCCAGACCCCTCTTCCAAAGAGGGGTTGGTATTATCTTTCCTTATTTTGCTCCTAACTGATTTGTCACCAATCATTACATTGTATGGAATTCAAGAAAGATACCAATGATAAGACTGACCTATATATAAATAACCTGTATTTGGGGATACTCATGTAGTTGAAAGACCATCTGGTGACTCAGGTACCTGGGCATGAGTCACCCTATTATTAGGAAGACATCATTTGCTTGTAGTATAAAGATAGAATAGTTTCTGTAGAATGAAGAGCTTTTTGTCAAACTCATTTCATGGAGGGTTTTATTTGACCTTCGGAGGGCTAGGGTATGGCCGGGAGGGTGGTATGGCCAGAGGGCATGGCTCGATGTCATTTGTCAAGGCTCTGTTTTCAGTCGCGATGGTCTCCATTTTCCGCCACGATGGTCTGCCAGCGAAAATGAAGCTGCGCACGGCACCCCCGAGCTTCATTTCGGCTGGCAGAGGGCTTCAGGAGGCCACTGTGGCTGAAAATGGAGCCCAGGCAGGCCACGCACGGCCCTCCTGAGCTCCGTTTTTGCTGTCTGAGGCACCGCGGGCCAGTCCTTCACTGTTCCCATAGCAGCCCCATGGGCCAGATCGAAGCACCCCATGAGCTGGATCCAGCCCACTGGCCTTGAGTTTAACACTCCTGCTTCAAAGCATACATATCTTTTCTGCCCTCTGAAGTTTTGACGTGTCATAGATATACGGTTCTTTTAAAAATTGCACACTGATGTGCTGTTGGCTCCCTCCCACATATACAGCAAAATCACCTTTCTGGAATCAACTCCAAAGAATCAGACAGCTTCTTGTATATGCTGAATGATTCCAGTAAAAAATTTATAGGCTAAATATTTCATTTTGTTCATGATACGTACTTAACACAAATCCATTGCAACATCACTTTGAGACATCTAGCTTTCTTAAGTTGCATGGACAAGATTAGTTACTATGGCGATAAATCTTTAGTAGTGATTCACAGTGGATGTGTCCGAATTTGTAATAAACACTGGAAAGGGAAGTGTAAAGCTAGAGTTTTCCATGGAAAGGAGTAATTAAAGATGACTTTTTAATGTATGCAAAGAGTGTATGCAAATAAGGATATAAAAAACTTTCATATCGAGCTTAACTAGGTAGTTTATAATTAAATATTTGGATCTTCAGTTTTGCCAATGTTAAATATTGCACCATATTCCAAGATGATTCATTTGAGACAGACTGAAACAGTCAAATCTACTTTTGTAAATATGAGTTCTTGTTTTACTCATTTCGGATTTGCTCTCTGACTAATGAGTTTTTATAATTCTCATGGAATTTGAGATTGGGGGCCCATTTCATAAGACATTTTAATTAATAATTCCCCCCCCTCCTTTCCCTTATCCTGATATCCTACTATTTTTGCAGGGAGTGTTTTAATGAAATATGAGCCAAAGCAGTTAAATAGGACCAAATAACCTGTGGTTCAGGTAACACAATCTTTTATTCTCTTTTGTTTTCAAAACCACAATATCTACACAGTCATCTTTCACCCTAGACGTTCTGTAGTCTCCCCCCTTCTCACTTAGCTCTGAACACTTAGGCTTACTTTTAAAAAAAGAAACAAAAAGGAAGATTTAGTGGTTCAGGTACTTTTTAACACATTTTTTTTCTTCTACCAAGGACGTTTTAATTATTCAAGTTGTATTTCTCTTCCAGACTGGTACAACAATGTCTTTCCTTTGTAGCGTGGAGTGTGTGTAGTGTGAAAAATTATTGGCCTAGGTCAGGGGTATCAAACTCGAATTCATTGCAGGCCGCATCGGGGTTGTGCTTGACCTTGGGGGGGGGCAGGTTGTGTGTGTGTATGTGTGGCCAGCTTGATGTCACTTGTGTCGGGGTGCCTGTGGTGGCTGGAGCACTCTGTCAGCAAAAATGGGCTGCCAAGCTCCGTTTCCGGCTGTGATGGCCTCCTGCAACCCTCTGCCAGTGAAAATGGATCCCGGGAAGGCCACACACATTCCTCCCGAGCTCCGTTTGCACTGGCAAGGCACTGCAGGCCAGTCCTTCACTTTTTCCAGGGTGGCCCCATGGGCCAGATCTAAGTACCTGTGGGCCGAATCTGGCCCACGGACTTTAAGTTTGACACCCCTGGCCAAGGGTGTTGTAAGAATAAACTTTGTTTCTTTAAGATCATGGCTGATAGTCAGATTACTCTCATGTAGTGTAAGAGATTGTGCTGATTTTTTAAAAAAGGTAACAAACTGGTGGCACCTCAAAATGTTGGCAATGTGATGTGTTAAGTAAGCATAAACACCTAAATGGAAGATTAAAAATGTGTGTGTATGTGTATGTTTTCTTATGCTTTCACGGGTATTTATATACATGGTATTTGGGTTTCTTCAGGTATTTTCCCACGTCTTAATATTTGTGCTTTTATTTAAGCGACGTTTCGGCAGAATCTCATCTGCCATCCTCAGGCTTGTGTATTGGGTTCTTTTTAATCTTGTGTGTCAGGCTTGGCAAAAAACAGCTGCCAAACTTGACACACAAGATTAAAAAGAACCCAATACACAAGCCTGAGGATGGCAGATGAGATTCTGCCGAAACGTCACGATGATAAAAGCACAAGTGGGAAAATACCTGAAGAAACCTAAATACCATACCCACACACACAATATATATATATATAAAATAAATATCAGCAATATGATGTATGGTAAGAAAACAAACACCCACCTATCAGCAATGTGATGTTTATTAAATAAACATAAACCCAGACAAATAGAAGAGAAAAATAGAACGTCAATAAAACAAATAGGAAACTATAAGAAAGAAAGGAAAGACTATAGGAAACAAGTGTGCCCAAGTGTGACTAGACACACAAGGAATTTGTCTCCAGTGCATAAGCTCTCAGTGTACATACAAGCAATATATGAGCTTTCAATTTTTTTTCCTTTCAATCCCAGCAGTTTAAGAAAGGAAGCAGCTGCTATAGACAGATCATGTTCTTACATTCCAGAATTTCTGCCATTTCGTAAGAAAAACATTTTCACAGAGTTTTTTTTTAAAATTATTATTATTCTGCCTCCTTTAAAAAGCAAACCCTGCAACTGACAAAGATGAGGCCAAATCAGGCCAGACCAAACATGGTTGTGATGCAGCTGTGAAGGGCCTACAGAACCAAATCCCAGAGTATAGAGGGCCATAAAGCAGAAGTTTGGGGCCAAATATTCTTCAAGTTCCTTCCAACATTATGAGCCTGATTTTGTACTCAAGTTATATTTGTCTTGTGAGAATTTCGTCAGAGAGGACACATAAGCTAGGAAACAGCAGCATTCTTTGAAAGAACTCCAAGGAGAATGATCAACAAGCTGAAATAACTTTTTTACTAATAATCTAAATCATAAACCCAGCTGAAAGCATCTCCGTGCTAGATTTTCCAGAAATACTTTTAAAATAAGAGGCAGATGGATTTGAAACTGAAGTGCTGTAAAAAAGTATATAATATTCTTCTATTCCATTCTATTAAGGTTTTTTAAAATGCACAGTAGCAGTTACATGCTGTAAGAAAACAACCTCTAAATGTCAATTGTTTGATATTAGGGCCACGGCAGAGAAAGTGGAAGCTTATTGAATTAGAGTTTGCATAATAATGTACTAAAAATGGATCTCGGCCTGGAAATATCAAAGATGCTTCGCACTCACATAGCTGATGGAATTACTGCGGCAAGTTAAATTTCATCCAGTTTCCCTTTAGCAATCTTTGTGGAATTCTAAATTGATGTATGATGGTAAAAGGAGACCTGCACACATTTCCAGCCTGTCTTCTCACCATGGAATTGGCAAAAGGCAGCAGACAAACTAAATGCACTGTCTAGGTCAGGGGTGGGCAGCTATGGCTCCTTGACGACCTGTGAACTTCAACTCCCAGAATTCCTGAGCAGCTGTCACACAGCCAATCAAACAATCCAAAACCAGACCCTAACTCAGAAGGATCTGAACAGACAACACTAATTTACATCACACAGATGGTACTTAAAACCAAAGACCATGCCTCCATAACAGCCAATCGACAATCAGACCATGCTGCAGAAGTAATAAACAGCAACAACAAATCAATGCCACATGCATAGAGAAGAGAGAATGTTACTAACATTCTGTCTACAATGCTGGGCAAATCATTATAGCTCATTTTTCTTAGATCAGTGGTTTGATGCTGTCACAGAGGTTTCAAGTTCATGTTTATGAATTACATTTACATTATCTGCTAGTTCAGGTTCCCTGGAGGAGGGCAGCATGCAAAAAAATAGTAACACAAACACTGCCTTTAAATAACTGCAGCATTTGCACTCAGAACATAGGATGCAGTTTTCTCAAGTGACCAAAAATACTAAACAGTGAGTTTCAGTCCTGCCTTAGGCTTAAAAAGCCAACTAGGTGGGTTTGGCCCAATCACCAGGAGATGGTGAGTTCTAATTACACCATAGTCATGAAAGCTGGCTGAATGACTTTGGGCCAGTCACTATCAAATAGTGAGTACTAATTTCACCTTAGGCATTAAAGCTAGGTGGGTGACTTTGTACCAATCATCACAAAACTATGAGTTCTAGTCTGCCTTAGGTATTAAAGCTGGCTGGATGACTTTGGGCCAATCACCAGGAGATGGTGAATTCTAGACCCACCTTAGGTATTAACCCTGGCTAGGTAACTTTGGGCCAGTCCTTCTCTCTCAGCCCCCTCAACCCACCTCACACAATTGTTGTTGTGGGAAAAAAAAACAGAAAGAGGAAGGTGTATTAAATCTGTTTACTGCCTTGAGTTATTTATAAAATAATAAAAGTTGGGATAAAAAAACAACAACACACTGTCAGAAAGAAATGTAGCTTCCTCCTTGTTTGGGAGAGACACACTCCTGAAGCTAACTGTACCTTGCTGGCCTGCATGGCTTTCATTTCCCTAGATAAAGTACATAGTAATGTTGTCAGAGAGGAAATCAGGGCTGCAGACAAGCAAGTCCTGAATTACAAGCAAGCTCCTCCATTCCCCCAACCATTATCTCTTGACTTGAAACAGCAGTTGCATTTCCAATTGGCGGCTGATTCTCTGCATCTCAGGAAGGTGTTTGCTTGCAAGGTGAGCTGGCAGTAACAGGAGAAGTTTTTAAAGGCTAAAGTTTCAGGTGTCTCTGTACATAGCCATCCCGAGAAGAATGAGCGGGGCTACTTTCCTTTTAAGATTCCCTCTTGCCAGTCACAAAGCCCTTTTGTCCTTTAGTGCATTTATGTGAACCGGCCTTTGGCTGTTAATCATGTATCTGTCATCCCCAGATACAAAATAATAGCCCTAGGGGGGGAAGGAGAAATAGCTGGTTTGGTTCTCAGGCCTCTGAGGACAAGTTGCTTGGGGCTACAGCAGACCTCTGTGTCCCAGTTGCCTGGAATGGTTAGGACTGGGTCACCAACGAGACACATTCCTGTTCCTGAACTCTGCTGAGAACATGGCTGATATTACAAGGGTGATGATGGAAAGCATTTGAATTGTACAGATTTGGTTTCTTTCTTTGCTCTCGGTGGCAATGCTACAGTTTAAAAACTGGAAGTTCCCTATATGTGAAATGTCTGGAAACCTTTTAAATTAAATATCCAGTGTTGCTTTTTCGGCTTCCCTTTCATATCCAAGTTCCCATAGGGAAAACCCAATCAGAATTGTTGAAATTTCTGCTTGAAATTTTGCTGTAACGTTTCTCCCCTTCTGTAATTTAATCACATCTTCTAATATCCTCTCATTAAAGTAGACACATCTTGCCTTAGTGTGGCAGTTCTGTACTGGTATCCAGTTTCATGAATTGGGATCCTCGGGTGTGCTTATTTGAGAACGTACCTCAATAAATTAAAACACAACCTACTTATATGTAAATTTGCCTGAGCTCCAGATGTATGTTTATTAAACCATAATTTCCCAGTGTAGTGTGTTTCTAGTATGTGTTAGCACTGCAATTTTTAGTATGGAAATACTAGAATAGTATTATTGTAATAATAGGCCAGGGGTGTGAAACTCACAGCATCACAGCATTGTCACATAACCTAATGGGACTTTCCCCCCCTTCGCTAAACCAGACATGGGTGTGGCCAGTGCGAAATACCTCTGACCCGTGGGCCGCAAGTGTGACAGCCCTGCAATAGACCATGGCTTTATTACAAATAGTCCTCAACTTAGAATAGAATAGAATTCTTTTGTTGGCCAAGTGTGATTAGTCACACAAGGAACTTGTCTTGGTGCAAATGCTCTCAGTGTACATAAAAGAAAAGATACATTTGTCAAGAATCATCAGGAGTGTTAAGCCTGGGTTTCCCAACCAGGGTTAAGGAGACAAGCTAAACAGAATGTGCAGCGTTAGTCAGATAGGCACACAGATAAATGAGTGAGATAAGCTTGTATGTTTGTTAACATACAGTAAAAATAACAGATACGCTTGTGCTATCAAAAGATAGTTTATTCCATTTAGAGTTTATAGCATAGTCAAAATAACAGTCCATTAGTCATGTATCATTTTAGTCAGTCCATTCAAGGATATTCATTTAGCAAAGTCCGTGTAGAATATCCAATGTCAGTTCACTTACAATAAATCAGTCCTTTAATTCTCTCCCATTCCAGTAGGGAAAAACACAGTCTTCATCCAGTAATTAGGGATCATCAAGCCAGAGAGAGCAAGCTGACATTCCTTGTTTCTTTTATGGTGCTTTCACAACCACTCCCTTAATTACATTCCTACAGTTAAAGTTGCAGACACTTTAACTAACAAACTATGATAACATATTTATTATTTTACCTAAACCAATTAGGGTAAACAATGTTATCCCTTACAAGGTACAACACTTAATAATAGTCAGAGTATAATAAGCAATCAAATCATACCAGGAGACAGTCAATATAGATTGTAAGGATACAGGCGACAAAGTTAGAGTCATACAGTCACAAGTGGGAGGAGATGGGTGATAAGGAGTGATGAGAAGATTAACAGAAATAGTAGTGCACACTTTGTAAATAGTTGGACCAAGTGTTGAGGAAATTATTTGTTTAGTAGAGTGCTAGTTGTTCTGGTGTGCAGGGCTCTATAGCGTCGTTTTGAGGGTAGGAGTTGAAACAGTTTAGGTCCAGGATGTGAGGGGTCTGTAAATATTTTCACAGCCCTCTTTTTGACTCATGTAGTATACAGGTCCTCAATGGAAGGGAGGTTGGTATTAATTGTTTTTTTCTGCAGTCCTAATTCCTCTCTGAACTCTGTGTCTGTCCTGTTGGATTGCAGAACCAAACCAGACAGTGATAGAGATGCAGATGACAGACTCAATCATTCCTCTGTAGAACTGGATCAGCATCTCCTTGGGAAGTTTGAGCTTTCTGAGTTGGCGTATAAATAACATTCTTTGTTGCTTGTTCTTTGTTACAACTGTTACAGCTTACAACTGTTTGTTTGGTAAATGTTTGAAGTTACAATGGCACTGAAAAAAGTGACTTAGACCATTTGTCACACTTATGACCCTTGCAGGATCCCCATGGTCTCGTGATCAAAATTTGGGCGCTTAGCAACTGACTCATGTTTATGATGGTTGCAGTTTCCCAAGGTCATGTGATCCCCTTTTGCAACCTTCTGACAAGCAAAGTCAATGGGGAAGCCAGATTCAACAACCATGTTACTAACTTAAGTGTAGTGATTCACTTAACAACTGTGGCAAGAAAAGTCTTAAAATGGGGCAAAACTTGCTTAACAACTTTCTTGCTTAACAATAGAAATTTTAGACTCAATTATGATCGTAAATTGAGGATTACATGTACATCTGTCATAGTATGCTTAATCCAGCTTAGTCCAGGATTCAGCCTAATGTCCAAAGTGCTTAAAAAACTATATCATATATAATATCACTGTCTTTCAGCAACACTAATTGCCGGTACTCATGCCATTTTAAATTTACTGAAAGACAAAAGCTTTCTTTATCTTCTTCATATAACATATTTCTTTCAAAACATTTTATTACAAAATTTGGCCATCATGATTTTGAAGTTCACATTAAAAGATAGGATATATATATATAAAAAAATCAAACATCACCCAGAATAACTGAGTAGAGACATGGGCAGCATACAAATTTAATTAGATAAATAAATAAAATGCACATAGCTGTCTTCATGTTCATTTAGACCATTAATTCAAATGTGTGTATTTCATAACAACAAAATGTGAGTTCTACCTAAATTTTAGATGCCACCTATTTTTGTTATGCAGTTATCTTGGAAATACAGTTTAAATCCACAGGTTTGCACATGTTTCAGAAAGCATTTGCAGGTTTTAAAAGATTACTAGAAATTAGTATTTTTGAAATATGTAGTATTTCAGGGCTGCTGCTAAATACCTAGGATTCTGTTCCAGTGAACCAACCTGTAAAACCCAGGGACGGAAAAGAACAGCTATTTTGTGGTTAGATGTTTGTGGTTTCCTCTTTGGGCGTCTTGCCATGAGATAAGTACAGTGCAAGATTATTGGAGGGTGAATTCTATGAAAACAGCTAGTGATACGAAGCAGACTGTTTCCCACACATCTTCAAATTTGCCAAGTGATTAATGGCCATCTTTTCCATTGCTTTCTCCCCACCTCTTGTTCCCATGCTGACATGTTGAGAGGTATCAGTAGGTTTATTACAGCAACTAACCTTGCTATAATATTGGGGCGGGGGAGTCTTAAGTACATTTATAATGTACCCCACCCTAAAAGCCCTCAGGAATACCGGATGACACACAGTAAAATGTAGTGCTCCTCCTCCCCAGTCAAAAACAACCTCAAGTATGCAAGTCTCTTAACCCTTTCAGAAGGTTCCAAGCTTAGTTTTAGGAGGATTAAACTAGAAACTCTCTAAATCAGGGGCCCCTGACCTGGGAGCCACAGGCTACTACCGGGCCACGGCCTGTTCGAAACCGGGTCGTAGGAAAAATGTTTCAGTCGTGCAGGTGGAGGGTGCC
Organism: Hydrophis major; assembly: GCA_033807585.1. NCBI lineage: Eukaryota > Metazoa > Chordata > Lepidosauria > Squamata > Elapidae > Hydrophis > Hydrophis major. The sequence continues at coordinate 135,478,903 of CM066332.1, read as the reverse complement.
TGAGCTCGCTCGTGAAACTCTGTTCACGTGTGTGAGTGGAGCTTTGCACACAAGCTCATGTGTGAAGCTCGATTCATGCGAGTGGAGGGTGTGCGTGACCAGCGCTCGCACAGCTGGAGTGGTGTGTGTGCACCAGGGCATCTGCCACTCTCACCCTCCACGCTGGGCTGAGCAGGGCTGCCCAGCTGGAAAGATTGGGCACCACTGCTCTAAATGAATGAAATGAACGCAAGTTCAGTTTTTATATTTTCACTATACTAACTGTTAGAAGTCTAGCACACAGAGTATCACTAAGTAGAAACTTGTCAGTTGATACCATGTCAAGAGCAAAATTATACCAAAGTGTTGTGATGTACTGTAGTTTCCAATGCTTTTTAGAGATATAAGGTGAGACATCCTTTAAAAAGATCCTGGTATATATGTCAGAACAAAGGAACCTTGTGAGTTGGCAATATATATATTATATACTGTATATTATATATGTGTGTGTGTGTATCTTTGGTTATTCGGGGTTTTCTCCCATGTAAAATTGGAAGTATCTTGGCAACGTTTCGACGAAATCTCATTTGTCATCTTCAGGCTTGTGTCTTCGGCTTTGTGTTTCTCGGAGAAGAACAAACACAATATAGAAGCCTGATGATGGCAGATGAGATTCTGCCGAAACGTTGCTACAACTTTAAAAGCACAACTACAATGACGTGGGAAAATACCTGAACAAAGCTGAATACCATACACACACACACATATATATATCTTTGTATTAAAAAGCCTTCTCTAAAGTTCTCTATGTTTAAAACGGTCCAGCCCAAGATACTATTGGCTTATTCAGATGTTGTCTATATAAAACCTCTGATTGTGGTGAGACTTGGGGCAGAAGTGATGTTTGTGGCTCTGGAATCCAGGTTTGTGTTGCGTTGTTTGTAAAGTAGGGGGATTAGTCCCATGACAGCGGGAAAGGGCTTAACAACCATTTTATCAGCCTTCCAGGGACTGCTGTGCATTTTGTGTTTTTTCAGCAGGGAAGCAGCAGCAACAAGATTTTAGTTCCTGCCAACCCTTTCACAAAATAGAGACTAGACTGTTGACTTTAAGCTACACAGCTAAATAGCAAGGGAAAGTCTGGTTTCTAGATTTTATTTTAAATTTCATTTCCATCGCCACTTTATTAAGTTATATGTGTGTTGTAATGTCTGACATTTTTTCTTCAGTCCCCTGATGGTTTGCTGTTTGAAGACAGAAATGAGATCTTCGTTCAAGATAAACTAATGCTGTGGTTACACAAAACATTGGATAGTTTATATAGCAGAAGCTTTACCCGGCCTTTAGTGCAACCTGTTTTACTCTGTGAGGATCAGAAAGCAATTTGTGTGTGTGTGTGTGTAAAAGATTTTCTTTGCGAGGATGCCAATTCATTTATTCGTGAATGTTACACAGCCCACCTAGTCCCTCGTTTATTCTTCTGAGATATAAATGGATCCAGCAAAAGCTGGTTGTCTTCCTTCCATGCAGCTATACTTTTTTTTGAATCTGGATGTGCTAAAAATATGGTTTTCATTTCTTCTCCAGAATGTTCTTTTACAATTGACTATATATATATTGACTATAAAGGGATAGCTGGAATGAAAATCTCAACAGTTCACTAGTCTGCAGTGACTTCATTGGAATTTCCTTGCTTCTGCCGAGTGAAGATGAATGTTCATGCTTAAGATGCTTGGCTTGGAATTCAGTTCGATATCAAGCAATGCTGTCTGTAATTTGATTCATTTTGCCAGGAATTTATATCTTGAATTGGAAACATCACAAGTGGCCATATATATTGTCTTGGTGGTCTAGTATAAATTTACAGCATGTAGAGTCTGTAGGAAAAAGGGCCTTGTTGGGGTTCCAGCTGGATCTAAGCACATCCATCCATCTCTCTCTCTCTCTCTCTCTCCCCCTCCCTCCCTCCCTCCCTCTCTCTCTCTCTCTTTGACTAACTGACTATCCCTCTTTCTCTCCCTCCCTCCCCTCCCTTTGTCTCTCTCATCTATACCTATCAATCATCTACTTATCTACTTATCTACCTACCTATCTACCTATCATAACTACCCATCAGTATAGACATTTATTGGATTCGGCAGCTAGTAAATTTACATAAAGTAAATTCAAATAAAGTAAAATAAAAAGATAAGTGGATGCATGGATGGATAAACAAACAGATGGATAGATACAGTAAGCTGTCCTATAAGATTAGGCCTGCATGAACTGCTAAGTTAACAAATTCTATTTAGAATTGCAATATTACAAATCTAAACAACCAAAAGTAAACAGATATAAACATCTATAGCTATTGAAGCACTTAAGGAAAATGTGAAAAGATAAAATATAAACATTGTATTATTTCATTGCTTCTCCTTTTTAAATTTAAATGTGATTTACACAATAGAAACAACTACTCTCAGATAATTCAGGTTGCTTGAATCTTTACATCTTTTGAAATGTAGCTCCACCTACACAAAGTTTCCTAAGTATATTATACGGTTGATTGCTGATTGCATAACTCTTACTGAAATTCCAATATCTCAGTTGTCTCATTGATACTCTTTCTGAATTTTGACATTAATTTGTAACTGAATCAGTGCTCTTTCAAAAGATTTTGCCTGTTATGTTAGGCTGCACTATCGCACAATAAATTGATATATGTTATCCATGTGATAGTGTTTATCTCTGAGGGTTAACTCTTCCCGTGTTTACAACGTAAACAGTAGGTTTTCTTTCTCTCATGAGTAATTTGGCCTCCCAGTGTGTTTCACAGGAGAAAATCGGCAGTGAATTGTGTCTGTGTGCTTTCTCAATTACTGAAGTGTCTAGCAAGTAATTGCAAAGGTTTCCAGTGAAGGAGCTCTGTCTCTTACATGGTTGATGTGAGGGTAAAGGTTGTGACCTTTAGGGTTGAGGAGATTGTGGTGTGTGTAACAGGGGAGTGGTCTTATCAGCTAGTTCCATTCAACATGTACTTTCCCATTGAGGCTGCAACGCCAGTAAACACTGGTTATGGGGATGTTAATGTTATCAGTGGGGTTTCTTTGTTTTTGTCACTTGTGAGGATCTGGGCTTGAGCGTAATTCTTCCAAATCCCTTTTTTTGACATTGGCTTTTTTGAATGCCTGTGTGGCACTGGAGGATTGGGTTGTGGTAAAACAGCATCACTTAATGTTTGATTGATTGTCTCCATTGAAGCTGGATTCCAGCTGTCTTCTTGTGGGGACAGAGTAGCAGAGCCAGACTTCTCAAAGTTGTTGTTTGTGTTCTGACCCAGGCTTCGTCAGACTTAATAAAATACAAACTGAATTTGAAAGTAAAACCTTTTTTTAATGCGACGCTGGGAATTACTTGCATTCCCAGCCAAAACTACTTATACACAGTTCCTCCAGATAAGAGCACACTTTTGAGTGCTGCAGATTGCTTGCTAACAGACATCCAATTAAGGCTTAACATAAACCAACCCAAAAACCCAGAAAAAAACCCGACCAGACTACAGAGCTTCACGAAGGACTCGGAAATTACTGAACTGCTTTGCAGAAAGCAAAGCTTCGTCACTGAGGACTGACTTTTATCCCTTATGGGAGGGTCAATCACCTCCCAGCCTTATTCCCGAGTCGGCCCTTCTGCTTCAGTTGCTCTTGCCTTCTAGCAGCTCTGCGCACACGCACACTGGGAGCAGGCTCCCCTTGTTCCTCTGCCTTGCTGCTGCCAGACTCTGAAAGCTCCAGAGGCAGCATCCCACTCCCAAATGGTCCTGGCCCCATCCCTGCATCAGATGCAGGATCCTCGTCAAGTCCTCGCCAGACTCCCTAACTGATTCCCTTTCGTCCTCCCTGTCTGATATCTTTCCACACCGGCTGCCAGCGAACCACAACAGTTTGCTTTTGGTTTTTTTCCAAAAGGCAACTGGACTAGATTATAAAATACAAATTCAACACACAAATAGTTTGTCGCGAAAGTGACTGCCTGTGAAGAAGGTTCCTGGATTGGAGCTGAAAGGCGAAAACGGAAGGGGTATGCTCCGTCCCATGATTGGGTCGACCAGATTGTCCTGGTGGACTGGTCTCATGGGAAAAAGACTCAACTGGACTAGAAGCTCCCCTTCCTTTGAGAAAGAAAACATTTCGCTTCTCATCCAAAAAGCTTCATCAGTTCTGAACTGATGAAGCTTTCTGGATGAGAAGCGAAACGTCATCTTCTTTTTCAAAGGGGGGAAAAAACAAACAAACTTTAGCCCAGTTGCCTTTTGAAAAAGCACTTTTGAGACAACCATGACCTGGATGACTGAGAATCTCCATTAGATAGTAGAACAAGATGGAGAAAAATAACCAGATGCTAATGAAAATATTCTTTTTTTTTCTGACTGGCGAACTTTTTTTGTTAAAAAAAGAGAGAGGATACAGGTCGTCCTCGACATACAACAGTTCATTTAGTAACCGTTCAAAGCTACAACGACACTGAAAAGAGTGACTGAAGACCTTTTTTCACGCTTACAACCATTGCAGCGTCCCCATAGTCATGTGATCATAATTCAGACACTTGGGAACTGACTCACATTTATGATGGTTGCAGTGTCCCGGGTGGTCAACCCTGAAACTGACCCGACCGGAGCCATCTTGGAGCTTCAATGTTGCCATACTGGAGCTGAGGGGTGTGGGAGGGAATAGAGATAGCTGGGCTTTTGTAGCCAAAATAAAATAAAATCTTGGGAACCAAGGACGTTTCCACACCTGGTCAGAGGAAGGAGGAGTGATGTCTCCAGGCAACCAGACAGTGTCTTGATTGGACCATGTGACTGATAGTTTGGGGAGGGGGCAAAACTTTTTAAAAAATTAGGGGAAAATCACGGGAACCTTCAGAGTCAGTTTTCACCAGAACTGTTCCATTATGATATATCCAATAAAACTACTATTTGAGGAATCTACCTGCCTCGGAGTTCTGTTTGCTGTTACTTGGAACCCTGACACTGGGGTCATGTGATCAACTTTTGCAACCTTCTGACAAGCAAAAACACAACTGTGTTACTAACTTTTAACACCTTGCCATGATTCCTTTAACAACTGTGGCAAGAAAAGTTGTAAATGAGGTGAAAATCACTGCACAAATGTTTCATTTAACAACAGAAATTTTGGGCTCAGTTGCAGTCGTACACCGAGGACTAGCTGTAATGGACCGATTTGGATTGCATTACCCGTTATAATGACTTGCATTCTTTTCGGTCAGATTTTGCAAGATTATCTTTACCATTCTTGGTAGGTTGAGTGGAAATGGTCTGGAGTTATATCCTGAAAAGTAAAATCTTTGGGGACATTTCTCGCCAAAAGTCTACTCTACTCACTGGAGGAGAGATCTGAATAATACCGCAAAGCTGTCCTGAGGACACTGTGTCATTATCAAAGTTGAATTACATTTCTTTTCCCAGTCCCAGTTCATTTCTGAATGTGAGATGAGCACAAGCTGTCATTTTGTTTTCCACGGGCAATAAAATTTTCCAAGCTGCCTAGGGCTTTTTTTTCATGAGAGCTTTCTCTTATACTATCCTTTTAAATTATCCTCAATATTTAAAAAAAGAAACAAAAAATAATATCAAAGTCATTTTTGTACCACTACTTTTAAGTTTCTCATTTTAAAATATGTACACCTTTTGCTAGTGAAATAATAAAATGGGTTACTTCAAGACAATTGAAGATATATGATGGTAGACAGATATATTTTGTTATTAAAGTAATAATGTAATAAGTATATTGTCAGGAGTGCTGTTTCCAAAGGACGTTCCTAAATATAGCTGCTCACTTATTCAGAAATTAAAATGTCCACTTAGAAACAGACCCCTATTCACATGTCACAGATGATTTGTAACATCCCAATCCATGTTACGAATCTCTTCGTTATTCTCAGCATCTCAGATATAAAATTTGCAAAAATAAAATAATGGTGTTATGATACACCCCTACTTGAGAATCCTATAACTTTGAAGAAACAAGGTTGAGAACCAGCACAGTGTAGTGATGTTTGAGGCTTGAGGTTGGTTCGGATCCATTCACAGCCAAAAAAAATAACTTTATTTTGTTCATCCTAATCAACCTGACAGGGCTGTTGTGAGGATAAAAGTTGCAAGAGACACATATTAGCTACTCTGAATTCTTTAAGAAAAGGAGGCCGGGATACAGGTGTAATAAATAGTACTGATAGAAGGGAATATTTGTAACTCAGGGTTGAATTATAGAGCTCTTGGCACGCTCTGAATTTGGGTGTTCTCTTGCAGACATTTCATTACCAGACTAGGTAACATCATCAGTACTAGTAGGGAATGGGATTTGCTCTCATTTTATATAGCAGTGGCTTGCCCTGTCAGCATTGGTAGTGATTGATCAAGAAACTACCAATTCAGACAAACAAGCTAAACAATAAACAGCCACCCAGTCAAGGAACTACAAAAACCACTCCTACCAACGCTGGTGGGACACACATACACCCATTACACTTTTCAACATGCATGATGGTTTTCTCCAAAAAGGGATATATTTCTCATATTTCATCACAAGCATAGCGAGAGGATTATTTTCTCTGTCAGTTTCCACATCTGTTTGGAGCTGTGTCCCATAGCATACCATATTCTTTGGTTTATTAAATATTTTCATTTCTTGTGTTTTATATTATTAAAATAATTTTCTTTTGATCTGAAGACTCCAAAAGCCATCAACAGTTTAAAAAAAAAAAAAAACCTCTCAAAGAAAAAAACAAGCATGGCAAAGATTTAAAATCCACAGGAAGGAAGCTAGTGTGTCAGAATTTCATGCAGCCACAGGCCATTATAGCTGGGAATTATGTCTTACATAGTTAGAGGGTTCAGTTTAGGCAAATCTCACCTAGGATAAACACAGTTCTTTCACAAGCACAGAAGCTTTGCATGGAACCAAGATTACAGTTTGCTTTTTGCTAACTTCAGGGGCAAGAGGTGAATGCCATGTTGGATGGTTGATCTTGTTCTCATCCCCGGCAGAGGTGGTCATTCAGCAGATTCTGACCAGTTCTGGAGAACCGGTAGCAGAAATTTTGAGTAGTTCAGAGAACTGGCAAATACCACCTGTGACTGGCCCAGCCCCCATCTATTCTCCGCCTCCCGAGTTCCAGCTGATTGGCTGGGTCTTCTTTGGTTGCCCTGCACAGGAGAACGGAGCTGGAAAGCAGGTTAGTGAGGAAGGGAGGGAATGGAGATTTTGCAGTCACCTTCCCCTGCCACGCCCTCCAAGCCACGCCTTCCAAGCCAAGCCACGCCTATCAAGCCAAAGCCACAGAACCAGTAGGAAACTTTTTTTGAATCCCACCATTGATTCCTAGTTCCTGGCCTCTGTAAATGCTCCCTTGGTATCTTTCTTCAATGCATTTGTCTGTTAGCTAACTAAATCAGCTTTAAAGTGCTTCAATCTTGAATGGAAAACCATGTCTGAAGGATGTTTTTCACCCAGGCATATTTTTCATATTTGATAGGTAATTTCGGAAAAACAAATTGTCCCCCAGTGGAAGAACGATATTTTCAAACAAAAAATAAACCACAGTAAAATGTGAAACAATCCCTCTTCCTTTTCTACCTTTATCTTCAGGATTCTGTTTCTACTTCCCGGTTTGTGTCTTGGTCTACTTGGTCTCTTGGTTTCTTTCCAAATCTTTTTTTTTTTTTAAAAAAAGGTGCCAAGATGGATTGTATTTTGAAAGGCTCTTAATTCGTCCTCTTCTACGATTTTTTTTTTTTTTTTCATTGAAAGAAGGACCTGGAAAAGCCAAGCAAATCACTTTTGACTGATTATTTCCTGGTTCTTGCAATCGATGGTTTGTTTTGTCAGACATGTTTATATAGGAACGACAGGAAGGAATTGGATCTATTTTATGTCACAATCATTTTCACTGCAAGTGCAAAGAGTTAAGAAGGTTGCAGTGACCGTCAGAAAGTGAAAGACAGCTCTTATTTGATGTTTCTTAATTTGAGGAAGTTTGTAAACAATGTCATGCATGCCTCCCATCTATAAAGGTACTACAGTAGCAATACTTTTATATCCCGAAATGGCTGTGTGATAAGCCTGTTTTTAGCCAGAGAGTCTTGCTGACTCTTCATGCATCCGTACAGATCCGACTCGGGTTAGGCTTCAAAAAATTTAGCAACCAGTTCTCTGCCCAGTTGCTGGTTGGGTATGGCCACAATGGGCATGGCGTAGTCGGCCTTCTGCACTATGGGGGAGGTGTTTTCACCTTCCCCGGGCTCCGGAGGCTTTCCTCAAGTCTCCGGGAGGGCGAAAACTGCCTCCCCGGGCTCCAGAGGCCCCCTGGAGGCCAGAAACCGGCCTGTTTCCGGCTTCCGGAGCCTCCAGGAGGCCCATTTTTTGCTCTCTCCAAGCTTCCGCTCAGGCCCTGTGCTTACTTGGGATCCAAAACGGGCCATGGGGAGACTCCTGGGAGGGGGGGGGAAGGGCGGGGCTAGCCAGTTGTTGCAACTACCAGTTCAGTGAACCCGATGTAAAATTAACCTCTGGTTAGCCTGAACTGGTGCGAACCGGCAGCAGCCCACCCCTGACCCCATTTCTGAATGTCCACAATGTAGGTCCAAAATGTCAACAGTTGACTTTCATGTTATTTAATTGAGATGGTTGATGAACTCTGACATTGCTTTTTAATTTGCACCTCTTCCGCTGAACATAAGGAACGCTTGCCCGATCTTGAAAGCATTCTACAATATACCTTTAGATGTCCTTAGTTTGTCCTTGTTTATTTAGAAAATTTAAATGCTGTGGCCTACTTCTTTAGCCACACACTCTTTGCCGCAGAACAAGTCTTTGTTATTAATTACAGTAAAAAGAGTTCCGGCAGGTAAAACTGAAATGTTTTCGAAGACATCGAACAGTACCAAAGCATCACAAAAAGTTCTCTCTATCCAGTTCTTTTGACGTGAAATTTATTGTGAATTTCCCATTCCCTCTCTCCTAATCAGAACCGAATGAAAACGTTTGCAAATGACTGCGAAAAAGGACAGGCTTAGAGCCGCACTTTCCTGAAAAATAACCACAATTACATCTTTCTCATAAGAAAAGTTACATTTTGCTTTTATCACCGTTTCTCTAAAGTTACATCTCCTCTTGTAACGCTTGTAATTTTCACTGCGCGTGATGCTTGTTCCCTACTCTAGTGATTAAGCCTCACCCAAGGAGCTCTAAGACACTCACCCTCTGAATGAGAATGTTTTGAAAGGTTTACAACAAGACACATTTAGAGAGAGAAAAAATGGAAAAGCTAATTGGTGACATTTAGCCCTACAAAGTGGTGTGGAGACCTTTTGCCTTCGCTCACAATGGGGGTGTGGAGAGAAGATTAGTACACCCACATTCACAGCACAAGAGCAATTAGTTTTGGTCTGTGGCTAGACACAAAATGGGTAGTTCTGCTTGGCACGTCGAAGTCACTGGAGGCAAATATAGCTCCTGTAATCAGACATGTGCCTATCCAGCAGCTGCAAATTGTATACTTGTCTGTGTGTCCTTCGAGTGAGGAGAGTTAGCAAGTCTTTTGCAAGTTTCTTTCCACCTCAACCCCACTCCCCACTCCTCCAGTTATGGCTAAATTTAGACAGGATCCCCGTTGGCCCTTTTAGCTGGTCACCAAGGGAATATAGCTTTTTCCTGTATCTTTTTACTTGCTTGTAAATGTACTCCTTGTCCTCTCTTCACATCTGGCATAATGATACTCTTGGGAGAGGAAACAACTGTTCCTAAATGAAATAAAGAAGCATGGAGTTGAGTAATCTTCAGATAACTTGGAGACACAAACCATTTTATAGTTGTTGTAAAACCCTGCTTTTAAAAAAAAACATCATTTCATAGGCGGTACAGCCCGGATCAATGAAAAGAAAAGTGAGGGACTCCAGCTGTTTCAGAAGTATCTCTTCAGTCATTTTTAGGATGAAAATCATAAAATCTATTTACAGGTAGTCCTGACTTAAGATCAGAATTGAGCCTAAAATTTGCTAAGCGAGACACTTGTTAAGCAAGCTTTGCTGCATTTTGCAACTATCCTTGCCATAGTTGTTAAGGGAATTACCACACTTGTGAAGTTAATAAAATGGTTTGCTTGTCAGAAGGTTGTAAAACGTGATCATGTGACCCTGGGACACCACAACTGTCATAAATATGAGCCAGTTGTCAACTGTCTGAATTCTGATTATAGGACCATGGGGATACTCCCAACGGTCATAAGTGTGAAAACAGTCGTATGTCACTTCTTTCTCTCCATATGATCCTAATGTATAATAAATACAGTTGCCTGTTTGACAGGTTTCTAGGGTACCTGTTTTCTTTGAAAGAGTATGCTACACACGAGCCATTCTGTCTTTTCCACAATTTGCCAACTGAGAATTTCACTTTTGCTGCTGGCAAATTAATTTGAACATCTCTTAATTGCTGAGCACATGACTGACTACATGACTTTTAGTAAGAAGAAAGTAAGTTTTGGTAGGATTTTAAAAGACAAGTGGATCCCCTTAAGGTACAGATTTCTTCTTCAATTTAGCAAGCCAGAATCGTCATTTTACTGATTCAAAGCATTGCAAGGCTAAGCCATGATTTCAGCTTCACTCTAATTTTCCAGCTGTTGGGAATTCCTTGAAATATAAAGGCTTTTATCTATAGGCAGTTACAGACAAAGCAATGTTTGTTAATTTAGTGATGATTTGACTGTAGAGTGAAACTTTTCATATTGATTCTACATAACATAAACTCAGCAGAAATGGGTTTCCCAGATTGGGGGGGGGGGGAGGGGGGGGAAACGACAGCAATTCCCAACCTGGAAAGTGCTAGGTTGGAGAAGAAGATCTGAGAGGGGATGTCAGCAGCATCAAAACAACTTCACAGGCTCTTTGGGAAATGGGAAATGGTAATGAGTTTAACAGCCAATTATAGCCTGATAAATTATTATTTGCTCTGGGCTTCTACAGTGTATGTAACGAACATAACTTTGCTTTCAATTCCACTGTCCTTAGAAGGAATTTAGTCTATTCTTAGATATTCTTAATCTCTTAATAGGACTACAAATTCGAAGTATCTTGGCTTGAGAGATAACAGAATAAAAAATACCTTCAGGGTTGATTTTTTTTTTTTTTGACTTTCACTGAAATTATCAGAGGAAAAACCTTTTGACAGGTTTATTCTTCCCACAATTCTCACATTGTAACATGCCTGCTGAAGAAATGTAAGCCTTATTAAGCAACATCTGGGTTTAAAGTTTAAAGGGTATTCCCCTTACAATACTGTGCTCCACAAGATATCTGTGGCTCAGCAGATGTTGTTGAGCCTAACATCTCCAGCCATCATGGCCAATGAAATTAAATTGGAATTGAAATTCAGCAACATCAACAGGGAAAGTTCCCATCTCAACCGTATAAACTGGTTTGTGCAGAAGTGTGTCTCGCTGTGTATCACAGCTGCGTTCAAGTTTTGAAGGATATACCAGGAGCGGACAAGCCACTAAGATTGCTAGCAGTTTATCTTAGAGGCTACATGACTGGAACCAGTGCCAATCTGTGTTAAAATGAGAACAATCTGGAGTACATAATCTTTTTTTTCCCCTCTTCTCATTCATAAGGAAAGTTAGATCCCTTTCATTTTAGACAGGAGTTTCTTTGTTCCCTAAATACTGTTGTGTTTGTTTTCAAGGCCTTTCCCAAATCCATGTTCCTTTTGTTTATACTGTACATTATATATGTATATATTATAATAAATTAGCATCACTTTTGTACACAACAGGCCCAAGATGGCTTTTTGTTTAAAAATTCCTTTCCAGATTTTAATGTTTGTCACATGAAAGACTTTTAATTAATTATGATAACTGCTGTTAATATTACACAGTGGGACAGATGGTGGTCCTTACTGGATTATTCATGCTGCTAGTAGACAAATCCCACAAGAAGGGAATCCCACAAATTACACATTGCATGAACATATTCAAGTAACTTTTAAGTAACTGGAGCTTCATCGGTTTCCAAAATGAAATTCAATGGTTTAGGCCAGGGGTGTCAAACTCGCGTCATCACCTGATGTGTAATGAGTTTTCCCCCTTACACTAAAATGGGGATGAGCATGGCCAGCGTGTGACGCATCTGGCCATGAGTTTGACAACCCTGGTTTAGGCATTCAAAGACATTTAGGCAAGAAAAGCCAAATGCACAGCTATAGAATAGGTGGTACTTGACTCAATAGCAGTAACTGCAAGAGTTCTGTTGGACAATCCCTTAAATATGAGCCAGCAGTGTGCTGCAGCCACCAAAAATGCCAACGCAATCCCAGGTTGCAATTAATAAGGGATAGAATCGAAATTACGTGAGGTATTAGTACCTCTTTATAAAGCCTTAGTAATACCCCACTTGGAATATTGCATCCAGTTTTGATTTTCAAAATATAAAAATGATGTTGAGACTCTAGAGAGAGTGCAGAGAAGAGCAACAAAGATGATTAGGAGACTGGAGGATAAAACATGAGTTTCAGGCATTGGTTTTTCAGTGAAAAGAAGGATTAGGGGTGACATGATAGGAGTGTTGCAATATCTAAGGGGCTGCCTCAAAGAAGAGGGGCTGTCAACTTGTTCTCCAAAGCACCCGAAGGAAGGACAAGATCCTAGAAATAAGGATAAAATTTCATGACAGTGGAAGGAACAATTAACAAGTGGAAAGGCTTGCCTTCAGAAGCTACGGATGCTCCAACGCTGGAGATTTTGAAGAAGAGATTGGACAGCTATTTGTCTGGAATAGTATAAGGTCTCCTCCTTGAGCAGGGGGTTGGACTACAAGACCTTTAAGGTCTCTTCCAACTCTGTTATTCTTTTCTGTTATTATGATTTTTTTAATGACATTTGTGTTCTTGCTTTGGTAATTATCAGAGTGATTACTGAGGGTGAATGATGGACCTTTTTTTAGAAGAACACTCACATATCATATAAACAATATTTTTTAATGCTCTTCAAATTTCCCCTTTAAACTGTTGGCTCGGCCTACCTCCAAAATTTATTAGATAGAAAATGAATTACCCTTTGTTTCTCAGGAAAAGTGGAAATCTGTATTTGAAGCATATTTCCCGCTCTCATAATTGGTGGTTAATATACTAATATGTTAAACATCTCAGAGAAGGTATAAATACCCTTCTGTAGTCTGTCTAAACATTGGATTTATTAGTTTGATCCAGTTTTAAGGTGAATTGCTGCCGATTAGAGACACCTGCTGGCAGTATGTTGGAACTCTTTGGTAAATGTTGAAATGAAAAATCAAAACAACTTTTTCCCAAAGCTGGGCTTTTGCTAAAACTTGTTGAAGCAGGTAATGTCATTTGGAATTTTTTTTTTCGGTCTCCTGTTCGCATTACATGTGTTCTTGAAAAGCTATAACCTATCATAAAACCCCAGTAACTGCAGACAAACTATCCTAAGATGGACTGACTGGAAGTCTCCAAGAAATAATCTGTCAAGGTGGTGATGTTGGAAATTGCTTCTATAGTGAGGTTGATCTTGGTTACTCATATCTGAAATATGTGATTTTTATTTCAGAAGCAAGGATGGTTTGAAAGGATTTACATTCTCGGCACTGAAGTAAGTGAATACAAACAATTCTTTTCTTTGTAGCCTGCCTGACCAACTCGGATGGAGTGAAATTTTGTGCAAATTTAATCTGTGGTGCACAAACAACAATCCAACCCATACAGCAAAACGTAGCCAGTCAGAAATGAAAACTGGAGCCCTGACAAAATTTGTCTTTGAATTGCTGTTTGAACGTCATCAAACCACTGATATAAAGCTCATTGGGTTTGAATTAAATGAAATCAGTTTTTGTTTCCCAGCTCTGTGTATTTTCTGGATTGTATCTGTGTCTCTGCACTTAGAGAACAAGTGGAGCCTTCAATCCACACAAGTTTATGGATGGGAAAATAGGGGAAAATTAAATAGTATGCAAGACATGTATTTTAAGTTTCTTCTAAAGGTGCCAAGGCTGCTTCTAAATTTCCAAGACTAGGAATCTCTCTCTCGGGGATACATTTTTACTGATGCTTTGAGTGAGATGGGCAGCATTTAAATTTGACAGACAAATGTTTTGTGGGGAGGCTACAAGTCTAGAATTTCATTACAGGTAGTCCTTGACTTACAACATCATAGAGCCTGGAATTACAATCGTAAATTGTGCCAGTCGTTGAGCAGGTCACCAGGTGACTGTGTCTGATTTTACAACGTTTTTGAATCTCTGAGTTCATTAAGCAAATGCCACGGTCATTAAATAAATCCATTCCCTGCAATGGGTGTTTTTGTGTTTTTTTTGACAGAAACTGGAAGTAAACATCAGTTTCTAGCAATATGAGTCATAAATTGGTGATGTGACTATGGGATGCTACAAACAGCGATAAATACATGTGATTGCCAAGCACCCAAACTGCTCCCATAGCGGCGGAAGCCTAAGAACTTTGAATCTGGCTCATAAGCAACCTTTGAGAGGTCACTAAGCTTGAATAGTCACTTAATACCCGTCCATAAATCAAGGACTATCTGCATTGCATTCTGGCAGTTCACTTTCTCTTGGTTACCTTGTTTCTATATTAGATGGCCACAATATATAAAGTAGTTACAACTTCACAGATATGTGATTTTAAAAATGATGAAAAAACAGATATCAGTATTTGTATATGTTTCATATATAGAGAAGTACATTTTTTAAACTTTCCAGACAGTCCCTGTGATCATCAGTAGTACATTTACAATAGAATATTAACTCTTATAATAAGCAGGCTTCCTATTTTTGAAAAACAACACATCGTTTTGTAGGTATGTAGAGCTAACAAGTCAGGCAACAAACTCACACGTTAGAAAACACCATAATAGCTTTAAACTGTAAATATCCCATCTTGCAATATAATCAGAAGCAATTGCATTATGAAGGAGTAGTGGAGCTCAGGTAGCTAAGAAATGTGTTCTGTTTTCTTATCAGATTCATTGTAGGGAAAGAAGAAATTCCCACCCATTCGTATGTACCGGAAGGAGTTTTTGTAAAGAAAGAAATTAAAAT
The DNA here is from genome assembly GCA_033807585.1 of Hydrophis major. Taxonomy (NCBI): domain Eukaryota; kingdom Metazoa; phylum Chordata; class Lepidosauria; order Squamata; family Elapidae; genus Hydrophis; species Hydrophis major. Next base: position 135,463,800 of record CM066332.1, on the reverse strand, counting down.
AAAACACTGCGAAGATATAACACAGCAAATGAATTTTATTGCTGCAACAAAAAAAATGGTGGACAATATGTGAGTGCAAAATGTTTATTTTTTTGTAATGTCTGTTTTCATCTTTACATTATCTTGTGCAATGGTAATGTTGCACTGCCCCTTTTTTATGTTGACCCCAATATTTGTGTTGATTACATGAGATATTTACACACCTCTCTCTGCTACCATTATATAGCAGTAGCATGTAGACTTATATACCGCTCCATAATGCTTTACAGCACTTTCTGAGCAGTTTGCAATGTCAGCCTATTTCTCCCAGCAATCTGGGTCCTCATTTTACCGACCTTGGAAGGATGGAAGGCTGAGTCAATCTTGAGCCGATCAGGATCGAATTGCTGGCAATGAGCAAAGTCAGCCTGCAATGCTGCATTCTAACCACTGTGCCACCACGGCTCTATATACACATAGAGGAACACATTCTATGCATACTTAGCATGTTTCCATTTATTCGTGTTTATTTCTCATCTGTTTTGGCTTTAGATGGAAAAGTTAGATTTCAGGCCAGGTCTTTTCAATTAAAGGACCCGATTGGTCTTCTATAAATTGAGAGCCAACTTGGTCCAGTGGTTTAAGGCATCAGAAACCAGGAAAGTGTGAGTTATAGTCCTGCCTTATACGTGAACTTATGGCTGAGTGACTTTGTGCAGTTACTCTTTCTCAGTCTAACTCACCTCATAAAGTTATTGTTGTGGGGAAAATAGGAGGAGGAAGGGGTGCAGATAATCCTCAGTTTATGACCACAATTGAGTTCCAATTTTCCATTGGTAAACAAGACAATTGTTAAGTGAGTTTTGTTCCATTTTATGACCTTCCTTTGTGAAAAACTGCAGTTGTTAAGATAGTAACTTGGTTGTTAAGTGAATCTGGCTTCCTCGTTGTCAGATCACAAAGGGTGATCACATGACCCCGGGACACTGCAACCATCAAAAATATATGCCAGTTGCCAATCATCCGAATTTTGATCACGTGACCATGGCTATGCTGCAATGGTTATAAATGTGAAAAATGGTCATTTTTCCAGTGCCGTTGTAACTTCGAATGGTCACTAAGTCGAGGACTACCTGTATTAGGTATGTTTGCCACCGTAATTTATTTATACAAATAATAAAGGCAGGATTAAATAAAACCTGTGCTCCGAAGTAGAATGGAGGAGCTGAAGTAGAACGGCTCTAAAGTAGAATGGAGCACCAGCCAGTAATATGCACTAGCAATAGGATGTAAACTTATATACCGCTTCACCGTGCTTTACAGCCCTCTCTAAGCAGTTTACAGAGTCAGCATATTGTCCCCAATAATTTGGGTCCTCATTTTACCACTTCGGAAGAACGGGAGGCTGAGCCAACCTTGAGCCTGGTGAGATTTGAACTGCCAAATTTCAGGCAGCCGGCAGTCAGCAGAAGTAGCCTGCAGTACTGCACTCTAACAACTGCGCCATCATGTAATGTCTTATTCTCTTCCGGAGCAGAAGAGAAAATATGTCAGACGCACATTTACTGAATTCTCTTTACCAAATTTTACTGTCTGAATTCTCAGGATTCCTGGTGCTTGCCCTTTGAGTAATCTAAAGTTTTTCATGGTATATTTCCTTGAGTGAACCAGCTTGCGAAGTTCCAGAAATAAAAAAGACCCAGTGTTAATATTTTAGTAGGCATAGATTGAAGACCTCAATTTGGTACATGCTTGGGTTAATCCAGATAAGAAACTTTATTCAACAGCAAATAAACCAAAGAATAACAAAAAGTTATCAACACCCAGTCAGAAGCTCTACCAGTTCCATCAAAAAAAAAAAAAAAAATCCTGAGGTTCCGGTTCCGCGTGGCTTCGGTGGCAGCAGGAATTCGCGACCGTTCGCAATTCCTGCTGCGCTTGCCGCCGAGGTACCCCTGATCCAAATGGGTCAGGGGGATAAGGCTGCCCTGTAGGGACAGCCGAAGAGAGAGGGGAGCCGGACAGGGGGTTGGGGGTGCCGCAGACCCCCTCCTCGTCCAGAAAAACCCCTTTTTCCCAAGGTGGTGGAGCGGCGGTCAGCAATGGCCGCCACGAAGAAGCCAGCAACCGGGTAAGATTGCGCTGGAGGAAGCAAGAAAAGTGAAAGTGCTGGCTGAGCCGGGTCAATCAACATCCTTTAAATTCGCTGGAACTGAGCTGTCTGAATTGCTGGAGGATACATTGTATCCCTAAGAAGATCCAAAGCGGCGGAGAAACTGTTAAAGGGAACTTTTTTTTTTCTTCACTCTCCCACCCCATGAAAAAAGCAGAAGAAGATTTGAAATTTGTTTGGGCACTGAAAGTGAAATATTCTGAAAGTTGCTTGGACATTGGACTTAAAAATTTAAGAAATTGGAAAACCTTTATTAGAGGTATGGATTTTTGATTATTTAAAAATTGATATTGCAAGTGGGAAGGGAGCAGAAAAATATTGGAGCAGAAGTGGAAAAAGGAGGAGATTGCCAAGAATACTAAAACAAGAAATATGGTAATTGGACCTCTTTGATTAAACAGTAACCCCAGAAAAAGAAATAGAAAAAAGAAGAAAAATATAAACTTTTGGAACTTTTTTTGAATTATTTTTGATTAAAAATACTTGGGTGGTTGTTTTGGGGAAAGTTTCTCTTTTCAGGATGGCATCGCTTGTGGATGAACTCAAGACTGAATATCAAAAATATAAAAAGGAAGAACAAGATGGAAAAGATACTTTGGGCACTTTATTTCAATTTTTAGAAATGGCGTTATGTACTTATGAAAAATTGATTACGCAGCAGAATGACTGGGACAAAGAAGAAGAGGAAGAAGAAGCCATCTTTGATGAACAATGGGTTTTTTCCGGGGAGGAGGAGAAAGAGGATAAGAAAAGGAGGATTTTAAGATTTGAAAAAAACAACTAAAAAAGAGAAAAATGAGAGGAAAGGTGGATGCAAGGTTAAAAAGCAAAGGAAAGGGAGTAAGAAAAGGGAGGAGGGGAGACAAAGGGGTAAAAAGGGCAAGGAGATGAATAAGCAAGAGAGAAAGGGGGGGAGGAGAAGCCTTAATGGTGGGAAGCAAGATCTAAAGAAAAAAAAGTTTATTCAGAGACAATGGGTGAATCTAATTAAGGATAAAAGGGGGATTCTGGAAGGTATATAAGATTGTGTTTTTATATGTGTATTTAGAGTATAAAATTTACTGTGTAATTTTAGAATCTACTAAACAGAATCCCAAGATAAATTAAGTGTTATATGAAGTACTTTTAAGTTAGGGTAATGAGTTAAAGGCATCACTCCAATTAGTGTATTGGAGAAGTATACTAAAAGAAAAAAGATGAATGGATAGTTGGAAATAGAACAGACAAAGAATGTTATTGAAAATGGTAATAAGATATGGAAGGATATATAAAGGTTTTGTTATGGTTTTTTTTTGTATATTGATAAAAGGCAATAAAATTTTAATTAACAAGAAATAATTTGGATGGAAAGGAGAAGCTGGGATAAGATATGAAGTTAAATAGATAAAGTAAATATTGATATTATAATTTGGAATCATTATGTTCTATTGGTTTTCTTCATTAATTATTATTATTATTATTTTTTTAGAAAAGAATTTATAAGCTGTTATGCCTTGATTGTTTGTGCACTGTTTTTGTAAAATTGATAAAATTGGTTTATAAAAAAAAAGAAAAGAAAATGATAATAAGATATGGAAGGATATATAAAGTGAATATGATGTTTGAATTTGTGTCTGTGTGAACGCTTCAACCCGGGATCAGGCAGCCTTCAGAAAAGATGTTTTAGTTTTGTTTATGTTTCGTGTCTTGTATGTTTATGAAAGGCAATAAAATTTTAATAAGCAAGAAATATAATTTGGATAAAAGAAGAAGTCTGGATAAGATATGAAGTTAAATAGATAATGTAAATATTGATATTACAATTTGGAGTTATTTTATATGTTCTATTGGCTTTCTTCTTTAATTATTATTATTATTTTTTTAGAAAAGATTTTTTAAGTTGTTATGCCTGGATTGTGTATTGTTTTTTGTAAAATTAATAAAATTTGTTTAAAAAAAAAAATCCTTTCACTCCAGGGCTTTTTTTAAAAAAAAACAAATCTTGAAAATTCAGCAAACAAGGTGAATAAACCTCCTTTGGCATTTCTAATGTCTCATTTGCACATGCCCCCCCCCCTAAAAAAATTGAGTTCTTAATCCTTTTATCATATTTCTCTCCCATATGTTTCCTTTCAGATATAGCTAAGTCTAAACGTCTGTAACTTGATCGTGTCCTCATTACCATTTTTTGCTCCACAAAGTGACCTGATGGATGATTTATGACTAATAATGCATTTTGCAGCACATAATTCAAAGCTTCCAAAAAAAAAAAATATTTGGCAGAGCGTGCAGATTGCATAATGTTGTTTTGTGCTCTGGGCAGCAAATATTTGAGCGCAAGAAAATGTTAATTTCTAGAACCAGGATCAAATTGATTTCCTTGTAATTCCAGATGATAATGTCTAACAGTTGGACAGCCCTCCCTGAAGTATTTATCATTTTCAATTCCTCTACCAGTTTTCTGCCATAAAACTGCTGGAATCCCACATTGACAGCATTTGCACTGTTATGATGCTCATGGAAAGTGAAGTTCTGCGAGCTTGGAAGAATATAAATTTGGCAGGCTTTATAGATCTCTGCTGGATCTGGAAAGGCAATAATATACAATCTCCCAACTAATTTTGTGTCTTTTTTTTTCTGTGATATTTCTTCAGGGAGGTGTATATAACACTGCCAAACACATTCCTGGCTACCTGCAGATTACTCATCTGATGGGGTCCTTTCCTCCCCATAAAATTAACCTAGAAATGAGGATTGGGGTTACATGGTCTTTAGGGTGCAGTTGTAAGATATCCTTGAGGGTTGTTGTTTTTTTTTGTTCTGTCCAGGATGATTGCGTTGTTTGCAACAAGGTTCTGAGGTCCAAGTGAAGGCATGGGAGGAAGTCCCAGGCTATTTTTCTGGGGTAAAATGAACACATATTCAAATTCATATATTCTTGCACTGCTATTTTTTAAAAAAAGATACAGAAGGGATTGATGTTGGAATTAGTAATAAGGCTGAAAGCCTAGTTTTCTGACACTGGATTGCTATCCGAAAGTATAATTAGAAAGTAAACAAGTACGTAAATACCCTGTTTCCCCAAAAATATGACCTACCCTGAAAGTAAGTCCTAGCTTGATTTTTATACGTGCTCCCAATATAAGCCCTACCCCCAAAATAAACCCCAGTTAAGATCCCACCCGCTCCAGAGTGGACGGATAAAAATTAAGCTATGGTGGGGTGGAGGTGCCCTACAACTTACCTTTGGACAGTTGTAACCAGGCCTCACACCTGCCTCACCAGTTTATTTCTTCTGCAGCCAGCAGGGCTGGCAAGGCTTTCCTGAAGGCCTCTGTAGCTGATAACAAAGCTCCGGATCGATCCAGAGCTCTGTTATTGGCTGCAGAGGCCTTCAGGAAAGTCTTGCCAGCCGCAGAAGAAGAAGTTCCTGAAGGCCTCTGACAGCAAAAAGGAGGCCACGGGTGACGCAAGCAAATGAGGTTAGTCAATGGATGACAACCCCCGAAAATAAGACCTTTTTGGTGGCAAAAAAAAAAGAAATCTTATTTTCAGGGAAACACAGTAAGGACAGGTAAGACCTTGATTTACAACCATTCATTCTAAGTTACAATAGGTCCTCACACTTTTGACCCATCGCAGCATCCTTACAGCCACGTGATCAAAATTTGGAGGCTTGGCAACAGACATGTATCCCAGGGTCATGTGATTTGAGACCTTCCCAGCTAGCTTCTGATCCATTTCAAAGTTGACAAAGCAGAGTCCTTGGGGGAAGCCAGATTCCACTTAAGAAGAATTCTGTGATTCCCTTTAAATAACGAGTGATTATTAAGTGATTCGCTTAATAATTGTGGCAATAAAGGTAGAACTTGATACAACTGATGAGCACTGATCTAGTTAGGATAATGAAACGTCTGCAAGAAAATCAAGCTCAGAGAGCACCAAGGACCCCTCATAGTTTTTAATGCCATTTCTTGGAGAACTGGAAGAAAGAATTTTTGTGTGTGTCCTATTAATGGTTTTCTTTGTGATATCCCATTGTGGGCTCTGGAACAAAGCTTTTGCCTTTATTGTATAAATTATGCCACATTTTCAAAACTTAACTGTTACAGGTACAGGTATATCTTGGGACCATAAATAAATACTTGATAAATATAAACAATGAAGTACTGAAAGGAGAATATTTTGTATGTGTTGGAGAAAAATGGAACATATAACTGTGGAATGTGGAAGAAATCGAGAGAGTCAACACTGTTTTGTTTGCTTTTTCAGATGCAAAAATGGTCCCAGGCACAGATGCTGTAAGCACTACGAAGATAATTGCATCTCATATTGCATTAAAGTGAGTCAACACCAGCCCTTCCATTCGCAGATAGATAACTAAACAGGCAAATAAAAAAAACGGGTGAAAGTTACAATGGAGTTGTTCCTGCTCTTAATTCCCTAATCTGTGGTCTAGTACTGGATAGGGTGACCTAGAACGAATGTCAATTATACATGACTCTTGTCAGATAGTCTGCCAAGCCATGTTCTTTTCGCTTAAGATTATGTGGATGTTGCAGTTGTAATTAGTAAGTCATAGTTTATCGCAAAGATAGGCAATAGACCAGGGATGTCAAACTCAATTTCATCGAGGGGCTCATAAGTTTTGTGTTTGACCTTGGGAGGCTGGGGTGGATGTGGCTAGGGTGGTCGTGGACACCTTCATGTCACTCATGTCGGGGGCACCTATGGTGGCTTGAGCACTCTGCTAGAAAAAAATGGAGCTTGTGAGGGCCACAGGCCGCTCTCCTAAGCTCCATTTCCACTGGCAGAGGCACTCTGGGCCAATCCTTCGCCATTTTCTGGGTGGCCCCATGTGCCAGGTCTAAGCCCCCTTAGTGGGCCTTGAGTTTGATACCCCTGCAATAGACAAAACACAGGCCGTCCTCTTTTTTTTTTTTTTTTTACCATGAATATCACTAGCCACCAATTTCCAATTATTTTTGCCCTCAATAACCTCCAACCACTCAATTTACCAATTCTACTCTACTATTAGTGAGAGAACTGCATCGCCACAATGCCCCTGAACATATGGATCCACATATGGTCCCAGGCAGAAAAACAGATGAACCCCTGGTATACAGTTCAGTGTGTTGAGGAAAGCCCACCAAATGCAGGCTCTGTATCATAGTTAATTAAACTGTGGTATGTAAATCTCATTTTGGTATGTTAGTTATGTGTCACCTGCAGCATATGGGCAGAATATACGGACTAAAACTGTAGCCTCTTGTATGATAATCATCTTGGATAAATGTACACATGATCTTTAACAGCTGCCTGCAATTCCCAGGGATACGAGTGGGAGTTTTGTTACGCAGCACTTAATAGATGGCACTGGGCTGAGGGGTAAGACACCAGTTGTGCACACAAATAAAAATATTTACTTTCTTTCTTACTTCTTTCTTTCTTCTATCTGAAAATCAGATTCATTTATATGTCAGCTGCTTAAGCATTCCCCTTAAGTTATTGCTTTAGTAAGCTTTGGACATCCGCATAGATGCTAAGAGATATGGATAAATTGGATTGCAATCAGGAGTTTTTATCAGCACGCCTATCTTATATACAAATAATCCTTGGCTTATGACCGCCTACCTAGGGACTGTTCAAAGTTATAATGAACACACAGCCCCAAACAATATTTATAAACTGTTCCAAAATTCTGAAGGACAACACCCCCCCACTTCTCATGGTCATGTGATCACATTTCAGACCGTGGGATATGACCCACCTTCATGGCTAGCTTCCCATGGTCACATGACCAGTTTACGACATTTTTTCCCCTTCCACGAACCAGGGTTTTTACTTTTGACTTCGGGCAAAAGCGCCCCATAACACAAACAATAGGTTTTGCTTAATGACCACAGTGTTCGCTTAATAACCACCACAAAATAAATATAGGTTGGCCACCTGTTATGATCCACTTTACAACCCTCACAGTTTATGACATTAATTGGCAAGTTCAGTGATGCTTGTAAGTTGAGAACTACTCTAATTCTGGGTGCCTTAGTGATGCCTTTCCAAAAAATTCTTTCTCCCAAAAACTGTCTCATCTTCTTTTTAAGCTTTTCGTCCAAAACAATAGGGCATATTTTAACCTATGCAGTTTATTCAACCTATATTAGAGCAGGGTATTCAACCTTGGCAACGTAAAGACCTGTGGACTTCAATTCCCAGAATTTCCCAGCCAGTTGGCTGGGAAATTCTGGGAGTTGAAGTCCACTGGTCTTAATGTTGCCAAGGTTGGTCAGCCCCGTCTTTAGAGGTATAAATTGCGTAGAGATTATATCCCTCATAATGCTACAGCAACCGGACAAACAAAATGGTGTCTCCAGCCTTTATTGATTTTGAGGCATTTGCTTGACTGTTGTGGAGAAAATACTAGATTGTTAGCCATTGCAGTAATTGTATTTTTTTTTTCTTTTTAAGTAGAGCATCAGGAGGTATACCCCAGGGGTGTCAAACTCTCGGCCCCCGGGCTGGTGCATCATATGCTGGCCATGCCCACCTTTCAGTTTAGTTAAGGGTGGGAAAAGTCACGATACGTCACGTGATGACAATATGACACCCCAAATTTGACACCCTGGTATTACACTAACAGATGCAGGGAATTAGCAGCTTCTGCAGCTCTGGTTATAGCAATTTATTTGATAATCAGTCTCCGTAAGCAAGCATCTTCAAAAGAGTGTAGCTTTAGCAAGTGAATCTTTCGTTTTGCTTGGCTGTTGCCTTACAGGTAGAAGAAATTAGTGTCAATGATAAGCTTTTCAAGTCATTGAAAAGCAAGGTCTTATGTGTGTTGACTAATTAAATTATGCCCAGAAACCATGTAACAGATCCCACTTACGACTGGTCCCCCATATTGGCTCAAATATTTGGAATGTGCTGTCCTCAGCAGCTCATCCATACAGCTGCATTGTTTTTCTCTGTGTTGGGACAATTATTATTTTTTTAAGCCAACTTGTGAATATACAATATACACACTGTAACTACAGTTACAATATGTAGTTTAAGGATAACGGGAGAAAATCCATAGTTGCTGCCTACAAGGAAGAGCAGTCGTTGTGAGGGGTATAATTTATCCTCATCCAGAATGTGATTAGTAAGTGTTTTCTTTCCATAACTGCAGGAAAATTATTTTGGCTGGAATTTGATTGGAACAAGTATGAGCACCTGCTTCTACTTTCTTTGGCAGGACTCCGGCAGATTTTTAAAATTGGATTTTGAAAGTAATATTTATTGGGCAAACTGACTTTTGAGGGAAAAGGTTTTATTTTCCCCTATTATTTCTTCCATTCAGAATCAAGTGGTTTGGCTTTTCAACAGTAGGTTAAAAAATAAATAAACCAGCACATGGAAGACAAGATGCAATTCAGTAGCTTGCATATTTCAACATAGTGTATTCATTGAATTTTTGCTCTGAGCAAGACTTTTCTACTTCCTATGTATCAGCTCTTACAGCAGATTACAACCAGCCACATACCACTACAACCCAAACTTGTAATAATCAACACAAGAGGCTGTTGTTGGTTAGCTTTAATTGCAAACCTATTGCGTTGATTTTGTTCACAATAGTCTCACGTAATGGGGCTTAAATTTCATTGCCCAGACATATTTTCAGCAATTACTTCCCTCACGGCTTCCAGCACACACTAGCCTCTTTAATCACACCCAAAATTCTTGTACCCTGGCCCTGTAAAGTAATACAGAGTAATCAGCACTATAAATAAATCATCAAGATTTTTTGAGTGCTCCATTTAAAAATAGAAAACAACCTCCTTGAAAGTCAAGAAATTGAAAGGGTCATTGTAAATGAGGCTTGTGTTCCCTTTCTCACAATAATCAACCAAGGAACTCTTGAGCAGGACAAGAGAAGGCGGGGGAGGGAGAGAGGAGAGAGAGAGAGAATCTAGTTATTACTCCTCAGTCATTGATTTTGGAGTTTAGGTACCTCATGATCCCCAAAAGATTCGGATCATCTTTATCCTTGACAACTTTCCTGACAATCTGATTAGTAAAGGAGTGGTAAACTTTGAGTTTTTTAGAAGTCTGGGCCAGTTGTTCTAGCAGGTGATGTCATCAGACATTCATCTGTTTGTACACTTTTCTTGTTAGCTTGAATGAAAGTGTTGTGAAGTACAGGATTAAAATTTCCGTATTAGCTGGATATTGGATAGTCCTTCTTTGTCCCTAATTCTGGAGACCACACCTGATATTTCTCCTTTGAAGTTGTGGTTCCTTTGGAGGCTGGTGTCCCTACAGTCTTGCCAGTTGGCCCCAGGATCATTTGCAACTTCTCTCTCTCTTTTCCTTTGCAATAAAATCTTCTCTTTCCTTGAAGGGTTTTTTTTTTTTAATTTTTACTGATTTGAGAACCTAGAAGCCGTAGTTTTTGCCTATCTTGATTTGAAACTGGGGTGTTCAAAAGGAAACCTGTCAATTTATTATTTATTGGTTAAATTTATATGCTGCCCATCTCGCTGTCCAGAGTGACTCTGGGCAGCTTAAAATGCAATAAGAGAGTAGATATAAAAACAATTATAAATATAGGAAAAATTAAAATTACAAAAATTAAATAGGCTCAGAACCAAGGGCTGCAGGGGTGATGTGAATCCTGGCAGCGTTGGCCAGTTTTGTTCCTATTTTATATTAATTGAGGCAAAATTCAGTTTCTTTAAGATCATTTCCTTCTGGTTGGAAACATGTGGATTGAGGTTTTTTTTTTTAGAGGAAGACAAGCAATTCTGATATTCTTCTAAGGTGGGTGTCAAACTGGCGGTCCAAGGGCTGGATGCATCATGTGCAGACCACGCCCATCCCAGCTCCGCGAAGGGGGAAAACGTTGCGATATGTCATGTGACGGCAACATGATGGCGAGTTTGACACTCATGTTGTATGGAGATCTTTGGACAGAATTAGCGGCTGCTGTTTGCTAAGGAAAGCCTGATGTGGTTTTATTTTCTTCATGGAACAGTAGCCTCTTTATTCTGGAAAGAACAGCTACCAGCACTTTTTCTTATCTGTCTTAGCTTTCCTTTCTGCCAAAGAGGTTGCCTTGCCATTGCTGTACTTCTTTATGCATCACCATTTTCTGGCATTCCCTCTTTCACTTGTGAACAACGTGGATCAACCTACAATTGCCCCCTTTTCTACCTTTTAAGTATTGAAAAAAATATATTATTCCAAGTTACTACGATAAAATAAGTATCATATATGACTAAATATATGGCTAAAGAACCAAAAGAAGAAATAAAACTGTGTGTGCTATGCACAATCGATAGAGAGATCTGATGGTACCCAGAATACCTAGGTTCTACACCTTTAGCTGCATGCTAGTTGCATTAAGTTGGATGAAACTCACAATATATGTACAAGTAGTCCTTGACATACAGCAGTTCATTTAGTGACCATTTGAGGTTAAAACGGCACTTGAAAAAAAGTGACATGACCATTTTTCACATCTATGACCATTGCAGCATCCCCATGGTCATGTGATCAAAATTCAGATGCTTGGCAACTGACTCATATTTACGATGGTTGCAGTATCCCGGGGTCATGTGATTCCCTTTTATGACCTTCTGACAAGCAAAGTCAATGGGGAAGCCAGATTCACTTAACAACCATGTTACTAACTTAACAACTGCAGTAATTCTCTTAACAACAGTGGCCAGAAAAGTCGTAAAATGGGCCAAAATTAATTTAACAACTGTTTTGCTTAGCAACAGACATTTTGGGCTCTGATGGGATCATAAGTCGAGGACTACCCATCTTCTAAATGAATTTGTGGTCATCCAGTACATTTAGATAGAAAAAATGTAACATTCTCCCTGTCCAGTTGTGTCCAATTCTAGTTGTGTCCAATTTTGTTTCCTAGCTGAGGGAGCCAGCGTTACAGATAGGAAGGAAATTAACTCTGCAAAAAATATTAATGTCTTTAAACAGTTTTTACATTTACAACTTTTGTCTGCATATTGGAGGGGGTGTCCAAAGGAATTTTCCTTGAGATTAATGACTCTGAAATTGTTTTGCCTTTTTCTTGGCTCAGTTTGGTAGCTTGCGTCATCTAATTCTGGAACTGTTTGCTTTCAGATAAGTTGCACTATGCTTTGCTCTTGCACTTCGCCACGTTGGCACTAGTATGTGTATGTGTGTGTGTGTGTGTGTGTGAGAGAGAGAGAGAGAGAGAGAGAAGGGTTTAGAAATCTGATTTGACAGCCTTACAAAAGACTCCTGCAGAAGAATCACATTACGTGAAGGCTAAAAGAAATGTTCAGAATGGCAGGCTCTTAAGAAAGAGGACAACGGCAACAACAATAAAAATCTACAATGTTTTTCAAACCTGGCAACTTTTAAGATGTGTGGATTTCAATTTCCTAGAATTCCAGCCAGCAATTCAAGGCATTGAAGTCCACACAAGTTGCCAGCTTTTTAAAATGCTATATTCTTAATGCATAGGCAGAAAGTTGAAAGAACGTTCCTGAAAACCTTGATGTGGTTTAAGATGGTGTATGGACATGACCTGGAGGCAGAATAAACAGAGGTAAGACAGGCCGTAACGTCAGATGGATGACTAGACACCTATGATCTTGCCTATCCTCCTTAGCACCTGAGCCTTTTATGGCATTATTGTTTCTCCGACCGTGTTTCCCTGAAAATAAGACCCTGTCTTACATTTTTTTTTGACACCCAAAAAGGCACCAGGTCTTATTTTGGGGGGATGTCATCCACTGACTAACCTCACTTGCGTGCATCACCCGTGGCTTCCTTTTTGCTCTCAGAGGCCTTCAGGAACTTCTTCTGCACCCAGCAAGGTTTTCCTGAAGGCCTCTGCAGCTGATAGCAGAGCTCCAGATCGATCCGGAGCTTTGTTATCAGCTACCTTCAGGGTAGTCTTGCCAGCCTTGCCAGCTACAGAAGAAATGGGCTGGCAAGGCAAGTGCAAGGCCTGGTTTCAACTGTCCAAAGATAAGTAGGAGGACAGCTCCACCACCACCCATCCCTACCTTAGCTTAATTTTTACCTGTGTACTCAGGAGTGGGAAGGATCTTAGTTTCAGGGGAGGTCATATTTTCAGGGGAAAGGGGTACTTTGCTGTCGTCAGTGCTAAAACAGTTTCTTTCTCCTCCTCCTTGCTCACAGAATACCGAACTTCAAGTAAATATGAAAGTTTAAGCAGATTCCCCCATTCTCAAGCAACTTTACTAGCTGTCAAGATATTTGAAAGCAAATGTACCTCAATCAAATGGGGGGGGGGGATATTCTCCTTAGTGTGACTTGCAGAGTCCTACTTCAGACTGACGTTGTGACTGTGACCAGCTGTAAGCTGAGGGCATATACCAGTCCAGTATCTGATGTTTTTCAATATAAATCAATCTGCATTTCAATAGTTAGTTAGATGACCAACAAATAAGACACAAGAGTCACCCTTAATCTAAGATAAAAGGAAAAATAATAGATAATTCTAAAATATCTAAAAAAGGTTAGAGTTAATAGAGGTAGTCCTTTGAGTTACAGGATCGCAGTGGAGGCCAACATTTCCGTTGCTAAACAAGACAGTTGCTAAATGAATTGTGCCTCATTTTATCATCTATTTTGCCACTCTTGTTAAGCAAATCGCTGTGGTTGTTAAGTAAACCATATGGTTATTAAGTGAATCTGGCTTCCCCCATTGATTTTGTTTGTTGGAAGCCACCTGGGAAGGTTTGAATGATGATCACTTGACTTTGGGACGCTGCAACTGTCATAAATACATACCAGTTGCTCAACTCTCAAATTTTAAATCACCTCACTGTGGGAATGCTACAATGGTTGTAAGTGTGAAAAAGTCACACTTACAACTATTCATAAGTCATTTTTTTAGTGCAGTTGTAACTTTGAACGGTCACTAAACAGATGGTTGTAAGTTGAGAAGTATCTATATTGGTACTCCTCATGAGTGGTGCAGTGGCCTAGAGATGGAGCTCTCGCCTCACAATCAGTAGGTATGAGTTTGATCCTAGGTAGCGGCAGATATTTCTCTCTCTGGGCACATTGAGAATATATCTGCTGAATATAACTCCGCATTGGCGACAGGAAGGGCAATGAGCCAGTAAAACACTCAGCTCCATTCAGTTGCCCAGACTCCACCCTGCAAAGGATTATGGGGTCATTAAAAGAAGATGGTGATAGGTACTCCTCATAAAAAGTGACTTATGACCATTTTTTACACTTAACAACCTTTCCAGCATCTCCATGATGATGTGATAAAAATTTGGATGCCTAGAAACCGGTTCATACTTATGACCATTGCTGTGTCCCAGGATCATGTGACCTTTTGTGACCTTTTGACCAGCAAAGTCAGATTCACTTAACCTCCAGGTTACTAACTTACCAACAGCAGCGATTCATTTAACGACTGAGGCAAGAAAGGTTGTAAAATGAGGCAAAATTCACTTAGCAAATGTCTCATTTAACAACATACATTTTAGGCTCAGTTGTGGTCATAAATCAAGGGCTACCTGTATTACAATGTGCCTTGCAGACTATAGAACGGTTCTTGGATGAGGAATAGGAAACAAACCAGATTGATGCAATAATAACATTTTGAGAGAAAACAAGTCGGAACAACAAAGGCATTTAATTATAGTTCCTGGTGTGTATATATTACAGTTATTCCTTGTGAGTAGAGTTCCTGAGACTGTTTCTCTCTCTCATGGCACATTCTAGGGCTTCATTAGGATGTTTAGCGTCGGATACTTGATCCAGTGTTGCCTTCGCATCCCATCTGCGTTCCGACATCTATTTACAAAACCATCCCGGCTTTTCTCGCTTTTCTACAACAAAGAAAACTTCCAGCTTGGAGCTTTCCTTGGGTCATTCGTCAGCATATACAAAGTAAGTTTCAAAAGTGCTGAAAAATTAGAACGTGATTATGCTAAGCTCCTCATCTTGCCACAGCAGCTGCCGCCGTTGCGACCCTTTAGATAAAAGTGCCTTTATAGTTCAGAGTATCTCTTGAAGCTAAATTAAACATGTTATTTGCGAACAATTTTGAAGGGGAAAAGAAAAATAAGATGGCACTACCCAACCTGGTTTTTTTTAAACCTAATATGGATAAAAGGCTTAATGCTCCTTAGTGAGCGTAAGAGGGAAATTGGTGGGTTTCTGTCAGCAATTCGTAACCTCCCTAATAGGGGCAAGGTGGAAATTCACATGATTTTGCTTTCTTTTTTTTTCTTAAGTCTTTATAACATTCCATTACTCAATAAGCCAGGAGGGAAAAACAAGGACTGAAAATGAGTGGCAAAAATGTGAGGTTTTTTTTTAAAAAAAGATCAGTATTATCATGGAATGGAAGCTTAGAATGGAAGTTTAGTTAAGTGGTTATTATAAAACCACCTCTAATATTTTTAATAAACTTAAATCTTAATGAATTAATGTTATTTGGTTAAAATTAATTTTTAATCAATTTAATTTTCTATCTATCATCTTCCTATCTATCGTCTACCTATCTATCATCTATTTATCTCTGTCTATCTATCTATCTGTCTTTCTGTCTACCTACCTACCTATCTACCTATATCTCATTTCCCGCCTCCATTATTTTTACAAATAACTCAAGGCAGTGGACACACAAAATATTCCTTCCTCCTCCTTTTTTCCTCACAATAATTAGGTTTGCTATGAAAGCAAATCCCACTTCCTGTATATGCCTGGGTTTTTTTTTTTGGTTAACTCCAGTGCATAGCAAAACCCTTGCTTTCTCCTGTTGAACCAGCCTTTAACGCATATCCAAATACAGTGCTTAGTTTATTTTATAATTCATAGCACAGGATAGCTATAAAATAACGTTCAAAGCTGAAACCATAATCGGCTGTTTTCTTGGCTTGTTTAAATTCTAAGTCTGTTATTGGGATCTTTGTTACTAGATTATTGCGTTGCAATGACAAAAATGTTGCCATGATTACTTAAAAATGCAGGGTACAAGCTGTTTCCTACGATGGGTACGGAACCTGGACGATGAAGTACACGCACTCATTGCAGGTAAATCTACATTTCCCCCCAACGGTAGAGACTCAGATTCCCATAGTTAGTAGTTTCCATGCCTCTCCCTAAGTATGAAATGCCTTCTGATACTTTCTAGAGAATAATGTTGTGCATCTGATAGCGCAGAACCTGGAACCTCCATAAATGATTGCAGGGAAACCTTGAAAAATTATAGTTATAAAGTAATACACAAAGTTGGCATGGAGGCCATGTGTGAAACAGAATGTTTGCAGTATTGAAAAGTCAGGATGTTGGAACTGAGAGTAACGTTAGAACAGATTGTAAGAACAGAAGGAACCCCAAGAGAACTTGTAAGGATAAGGGTTCCCCTCACACATACATGCTAGTTTGTCTTCAGCTCTAGGGGGCAGTGCTCGTCTCCGTTACAAAGTTGAAGAGCCAGCGCTATCTGAAGACGTCTCCATGGTCATGTGGCCAGCATGACTAAATGCCGAAAGCACACAAAACGCTGTTACCTTCCCACCAAAGTGGTCCCTATTTTTCTGCTTGCATTTTTTATGTGTTTTCGAACTGCTAGGTTGGCAGAAGCGGGACAAGTAACAGGAGTTCACTCCGTTACGCAGCGCTAGGGATTCAAACCGCCGAACTTTCAACCTTTCTGATTGACAAGCTCAGCATCTTAGCCACTGAGCCACCGCGTCCCAAAGAGAACTTGTAAAAGAATACAAAAAAAAAAAGTATCCTAAGAAATAATGGGAGAAGGGACAGAGGATAGAACAGTTACTAGTCTTGAATCTATAGGTAGTCCTTGACTTGCTACCACAATTGAGCCCAAAATTTCTGTTGTTGAGACTTTCGTTAAATGAATTATGCCCCATTTTATGACCTTTCTTGTCTCAGTCGCTAAGTGAATCACTGCAGTTGATAAGTTAGTAACCTTGTTGTTAGGTGAATCTGGCTTCCCGCATTGTCGTTGTTTGTCAGAAGGTCACAAAAGGTGATCACATGACCCCAGGGCACTGCGGCCATCATAAAAATGACCAAGTTGCCAAACACCTGAATTTTGATGACGTGATCAAGGGGATGCTGCCCAAGGTTGTAACTCTGGAAAAATGGTCCCAAGCCACTTTTTTCAGTGCCTTTGTAACTTGGAACAGTCATTTAACAAACTGTTGTAAATCGAGTATGAGTTAAGTAGCAGACTGAATGTGGGGGCTATGTTATCATGATGGTATCTTTTCCCACCTATTCTCATGGTGTTGAAAATCAACATTCATCCAAGGGCTCTGAATGATGGAAGATTTAAGACAACACCAAAGGAATCACTTCTTCACATAGCACATGACCAGGGCTGGGCTGCTGGGGGTTCGCAGGGATTTGGGAGACTCCCCCTAGCTAAGATTCTGTGCAGTTTGGAGAACCCCCAAATTCTACTCCTGGCTGGCCCCGCCCACCCCACCCCTCCCCTCCCAGGAGACCCCACACGGCCCGTTTTGGATGCAGGTAAGTGCAGGGCGCGCATGGAGGCTCAGGGAGGGTAAAAAACAGGCCTCCCAGAAGTTTGGGAAGCCTGGAAATAGGCCTGTTTCTGGCTTGCGGAGAGGCTCCGGAGCCCAGGAATGCCGTTTTCACCCTCCTGGAGGCTTGAGGAAAGCTTCCAGAGCCTGCAGAGGGCAAAAACAACCTCCCCCTGCCGCCGTGGAGTAGGAGGCTGACTAGGCCATATCCACCATGGCCACGCCCACCCAGCAATCAGGCAGAGAACCTTTTGCTAAAGTTTTTGAAGCCCAGCCCTATACATGACTGGAATGTAGCATTCTCTACCGGTGATGTGATGTGCATCATTTGCAGTGGCTTCAAAATGGGAGTAGACAGACAAGAGCATCAAGTTTTAAGTGACTCCTGACCATTACAGAAATATATTCGCCTTCTCCAACATGATTCTGTGGAGCCAATCGGAAAGGGAAGGCTGATCTGTTTTGCCTCAAGTACCTGAGCTCTTCATAAATCTTCAATGTGCGAAGATGTCTTAGTGGCATCAAGTTGTCCCAAAGGTGAGACAGGATGAACTAGATAAACCTTTTTCAATCTAGCTGTCTATTTATTTGGGAACTGCTACAGTAGAATTTCATGTGATCCAGGATCCAGAATTTGGCTAATTTTCTTTCTTTCTTTCTTTCTTTCTTTCTTTCTTTCTTTCTTTCTTTCTTTCTTTCTTTCTTTCTTTCTTTCTTTCTTCCTTCCTTCCTTCCTTCCTTCCTTCCTTCCTTCCTTCCTTCCTTCCTTCCTTCCTTCCTTCCTTCCTTCCTTCTTTCTTTTCTTTTCTTTTCTTTTCTTTTCTTTTCTTTTCTTTTCTTTTCTTTTCTTTTCTTTTCTTTTCTTTTCTTTTCTTTTCTTTTTAATCACACAGGGCCCCTAGCAGGATTGTCAATGATGTTTTACAGAAGCACAAGTATTTCAATGTACCTGGCTTCCAAACTAGTAGAGGTAAGCCTCTTTGCGCTATCACAATATCTTTTCCTCAGGAATGGCAGAATTAGTTACACTCAATGATACTTCGGGTCAAGCTTCCCAACCATGTATTTTAAAAAATATTAGGATCCAGGTCTTAGCTAGTCTGCAGGGTTGCTTCTTAGAGATAGATTCCGGATGAACTCTTGAGAGTTTTAAATCCATTGTTATTGTTTATTTCATTTATTTATTTATTTTATTTTTATTTGTCAATTGCATATAAGATAATAGGAATAAATAAAAACATAGTTATGAATACATGGATGCATATAAAAAAAATAAAAGAAACAATAGGACAGGGACGGTAGGCACATTGGTCCACTTATGCACGCCCCCTACAGACCTCTTAGGAAAGGGGTGAGGTCAATAGTAGACAGTCTAAGGTTAAAGACTAAATAATAGTAATATTGTATATTATAATATAATAATAAATAATATTGTTATTATGATTATTTGGTGTTTTGCATGTACACTGAGAGTTTATGAACCAGAGACAAATTCTTTGTGCGTATAATTAAAATTGGCCAATAAAGAATTCTGTTCTATTCTACATTTTTTCTGCATTCTCTTCTCTTCTTATTCTTATTCTCATTCCCATTCCTTTCCTATTTCTTTCCTTTCCTTTCCTTTCCTTTCCTATCCTATGCTATTCTATTCCCATTCCCATTCCTTATTTTTTTCTTTTCCTTTCCTATTCCCATTCCCTTTCCTATACTATGCTATTCTATTCCCATTCCTTTCCTATTCCTTCCCTTCCCTTCCTATGCTATTCTATTCACTTAGCACCCATGTCACTAACCTAACAGCTGCAGTGAGTTACTAAACAACTCTGGCAAGAAGAGTTGTAAAGTGGGACAAAGCTCACTTAACAATTGTCTTGCTTAGCAACAGAAATTTAGAGCTCGATTGTAGTTGTAAGTCGAGGACTCCCTGTAATACATTTTACCACCCGAAGAGGGTTTTTTTTCTCCTTTTCAGATAAGGCCATTATGCCCACAGTCTAAAATACTCACATCAGTGATCTTCATGAACTATGAATGAACCAACCATTCATAGGGATATTTGGGGATTATACCCAACTGATTCCACTGCTGCTTTTTAAAAAGCCTCGTGGGATCAAGACTTCTTGTTGTGAGTCATTTTTCTTGTGCCTAGCTTTGCATCATTGGCCTTTTTAGAAACTCATTCCCTTGCTTCCTTGATTTTTGTGTGTGTGCATTTAATGTGTGTGTTTTTTAATTTTATAGACTATGTATTTCAAAGGCATTGAAGCTGGAAAGGTTCCTTATTTCCCTCATGCAGACAGTATAATCTATGCTGTTTCCACTGCCATCTGCTTCCAAGCTGTAAGTTTTTGTCCTTCAGGTTCTAACACTTTTGCATATGTCTAACGTTGCTCATTAAGTCAAGTAAAAGGGATGTAGGGCAGTTTGTCCTAGACATTCATTCATACAATGGCTGCTTGACTCTATTTTACTTTTAAGAGGTTTTGTTAATATTTTCAGGCTGCAAGAGAAGAGATGATCAAACCTGCCATTTCTCAGGACATCTTTCAACAGCCCAAACAACCTTAATTGATATTTATGAGGAAAATATTTGTAGTTCAGGATTGAATTGAGAGATCCTTGGTGCTTTCTCAGTTTGGTACTTTTCTTGCAGACATTTCATCACCAAACTAGATAACATTCTCAGTGAACAGACGATATTACCTAATTTACCAATGAAATGCTTGAAAGGAAACCCACCAAGCACAGAAAGCACCAAGGGCTGCACAACTGCAGTGATTCACCACATCTGTTCGCACAATCATCTTGGGTGAGCTTATTCCACACTATGGCCTAAAAACATGGCACACAGCTACTTTCATGTTACACAGCTCACCCCATTGTAAGGTAGCATATATCAGTGAACTTGGAAGAAACCGCTAACGTTTGAGTTCTGCATATTTTATTCAGCAACTGTATGATTTAACATCCAAGAAACAGTGCTAGCATAATAGCGCAAATGCTTTGCATCCAGGCCAGGTTGTTGATCTTTATGAGAGATGATGGATTAGTGGTATTTATAAGAATGTCTTACCCAACCCAGTGTGCTCCAGTGTGATTTGGCCATAGCAAGTTGGCAACGGCTATATGGCTGTGGCTAATTGTTATAAGCCCTTCATGTGATGCCCATGTGGTTCACAAGCTCAGTGATTGCTAGTAGGCTTCTGAGTGCAATTCAAGATAGCAATAGCACTTAGACTTGTATATTGCTTCACAGTGTTTTACAGCCCTCTCTAAGTGATTTACAGATTCAGCCTATTGCCCCAACAATCATTTTACCCACCTTGGAAGGATGGTAAAGCTGAGCCAACTTTGAGCCTGGTAAGATTTGAACTGCCAAATTACAGGCAGCAGCCAGCAGTCAGCAGAAGTAGCCTGCAATACTGCATTCTAACCACTACGCCCCGATGGCTCATGCACCTATAAAGTCCTTTCTGGCATGGTATCTTATTATGTGAGCAGCCATCTATCTTACCAGCTCAAGGTTGACTCAGCTTTTCATCCTTCCAAGGCCTGTAAAATGAGGACCCAGATTGTTGGGGGAAAAGAGGCTGACTCTGTAAACCACTTAGAGAGGGCTGTAAAGCACTGTGAAGCGGTATATAAGTCTAAGCGCTATTGCTATCTTCCATTGTTTCTGCCTGCCTGGAGTGCAAATGAGTCCACTCCAGATCTCTTTTTTTGCTACCTTGAGGGACTAAGGGCGAATGCCTTTTCTGTTTTTAGTCCTTGCCCTCTGGAACATCACATCACCTGTCCCCTCTCTGAAATATGGATGGTGCCCATTCTCCTTGGGTTCTAGGAAGTCATTAAGATCTGACTCTGCCAGAGTCTGGTGGAGTGGGGTGACTATAGCAAAATATCGAATTGAATTCCCAAGTTAAAGCCAGATATATTTTTGTTTTTTGTTTTAGGCTGTGATGGAAGTCCAGAATCTGAGACCTTCGTACTGGAAATTCCTATTGCGATTAACAAAAGGAAAGTGAGTAACTCTCAGTGGTGACATGTCCATGGAGATTCTCAATCATCCAGGTCATGGTTATCCCAAAGGTGCTATTTTCCAAAAGGCAACTGGACTTTCTTGGAAGCTTCTTGGATGAGAAATGAAACTTTTTCAAAGAAAAACAAAAAACTAACAGGAAAGTCCAGTTGCTTTTTGGGAAAAGTACCTTTTGGTCTCAATGTCCATTTCTGTAAGAAACATGGTGGATACCAGACTTTTTTTTTTTTTAAGGCATTTTGTGTTAAATGTCAACTTGGTCAATTAACATGATTTAAAATAAAAATGAAAATCATTCTACCAGTGCAAAGCTTACACGAAGACTGGGTTTTCTCTTAAGATTCCTAGTTTTGTTTGTGATCTTAGAGTTCCTTCACAGTTTTCATGAACAGAATTATCCTTTAGTACATAAGATTTGTACTTGTGCCCCCTTCCAAAAAAGCAATGATTCAGACAAAGAGTGACAATTTTACCAAAATTTTTAGTTTGCATGGTTTTTTTTTAACTTTCATTAGTCCCAAACAGAAATAGAATAATATTTCAGATTGCAATCTTTTCTCGTCTATTTGGCTAACAGAAATAACATTCACTGAAAGTTGATTAGTCTTATATAAGAAGTCTAATAAAATAGTTTGTTTGAAACATTGGAGAAAAAATATATCAAACAGCTTCATCCCTGGAGGCTTTCAAGAAGAGACTGGCCTGCCATTTGTCAGAAATGGTGTAGGGTCTGCTGCTTGGGCGGGGGGTTGGACTAGATGATCTACAAGATCCCTTCCAACTCTGTTAATCTAATATCTGAAATTTTTGAAGGCCTTTAACAGGATACAAATTCTCACCAAGACTAAAGTAAAGAACATTTTAGTTGGGTTTATTTTAAAATGTTTTTGTCGTTTCTTATCATTTTACTGTAGTAGTGTATAAACATAGTAGCATGTTTATTATATTTCTCATTATATATCACTGCATGCTTCTTTTAATAAATATATGTAATTTCAGGATTGTTTTTCAGTGGGATGAACACGGTTCTAATTTCTTAAACTTTTCTGAAAAAAAAAATAGTTAAATTCATACCACAGAGTTCATAATCCTGTTTTTTGTTGCTTTATTCCCTGAGTTATATAGAAAATTAATTTTGGATCATTCATTTTCTAGATTTGGTGTCATGAACAGAAAAGTATTGGATACATTTGGTACTGAAGCATCTAAGAATTTTAAGGATTTCTGTCCAGAACTTGACCCAAGATATACAGTGTATCCACCAGAGAGACCACTTGAAAAGTCTTGGAACTGATACATCCGTCCGTGATTATGTCTTAGCACTGGCTGTCCTAAAGAGTTAATTAATTTAATAGTCAAATAGATGGAAGACTGCTTGTGTTCCACATCAGTATTGTTTCAGTGAGCTATATTATACAATCAGAATACTGAAGCACCATTGCAAGGTGTGGCTTTATTCCACTTCCCTTCTTAGATAGAAGTTCTGGATCACTGGCTGGTTGACACAACCTGGTAGATTTTTTTTAATTGCATTATATATCAACGGATTAATATATGAAAAAGAATTTTTTTAAAAAATAAAAAGCCCAATGTGGTTTAAAAGATATACATTCATAGTTCACTCTGACTTATTCCAGTAGGTAGCTTTTTTTAAAAAGAAAAATGATATTTTTACATTTAGAAATAAAAGATACGTAAAACAAATATATGTATATATATGCTATAGTTGCAGATCAGATTCTAGTGGAAAAGATTTTCTTTTAGATGGATTTGTTTTAAAGAAAAGATTATTATGGCTCTTGACAATTGTTTCAAAAGCCAATATTGGTACTTTATTTATACAACTGCTCTGTTTCTATCCAACTTTGGCTTTGAATACTGCCTCCTGAGACCATCATCACTCCAAACCCAGTTGCACACGAAGAGGTAAAAAGGTGGGGGAGAAGTTGGACATTTGGACTTTTCAAGAGGAATGTAGTAGTTTTCAGTAGTTTGCATACATGAATGGAAGAGGGGAAAAATTACACTGTTCTAACAACATTCTTCAGAAAGTGAATATGTCACTGAATACACAGCCGTCCTGATTTTATAAACTTGAATGTTGCTTCCCAGTAACATTCAAAGTGAATCCAAGACCTTACACTTAATGGATTAAGTAAAAGAGGGGAACATGTTAGCAATATTGGTGATATCTACTTCTACAGATTGTGTTAGCTGATTTTTCTGATTTCTGGATTAACAGCCACCTTACTATAGCTGCATGTGAACTGCAAGGAAGAACTTTCAAAGCATTTGAGAGATTAAAAGGGAAAAAAAATCTACTCAGATCTGTACAGTATCTTAAAAGCTGAAATATTTGTGATTAATAATACAAGAAAAAGAGGGATTGCTTGGAACTAGATTTAATTTCTCTAAACTAATCCCCCCTCCCCTCCATTATATGATTTGAACATGCACACAAATTAACCAGTATTATTTCACTCACTGTAACAATGATGCTGCATTCACAGGACAGGAGCATAACATTTTATTTTGATCCTAAGGAATTTGTCAGAATTGCCATTCAGGCTAAGCAAATGGAAATGAAAGTGGAATGGGGAAAAAATATATCATACTTTAGAACACCTCTCTCTTTCTAATGTGCAATAATGTTTCAGTAATTTGCACTTATGTTCCAGGTGCTGTTTGAACTAACAGGGCTGATTGTGTTTATTATCTTTGCTGGAGAATGAAATCATATGCCAGTCCTTTAAGAGACCATTGATGATGCTTGTGCAGTATTACTACTTTTTCCCCCTCCGTAGATTTTACATCTGCTTTTGTCAAACCTTTTTGAATCCACTTCTGGCCCTTAGGTGTGGATCAAAAAGGTTATTTAAATCAGATGGCTGCCCTAAAAAAATAGTTACTGCCAATTGTGTGGTGGAAGTGATGCATTGTCAATTCCTAGATGAGCAGAAAGTTTGAATGTCCCAGGTAGGGGTCTTCCTGATCAATGGCAATAGCGCTTAGACTTGTATACCGCTTCATGATGCTTTACAGCCCCCTCTAAGCGGTTTACAGAGTCAGCCTATTGCCCCCAACAATCTGGCTTCTCATTTTACTGACCTCGGAAGAACGGAAGGCCGAGTCCAACCTTAAGATAGTCAGGATTGAATTGCCAAACTGCAGTCAGTGGGCAGTCAGCAGAAATACTTCATTCTCACCACTGTGCCACCACGGCTCACAATATTCCTTATGAAAGGCAATAGATCAAGTACTTCATAATAGCAAACTCAGAACTCACCAATCTGTCCAACTCCCATCTCATGTGTTTGCCTGCGACTTTGAAGTCTGCTGAAATAGTTTGAAGTACCCCAAGACTGGTACAACACAAATACCCCCAAAAAATATAAATAGTATAAGTTAATATCTGGTAGAACAAAGAAAATAGAATAATGAGGTTAGGAGGGAACTAGCTGGTTGGACTTGAAGAATAAATAAATAGAAAAAATGCCTAATCAGCATTTATTTTTAATTCTGTCTGTAAACGCCAGTATTTCTTTTATCCGAGCATCCTAGTTTCGTGAGAGGAAAAGATTTTAAGAAATTAACTTGGAGGGGCTGGGGACTGAGATGGAATGGAATGGAGGTCATCTGCAATCAGCATTGAGTATGAAAGAGCCAGAATGATAGTCAAGAATTTGAGCGCTTTCCTCTTACTCTTTTTTAAAATTATTTTTTAAACCTCAGGACAGCATGGGAGATCTAACATCTAAGGATAAAAAAAACCCAAGAATTTGGGGAGGGGCCAAATCACAGAGGGATTCTAGTTGACTGGACCTGAGGAGAAAGAGGTTTATGATGTACGACAGACCCAAGCTCTTTGAATCTTCGTAGTTGTTGTGTGATTTATTTATTCAGATACCACTTTTACATCAGGCTGCCATCCCAAAGCTCTCTGCAGCTTCCATGATGCAATAATAATAATAATAATTTAAAACTCCAAGGTACTTTAAATGTTAAAAATGAAATCATAAAACCACGAACCAGTAACGACCCTCTCGGCCACAGTCACAAAAATAAAAGGTAGGCCACAAATAAAACAAGATGCAAGTCATGAACTCAGCACTCTCCAAAGGAGCTCAGTTTTTAACATCTTTCTAAAAGTCATCAGGGAGGGGGCTGGTCCAAACTCTACCCCTGAAAAGCAGGGCCTTCTGGCTTCAGTTCCAATCATCTTCTGGAAGTGAAGGACCAGAAGGAGCTTCTCCCTAAATAATCTGGCCAGTTGGGCTGATTCACGTTAGAGAGAGTGGTTCTATAACAGGAGCATCAAACTCAATTTCATTGAGGGCCACATCAGGACTGTAGTTGATCTCGGGCGGGCAGGTGGGCATGGTGGGTGTTGCCAACTGGGTGGACATGGCCATTTTGATGCCATTCGCTGGGCGTGGCCAACTGGGTGGGCATGGCCATTTTGATGCCACTCCCCAAACTCTTCTTTGCATTGGGTAGACCGGGCCAAAACCACGCTGGCCGACCCCTTGTATTTTCCAGGCTGGCCCCGCAGGCTGAATCCAACCACATTGTGGGCTGGATCCAGTCCGCTAGCCTTGTGTTTGACACTCCTGTTCCATAAGATGTCCAGGTGCCAAGCCCAAAAAGTCTTTTTGGGGTCCCATAGCAGAAGGGAAGACAAATTTGAAACCCATGGATATTCTCCCGTGGAAGAATCTGTTTCACTAGTTATCTTCATTTTGAAAACTCATTTGTTTGGGAAATCAAATAAAGGACTTAAAAGGACTAAAATTTCCCAAAGACTCGTAGTCTTTTTGCATTTTGGCTTAAGGTAGACCTTTGCATTTGAGCCTAGATCTTTTTTTATGTTTCTTCAAAATGAGGCTTACTACTATATTTGTTAAGATCTTTTTCAGGTAGGCTCAAATTGCCGGTAGCAGATGTTGTTCAGCTTTTTTGAAATAGAATCACTTTAGAAATTTAATATCTGCAACTGCAACTTGCAGAAGATTTGAGTTCTAAAACCCATTGATTATATCCAGTATCGTAGATGTTTCATAGAGCTGTTTCAGACTTTGTGAAAACTGACTTTTAGGGAGACACCTGTGTCTGAAAGAACAAGTGTTCTCTCTGGGTGTGTTTCTTTCACTAGAAAAAAAATCTTACTCTGAGGAAAACACTGGAATAAAAAAAAGGTTGAACTTTGTACATTGTGACAAACTTTTGAGTGGGAAGTACTTTCTGTGCAATACACTTTGATGTTTCTGATCAGGGGACAACACTGTCTATAAAAAGCTTTCACATGTTGGTCTGGCATACTACTATTTTTATTTATATATGATCTTTAACAGACCAATTTAAGGATGTTGTACGGAAGTAAAATATGATGGCAAGGTATAGTTCTTGTAAAAAGTGTTCATTTCCCTCATGAGGGAGCACAATTCCTCCATCAGGTGAGTGTACCCCTTCCTTATGGAACAGAAGAGGAAGTCCCACTTTAAAAAAAACCCTATTTACTCCAACAATTAATTTTCCAAACAAAAACACTTAGGAGCTAGCATACATGTCAAGTATTTGGACTTTCCTACATAATTCACTGTAAAACCTTAAGTAGTGTGTATGTGCAGGAAGCACTTCTATCAATTTCTTGGTGATGATGGATTTTTGTGTAACATGAAAGAATTAAAAGCAAAAAGACTGATATTGTTTTGAGTAGAACAAGTTGGAAATAAACAGTGAGCTCTGCACTCTCAATCCTGATTATTTAAATATTTGCTGATTGCTCTTGAATTAATTTAATAAAGAGATGTTTCTTTTAAAGAATCTTGGTTTAGTTGGACTCCTTATGCAAATCTCATAGTCCTGAAGATTGGATTAGAAAATTGTTTTGGGGTGAGGAAATGACAGAATAACAGAGGTGCAAGGGACCTTGGAGGTATTCTAGTCCAACCCTCTGCTCAGGCAGGAAACCCTATGACTTGGGTGATCATTTCTTTCCATCTATATATCCTTCTCCTTGTGGTGAACCTCTGAAGGAGCTCCACATATCTTCTTTTTTATATATAAAAAATGGATGTGTGTGTGCATGTTCCAGCATAACTCTGAAACGTCTTGAGCAATTTCAATCAAACTTGGTATATAGATGACTTACTCTCTGGAAACAAATACTGTGGGGGGGGGGGTAAGACACCCCTAACACCCCTCAGGGGTATGTGTGCCTTAAAATGGCTTCTACTGTACAACACAGTGGACTTGCCATGGTAACAGCTTCACAGGACTCCACAAGGGGGCTCCCTCTTGTGGAGGAATAGAAAAATTGCTACGCTGCAGGAGAGACAGTACAACAGCGTGAGTCCCGATTACAGGATTTTCCTGTCTAATACAGGATTTGGATAAATAAATACTTGGGCAATGGCAGCTTATCAGCTAGTAAATATTAAAATAACAAAAGCAAGAAGAATTGGGCACACTTCTGTGGAAAATCAGCAGCAAAGGGCAATGTTGGGTCATGTGGTCTTTTACTTTCTTTGAATCTGGAAAGAACTCCATTTGATCCCTGAGATTTCAAGGGGAAAGCAATTCCTATTAAGGTGGTTTTCAAGTTCCATTTTTTTCTAGTTTGTGAAGAAGCCAACAAAGCGTGAGAGACACCATTAATAACCAAATGATGATGACGATGATGATGTTATCCATTCAGTTGTGTCCGATTCTTGGTGATCTTGCTGGACCAGATCTTTCCACATCTTTCAATCTTGTACGGAGTTATCCTACGCTCTGGCTGGTGTCATCTTTGATGGCGTCCAGCCATTGTGTCCTTTGGCGACCTGGTTTCCTTTTAACTGCTAACTTTTCCAAACAATATGTATGCTGCTTTATTGATTAGACTTACAATGCCAGCCATCTTATGAAACCTCTCTGGGCACTCACGCAAACCCAATCCCAGTAAAACCAAAGTTTGTTACTTCAATTGTTCTCTGATGCATCCAACAAAACCATCTTCTAAGCTCCAACCTTACCCTCTCCTGATTCTTGGAGGAAAAACCAGATCTTTGCAGTCTTCTGGAAGACTAAAAGGAGGGGGATACCTTCGAACCTCAAGTAGTAGACTTCCCAAAGGGTTGAGGTGACCACCAAGAAGGTACCCTGCTTTGGGGTACCCAGATGACAACATTTAAAGAAGAAGACCTAGAGCAGGGGTGTCAAACAATCCGACCTGTGGGGTGCTGAGATCTGGCCCTTGAGGCCGCCCTGGAAACAGTGAAGGACTGCCCTGCGGTGCCTCCGCCAGTGAAAATAGAGCTCAGGAGGGCTATGTGCAGCCCTTCTGAGCTCTCTTTTCCCTGGCAGGGGGTTGCAGGAGGCCATTGCAGCAGAAAACTGAGTTCAGGAGCCTCTTTTCTCAGGCAGAGCACTTGGGCCATTCAGAAGGTTCTGACCAGCTCTGGAGAAAGAGTAGCGGAAATTTTGAGTAGTTTGGTGAACCAGCAAATACCACCTCTGACTAGCCCCACCTCCATCTGTTCTCTGCCTCCCGAGTCCCAGCTGATTGGCTGGGTCTTCTTTGGTTGCCCCGCACAGGAGAACAGAGCTGGAAAGCAGGTTAGTGGGGTGAGGAAGGAATGGGGATTTTGCAGTATCCTTCCCCTGCTATGCCTACCAAGCTACGCCCATCAAGAATTGGTAGTAAAAAACTTTTTAAATTTTTGTTTGTAAAAGGTTTTTCTTTATTGAACAAACACAAACTTGAACAAAAAATGCATTAAAATATTGAATATGGTACATTCTTAACATCCATCTTTGTCATTACTTTGCTAAATCCAATAATAATATTTTCATTCCATGTATATTATATATGCATATGATCATTCCTTATTCTCTTGAATATAACTCTTCTCTAGCAACCATAAAACTTATCCCATATTTTATAATAGTCCAAATAATCCTTGTTTTTTAATTTAGTAGTAAAATTTTTTGAATCCCACCACTGACTTGGGTTATCGCAGGCGCCCCCGATACAAGTGATGAGCTGGCCAAATCAATGCTGGCCCCCCTGCCCCCCCCCCCCCCGAGATCAAACACAACCCTGATGCGGCCCTTCATGAAATCAAGTTTTGACACCCCTGACCTAGAGGATGTCCACCTTCTCTGACCTGCTGGAAGGGGAGAAGCCAGTTTCACAAAGTACTTGGATCACTCACTCACCCACTGACTCTTGTATAGGTACTCCTCAACTTACAACCATTCATTTAGTAACCAAAGTTACAATAACACTGCAAAAAGTGACCACCTTTTTTCACACAACCATTGAGCATCCCCATGGTCACGTGATCCAAATTCAGGCACTTGGCAAGTGGTTCACATCTATGATGGCTGCCGTGTTCCAGGGTCACATGATCCCCTTTTGCGGCCTCCTGAAAAATGACCTCAATGGGGAAGCGGGATTCACTTTACAGTTGTGTTACAAACTTAAGCAGCTGTAATTATTCGCTTAACAGTGGCAAGAAAGATTGTAAAACGGGGCAAAATTCACTGAACCACCTGTCTTGCTTAGCAAGAGAAATTTTGGGCTGAGTTGTTGTAAGTCGAGGTCTATCTGTAGCAGCCCCCAAGTGTGTTCCTTGCAGACGTCACTATTATTTGTATGGAGACAAAGATGAGTTTACATTTGGCCCAGGAAGCTTTATTTCATATGGCTTCGCAGAATACAGCATTAAGGTCTCCAAATCCAGCATATGAAAAGTGTTATCATAATATAAAACACTGGAATTGTTAAGCCCAAGAAGCTTAGAAACCAAGAAAACACCAAGAACCACAGAGAAAGCAGAAAATGGATATCGCGCTAACTAGGAATACGTAATTGCTCAATTGTGTTAAGTTTGGCTTAGTTACAATAATTTTATATAATGTAATAATATCGGGCAGGAAATCGGTCGGCTGCCTGTCATCCGCATTGCCTTTGTTATAACCCCCACTCCAATCATGAGCACACCAATGATACTTGGCAAGCAAATCTCTTTTTTTTAAAAAAAAAAAAAATCAAATCAAATAAATTGTGTTATTGTGTGTGTATAACATCACCCCTGAGTTTCAGAGCTGAAAACCAAATCATTTTAAAAATCCAGGAAAAGAACAAAAAAAATGGAAGGATCCAAAGGCTGACCAGAAAATAAGTGGGATTTACATCTGAATAGATATGTCAATTGGGATATATCGGTATGGATAATGGCAGAAGGTTTACACAAAATTCTTGCCCATTTTCACTCTTCCCTCCCCTTCCTTTTCTCCCTCCCTTTATCTCTCTTCCCTTCCCTTCCCCTCCCTTCCTCTCCCATCCCTTCCTCTCTTTTCCTTCCCTCCCTCCCATCCTTTCCCCCTCCCTTTCTTCTCTTTCTCTCCCTCCCTTTGTCTCTCCTTCCCTTCTCTTCCTCCCTCCCTTTGTTTCCCCTCCCCTTGCTTTCCTCCCCTCCCCTCCCCTCCCTTTCCTCTCCTCTCTGTCCTCTCCCATCCCTTTTTCTGCCTTTTCCTCCCCTCCCCTCCCTTTCCTCTCTTTCCCTCCCTCCCTCCTTTCCCTCCCTTTCTCTCTCCTCTCTGCTCTTCTGCTGCCCTCCCTTCTTTCCCCCTCCCCTCCTCCTCTCCCTCTCCTCTCCTCCCTTTCCTTCTCCTTGTACCCAGATTTTCTTTTACTTTTATGGCATCCGTTAAGGCATAGCAAGTGGAAACTTTTCTCTACTTCACCGGCCAACAAAAGTTCAGCTAAGTTCAGCTGAAGTGTGTATGTTACCCAAGTGAGCCACTCATCTGTGGCATTGTTCTCTTTCAATGGGTGGAAATGTCTAAACTCAGGGCTGACTTCCTCTTCGTGAATGGGGCTATCCAGAATGTTACTCTACTCTCACCAAATGAATTTGGGGCAAATTCAGCAAGGGCCAAATGACACAACAAAATACTTTGTGCAAATGAACTTTTGAACGGTTTGCCCAAAACCATTCGGAATTCCAGGAGAAACGCAGCCTTTTGTACAATGCAGCTCCCTGTACACGCTCCTAATTTTGTTTTCTTTGAAGATCCCAGGCCTCAAATCTTTATGAGTGGTTTCCCTGCCTGCCTTGAAAGGCGAGTTTGGGAAATTCTGCAGAAACCACTGCATTTTGGAAGACCCTGATTGTGTAAGGGGATAAACAGCCAAGGTTTTTAACTATCCAGTTGCTATGAACATGCTTACTGCAAATCGGTTTGTTCTAGTCACAGGGAAATTGAAAAGAAAAAAACAGGTGGTTTGAATCCACTTTGGGCAGACTTGTTCAGCCTTGCACTCCAGAATGATATTTAATCAGGGCCAGACATGAAGCTGAGTCATCTAAAACCACAAAGAGTAAAGACTTCTCAGTGTTCACAATGCACATTTGTTCCTCTTGGGAATGTGCCTCCTCATCTCATTATATCTTTGGTAAGGCCATAACCAGTTATGGGCCAGTGTTGATACAGTTTTATAGTTACAGCGTTTCCCTGAAAATAAGACCCAATGGGAAAATAAGCCCTAGCGTGATTTTTCTGGATGCTTGTAATAGAGGCTCTACCCCCCAAAATAAGCCCCAGTCAGACTGTTCTGACCCAAAACTTTTTCCAAACAAAACAAACACGAACCAAAGAAAACAGAAACCTTTTAATGATTCTTACAAATCCCCGGTTAAAAGGCTGCTGCAAACTAACTAACTTTGATAAGCACAAACCTCACCAAAACTGTGTGAGGCTGCCAATAGTAACAGATAAGAAATAGTTTACAACACAAGAGTCTTCAAATACCAAGTGTAATGTCCATGAGGTAAAAGTTTCAAAATGGCTTTGCTTCCTGCAAAGAACGTTTGCTGCACAGCTGCCTTTTATCTTCTTGAAGGAGGGGCCATTACCTTGCAGCCTTACTCCCGAGTCACCCATGCTGTTGTAACTGCTCTTTCATCTGAGCAATCCTGCGTGCACGTGCGCTTAGCACAGGCTCCTCAGGAACCTCCTCATCGGTGCTGCCAGCCCCCCAAATCTCTGAAGGCAGCAGTCCACTCCCTAACGGTCCTGGCCCCTCGTCTGAGTCCTCGCTCTCTTCAGCCATCCGCACCTGCTGCCAGCAAACCACAGCACAGACGGACACATTTAGTGCTGTATTTCCCCCCAAAATAAGACCTAACCGGAAAATAAGCGCTAATGTGTCTTTAAGAGCAAAAATGAATATAAGACCTGGTCTTATTTTGGGGGGAAACATGGTAGTATACTCCAGGTAGTCCTTGACTTACACATTTAGTGACTGCCTGAAGTTATAACAGCATCAAAAATAACTTGTGATCATTTTTCACACTTAAAAGATTGCAAGTATCCCCATGGTAAACACGATCAACATTCAGACATTTCGCCATTGGTTCATATTTATGGCATTTGCTCTGTCCTTCTGGTCATGTGATCCCCTTTTTGTGACCTTCTGACAAGCAAAGACAATGGGGAGAGCCAGGTTCCCTGGACAACCCTGTTACTAGCTTAACAGCGGCAGGGATTCCCTTAGCAACTCTGCCAAGAGAGGTCATAAAATGGGGCAAAGCTCAAGAACGGTCTCGTTTAGCAACAAAAAAGAAATGGGCTCCATTGCAGTGATCATAAGTCAAGGACTACCTCTATTGTTTCATAGGAAGTCACAGGTGTATATACTGAAGTTTCTTTGAAGTCCGCAAAGAGCATGCAGAATATGGTTGCATGGAGTTCCATAGATCAGAAGCTAAAATTTTCCCAGGTAGGAATCTAGTTTTACTTGCTGTAAGATGCTATGTTCCTCAGATGGGCTGGAATAGAATGGAATGGTGGGGAGGGGAGGGGAGGAGAACAGAATGCAGAGAAAATGCAGAATGGTATGGAACGGAGTAGAATAGAATAGAATAGAATAGAATAGGAATGGGATAGAATAGAATAGAATAGAATAGAATAGAATAGAATAGAATAGAATAGGAATGGGATAGAATAAGAAAGAATAGAATAGAATAGAATAGAATAGAATAGAATAGAATAGAATAGAATAGAATAGAATAGAATAGGAATGGGATAGAATAAGAAAGAATAGAATAGAATAGGAATGGAATAGAATAAGAAAGAATAGAATAGAATAGAACAGAATAGAATAAGAAAGAATAGAATAGAATAGAATAGAATAGAACAGAATAGGGAATAGATTAGAATAGAATAGAATAGAATAGAATAGAATAGAATAGGAATGGAATAGAATAGAATAGAATAGAATAGAATAGAATAGAATAGAATAGAATAGGAATGGGATAGAATAAGAAAGAATAGAATAGAATAGGAATGGAATAGAATAAGAAAGAATAGAATAGAACAGAATAGAAAAAGAATAGAATAGAATAGAACAGAATAGGGAATAGAATAGAATAGAATAGAATAGAATAGAATAGAATAGAATAGAATAGAATAGAATGCAGGAAAAAAATGCAGAATGGAATGGAACAGAACGGAACAGAGTAGAGTAGAGTGGAGTGGAGTTGAATTGAATTGAATTGAATTGAATTTCCACTGGTTAATTGTCTTCACTGTTAGGAAGCTTCTACTTACTTCCAGGTTGCTTGTCTCCTTGATTTGTTTCCATCCACTGTTTCTTGTCCTGCCCTCTCTGGTGCTAGGGTTTTTATAAATCAGTACTAATACGTCACATGATCCTGATTCTATGCCTCTGTTGATACAATGCAGGATTGTATTAGCTTTTTTGGCGGCGGCTGCAGCACAGTGCTGGCTCATATGGATGTCAGAACAATATTTTTTTAAAAAAATTTCTGGATCCCTTTTTAGGTGATTCATTTAAAAGCACTCAATTGTCAGGAAGGATGTCAGCATCTTACATTCAATGGAACCTATGTACTTCAGAATCCTTAAGGCTCTGTGGGTTGGTCTACTCATCCAATGCTGGTGTTAAAACACCAGAAAGTTGTCTATGGAGATGCTCATTCCTCCAGGTCATGGTTGTCCCAAAGGTGCTTTTCAAAAGGCAACAGGATTTTCTTGGTATATGTTTCTCCTTGAAAAGGTCTCGCTTCCCATCTAAGGAGCTTTTTGTGTTCGGAGGTCCAGTGAACCGTTTGATCATTAAGCCAATCTGGCTTTCTGGATTGACTTTGCGTGTTGGAAGCCAATTGGGATGTTCGCAACTAGAAAGCACATGACTACAACTATCATAAATACATGCCCGTTGCCAACCACCCAAATTTTGACCTCGGGGATGCTGTGATGGTCATAACTATGAAGACTGGTTGTAAGTTGAGAACTCTCTGTATATGTGCAGGAGAGGCAACAAGAAAAACTTTGACTTCAATGTTTTTGCTATTTCTCCTGCTTGTTTTACAGCATTTCTCTCCTGTTTTTGTGGAACTTTTCACTTGACGCAACTCAAATTCCATTCACTGCTTGCCACAAAACAGCTGGCGAGGTTCATTTCTCCACGCCAGTGAACAATTTCACTGCAATTTAGCTACTTTAACTCTTGGCAGAGTCTTCTATACAGTAACTCTCTACATCTTTGTGTCTACAGGAAGTGCTCAATCCAGCAGCCTCCACTTCCCCATTCCTCCTTTTCCCTTCTGCTTCTAGCCAGTTAGGAAAATGAGTTATGCTGTTTTCCCACTCAGTCTGAAGAGAGAGAGAGACATAAGGGCAAGTTTTGCTCCAGGAATTTTGGCTGGTGTTGGAAGTTACAACCCACCCCTCTCCTAGGAAAATGAAATATTTTAGGATATACTTTAAAAAGGCAGAATATTTCCCTTAAAAGAGAAGTAGAAACCCAGAGAGGCAGAAATTTAGCCCCCCCCCCACCTTTGTTAATAGGCCGTGAAGGCCTGGGCTGGTCTATTCTACATAACAAAGATCTACCTCCTTCAGGCAGAACCATAATAAGAATTGCCCAAAACCCTTTCATTACATCATCCCACAGCAAGAGTCAACCAAGCCTGGGACTCAGCACAGCCTACAGAGTTGCTCCTGCATGGCCCCCATGGGAGTCTGACAACCAATCAGAACACAAGCTCAAATTCAAATCCCAACAGAGGGTATAAAACCAAGGAATTCTCAGCATCTCTTCCCTTTTCACTTTGGAACTCCAAACCATGTGGTCCTGTCCACCATTAAACTATCTTTCCAAGCAGTCACCATGTTTCCAGGGTCTTTCTTCCCCACTTGGAACTGAACCCAGAAGGATATTTCTTCCAACACTGGGCTCTGAAAACTGTCATCCGTAAGAGAAGAGACTGCCTGGGAGGCCAAGAAGAGGGCAAGCCAACCTAGTAAACCTCCAAGATTACTCCGTCCCTAAATATCCAGACAACAAAAGGGCCAATACCACCTCTGACTGGCCCCGCCCCCATCTCTTCTCTGCCTCCCGAGTCCCAGCTGATTGGCTGGGTCTTCTTTGGTTGCCCCGCACAGGAGAATGGAGCTGGAAAGCAGGTTAATGGGGGCGGGGAGGGAATGGGGATTTTACAGTAACCTTCCTCTGCCACGGCCACCAAGCCATGCCCACAGATCCGGTAGTAAAAAAACATTTGAATCTCACTGTTGACAAGAGGCATAGAATCAAAATCACGTGAAGTATTAGTATCCCTTTATAAAGGCTTGGTAAGGCCACACCTGGAATACAGCATCCAGTTTTGGTCACCACATTATAAAATAAGATGTTGACACTTTGGAAGAAGTGCAGAGAAGAGCAATTAAGATGATTGGAGGCCTGGAAACTAAAATATGGAGAATGGTTGGTGGATTTGGGTGTGGCTAGTCTAGAGAAAAGAAGAATTAGGAGAGACAGGATAGCAGTATTCCAGTATTTGAGGGGCTGCCACAAAGAAGAGAGGGGTCAAATTATTCTCCAAAGCACCAGAGGGGGCAGGACAAGAAACAATGGATGGAAACTAATCAAGGAGAGAAGCAACGTGAAATTGAGGAGAAACTGCCTAATGGTGAGGACAATTAACCAGGGGAACAGCTTGCCTTCGGAAATCATGGACACTCCATCACTGGAGGTTTTTAAGAAGAGGCGACACAGTCACTTGTCTGAAATGGTATAGGATTTCCTGCTTGAGCATGGGGCTGGACTAGATGACCTACAAGGTCCCTTTGAGCTCTCTTCTGATTCTGATGCAACTAGCCCATCACAAAGCTATGATAGGGGTTTTTTTTTCCCCTGCAGTTTTTATTCCCATTATTGTCAGGGATACCGGTAATTTCAAATAGATGCAGATATTGCAAGAAAATTGATTTCAACCTTATCTCACATTTCTGCTTTTGAATGTTTTGCTGCAGAATTGACCATCAAAAGCATCCTAGCACAGCTCTTGTATGCAGCATGTTCTGATGATTGATGGGTGAATGTCCAGATTGTTTAATTATTTTGTTCAACGCTGTCTCCTTATGGTTCATGAAAGAAGAAAACCATACCTTTTAGAATTCTTCTTTCATTTCTTCAAAGCATTGCAGCATCACTACAGATAGTCCTGTATGTCCCTTCCTGATTTTGATTCTGATGAAAAAAAAAAAAATTACAAATGCAATGCCAACCGTTGAAGTTTCGGCAAAACACTCAAGGCTGCCATTGCAAGAACTCAACCAGCAAAATCATGACTGAAGAAGGAGCTTTCAACATGTTTAAGATTAAAATGGCGCTGAGTAGACTTCCTGAAGGAGGATGGCTGGCTGGGGAATTCTGGGAGTTGAAATCCACAGCTCTTAAAAGGTACCAAGGTTGGGCATCCCTGGTTTGGGGGAAGGTTCCCAACCATCTTGTTGAGCAGAAATGAAAACTGGGGGAAAGACAGTCTTTACTTTTACTTTACTTTACTTTACTTTACTTTACTTTACTTTACTTTACTTTACTTTACTTTACTTTACTTTACTTTACTTTACTTTACTTTACTTTACTTTACTTTACTTTACTTTACTTTACTTTACTTTACTTTACTTTACTTTACTTTACTTTACTTTACTTTACTTTACTTTACTTTACTTTACTTTACTTTACTTTACTTTACTTTACTTTACTTTACTTTACTTTACTTTACTTTACTTTACTTTACTTTACTTTACTTTACTTTACTTTACTTTACTTTACTTTACTTTACTTTACTTTACTTTACTTTACTTTACTTTACTTTACTTTACTTTACTTTACTTTACTTTACTTTACTTTACTTTACTTTACTTTACTTTACTTTACTTTACTTTACTTTACTTTACTTTACTTTACTTTACTTTACTTTACTTTACTTTACTTTACTTTACTTTACTTTACTTTACTTTACTTTACTTTACTTTACTTTACTTTACTTTACTTTACTTTACTTTACTTTACTTTACTTTACTTTACTTTACTTTACTTTACTTTACTTTACTTTACTTTACTTTACTTTACTTTACTTTACTTTACTTTACTTTACTTTACTTTACTTTACTTTACTTTACTTTACTTTACTTTACTTTACTTTACTTTACTTTACTTTACTTTACTTTACTTTACTTTACTTTACTTTACTTTACTTTACTTTACCTCAGCTCAGTTTAGTTTAGCTTCGTTTCGTTTCATTTATTGTCATTGCACCTCGTACAGTGAAATCAAACACTGTCTTCAGTGCACATCATGACCATGAAAATAAACACAAACACACATCCTTCACACTCCACACTTTGAACTGAAAACTTCTGACACTGTACCAACACCACTATAACAGCAGAATTCAAAAGAACTACTGCCCTGGGATAAAAACTATTTTTCAGCCTATTTGTCCTTGCTTTTATTATTTTGTACTGTCTGCCAGATGGTAATAGTTCAAAAAAAAAGGGGGCCCAGGATGGGATGGATCTTTGATAATATTTTGAGCTTTCTTAAGGCAGCGGGAGCTATAAAGCTCTTCCAAAGAGGGGAGAAGGCAACCAATGATCTTCTGGGCAATGACGTTAACCCTCTGGAGTGCTGTCCTATCTGCCATTGTGCAATTGGCAAACCATACAGAGGTGCAGTAAATTAAAATACTCTCTGCGGTTCAGCGGTAGAAGGTCACCAGCAGTTTTTCATTCAGTTCTTGTTTTCTGAGAAGTCTCAGGTAGTATAATCTCTGCTGGTCCCTTTTGACCAGGGCTGCAATGCGAGTACCCCACTTCAAAATAATCTCAGCAATTCCCCAAAACCAGGCTCTGAACCAACAGAAAACTCATGTGTAACTTAGGATATCTAGACCTCAGCTTGCAGGCTTCTCTGCTTTTTAACAGCTGTCATCTTATGAGCTGGGACACTGCAACCATCATAAATATAATTAAATATGAGGGATAAAATCAAGATCAAGTGAGGTAATAATACCACTCTATAAAGCCTTAGTAAGATCACACCTAGAGTAATGCATCCAGTTTTGGTCACCACACAATGAAAAAGATGTTGAGACTCTAGAAAAAGTACAGAGAAGAGCAACCAGGATGATTAGGGGACTGGAGGTTAAAACATATGATGAACGGTTGCAGGAACTGGGCCTGGCTAGTCTAGCTAGGGAAGAGAAGGACCAGGGGAGACATGATAGCAGTCTTCCAATATTTGAGGGCCTGCCATAGAGAGGAAGGGGTCAAACTATTTTCCAAGGCACCTGTAGGCCAGATAAGGAGTAATGGATGGAAACTGAACAAGGAGAGATTCAGCCTAGAAATAAGAAATTTTTTGACAGTGAGAGCAATCAACCAATGGAACAGAAGTTGCCTTTGGAAGTTGTGGGAGCACCATCACTTTCAAGAAGAGATTGTACTGCCATCTGTCAGAAATGGTGTAGGGTCTCTTGCTTGGGCAGGGGGTTGGACTAGATGTTCTGCAAGGTCCCTTCCAACTCTGTCAATCTGTTAAAAAAATGAGCCAGTTGCCAAGTGTCTGAATATTGATCACACGAGCAAGGCAATACTGCAACAGCTGTAAGTGAGAAAAATGGTCATTAGTCACATTCATCAATGCCATTGTAACTTTGAACGATCGCTAAACAAACTCTTATAAGTCCAGGACTCCCCGCAAATAAATAATCTAATTAATTGAATCCAGAATTGGGATCAGCTGCTCAGCCCCACATGGTGGCGCTGTGTGTCCACAGTGCTGTTTCCTTCTTCCTTTTTTTTTTTTTTTTAAAAAAGATCTATTATACAGGGCTGACATTTCATCAGTAAAAAGGATGCAAAATACAGATCTACGAATGAGTTATGTGGCATCCAATGATGAATTCTCCAGGCAGTCGGTTCAACTGTTGAATTGTCAGTGATGGAGAGGGAATTGAAGAAAAAGCTCCCAAAGCAAAGATCAGAAAGTGGGGTGGGGGAAAGGGAGGAGGAGGAGGAGGAAATAAAACAGAAGTCTGGCTCAGAATTTAACAGAACAAGAGAGTTGGAAGAGATCTTGAAGGTCTTCTAGTCCAACCCCCTGCTTAAGCAGGAAGCCTTTTACTATTTCAGACAAATGGTTGTCTAATCTCTTCTTTAAAACCTCCAGTGTTGGAGCATCCACGGCTTCTGGAGGCTAGTTGTTCCACTGGTCAATTGTTCTAAATGTCAAGAAATTTCTCCTTAGTTCCAAGTTGCTTCTCT
Source organism: Hydrophis major (assembly GCA_033807585.1). Taxonomy (NCBI): domain Eukaryota; kingdom Metazoa; phylum Chordata; class Lepidosauria; order Squamata; family Elapidae; genus Hydrophis; species Hydrophis major. Next base: position 135,423,455 of record CM066332.1, on the reverse strand, counting down.
CCTTGATTAGTTTCCATCCATCACTTCTTGTCCTGCTCTCAGGTGCTTTGGAGAATAGCTTGACTCCCTCTTCCTTGGGGCAGCCCCTGAGATGTTGGAAGACTTCTATCATGTCACCCCTAGTCTTTCTTGTCACCGAACTAGACATACCCAATTTCCTCCAATCGTTCTTCATATGTTTTAGTCTGCCAAATCCTCTTTGTTGCTCTTCTCTGGACTCTTTCCAGAGTAGTCAGCATCTTTTTACAAGAGAGGGGAGCTGCAAAATATGGTTTCGTGGGAATGCGATTGCTTTCCACCAAATGAATTTCTCCAAGGTGAGTAAAAGAAGTACACTTAAGATCATGCAACCTTTAATTAACTTAGGGAATTTGCCGCCACTTTATTATGGGATGAGCAGCAATGAAATTTGTTTAAAAGGGATTAGACATCCCTGGAACGCGTATTGCAGTGATAAAAAAACTGTCTTTTGAGACAATTGTAAACGCGACAGAGCAGCAGATTGGGAAGAAAACTAGGTATAATTCAACATCATTGCCTCCTGACAACTTAAGTTGGAGTGAGTCAACGGACACTTATCCATTGTCCTTTCATATTCATGAACTATATTTTATTTATATCTGAACACAATGTTCGGGTATCAAAAGACAATCAGCATATTATGCTGATCTCTTCCATTCTCCCAAAGCATCAATTCATTCTGTTGTCCAAGTCCAACACCTTAATCACAATATGGGAGTCAGTTAAGACCCATTTGCTGCCGTTTTCTTGCAGGTGTTTTATGTCCCACTAAGTAGCATCATCAGTGCTAGAAGGGAATGGGTTTTGCAGAGTGAAGGAGGAGGAGGAGGAGGAGGAGAAGACTGTGAGGTCCTTGGTGCTCTCCGAACTTGGCTGTTTTCTTGTGGATGTTGCATGACCCACTGAGTGGCATCATCAGTGCTAAAAGGAAATGGGTTTTCCAGAGAGGAGGAAGAGGAGGAGGAAGAGGAAGAGGAGGAAGACTGTGGGGGTCCTTGGTGCTCTCCGAACTTGGCTGTTTTCTTGCAGATGTTGCATGATCCTGTACTAGTGAGTGTGGAGTTTACTTCCCATTTGTCTACTGTACAGATTCCTCAAGGACCAATTCTCCCAATGTTTGGAAACTAGAGAGAGTGCAGAGAACAGCCACAAAGGGGTGGTGGGGTGGTCTGGAAGCTCGATCAAAAAAGCTAAGGGAACTGGGTATGTTTAACTGAATGGAGAGAAGGTTTAGGGCAGACATGATAGCATCTTCCAATATTTGAGGGGCTGAGGGTGGAGGAGGTTCAATTCTCCAAACTTGTGGGTTCATTTCTGAACATTTTGTTACCAGGGTAGGTAACATCTTCTGCAGAGTTTAGGGGATGGCAGCAGGGGTGGGATGGGTTCTCTGCCCTGTTGCTGGACGTGGCCTAGTTGGCCTCCTGCACCATGATGGAGGGGGGCATTTTTGCTCTCCCCGGGCTCCAGAGGTTTTTCTCGGGCTTCCGGGAGGACGAAAACAGCCTCTCTGGGCTCCAGAGGCTCTCTGGAAGCCGGAAATGGGCCCATTTCTGGCCTTCCTGAACTTCCGGAAGGCCCGTTTTTCCTCCTCCCAGAGCCTCCACATGAGCCTGCACTTACCTGCATCCAAAATGGGCCATGTGGGGACTCCTGGGAGGGGAGGGGTGGGATGGGCGGGCCTAGCCAGGAGTGGGATTTGGGGGTTCTAAGCAGTTCAGAGAACCGGTTGTTAGAAGAAATGACTGGCCTAATCCTGTAAGGAAGGCAGGAAGGAAACATTCTGGTGTTGCTTACAGAAACTGCCTCTCCATTAACCCTTATTACATTCTTGGCAGGACTAGATTTCCTACCTCTGGAACTCCTCTGGAGTTTTTTTTCCTCCTTTGCTGGTTCTTTGCTTGTGTGGAGTGACCATTCAAAGTTACAATGGCACTGAAAAAAGTGACTTATGACCATTTTTCACATTTACGACTGTTGCAGCATCCCCACAGTCACGAGAGGCCAGGTGAGGAGATGCATGCCTCGATGTGAGTGATATTGAGTTGGCCACGCCCAGCCAATAACATGACCACCAAGCCACACCCACCAACTTAGCCACGCCCACAGAACCAATTGTTAAAAATTTGAATCCCACCCCTGATTGTATTTCTGAAAGGCAGCTGACTTTGGATTGGTTAAAGACTTAGCGGTGCCTTTTGCACTGCCTGTTTCTAGGTTGAATTTGATTTTGATTTGATTCTTTTGTAATGGCTACACCTGTTGCATGAAATCAGTCTTGGTTTGGGTAAAATGAATCTGCTCTGCTTAATACATTGCGCAAAATGCCCTAATTCCATAACCAAATCAAGCATGAGTGATGCCAGCTAAGAAGAAGTTTAAAAAAAACCTTGCAAACGTTGAGAATAGCTGTGGCAAGAAAAATGGTAAAATGGAGCAAACTTCATGATGGGATGGAATGTGGGATGGGATAGAATAGAATAGAATAGAATACAATACAATACAATTGAATTCTTTATTGGCCAAGTGTGATTGGAAATACAAGGAATTTGTCTTGGTGCAAATGCTCTCAGTGTACATAAAAGATACATTCGCCAAGAGTCAAGAATCATAAGGTACAACACTTAATAATAATCATAGGGTACAATAAGCAATCAAATCATACTAGGAAACAGTCAATACAGATCATAAGGATACAAGCGACAATATTCCAGTCATAACTTTGAAACAATGATGGAAACTAGTCAAGGAGAGAAGCAACCTGGAATTAATTATTTATTACGTAAAGATTGGTGTACAAACAGCCAAATAACAAACAGCCATTGCTCACCAGATTTAGAGGCCATGACTGTTCAGTGTAGACCATTTTATCTGCCACAGGAGCTAACAGTAGTTACCATCACTGCTGTATATTTACCTCCAGATGCTAAGGTTAGCATGGCACTCAGTCACCTTGAAGACATAATTACCATGCAACAGAGAGCTCATCCTGAGGGCGTTCACATCATTGTTGGGGATTTCAACAGAGCATGCCTAAGAACTGTGCTTCCCAAACTTTACCATTTGCTATGTTACAGTCAGTGTTGGAGGTATATTTTGTGTATATTCGTAGATATTGTACTCTCAAATTGCAAATGGAGACGTGGGTACTCTATCTTTCTTATCTTCTTATCTTCATTTTTAAGTGCTTTGGTTTTATTGTATTGCAAACAGTTGCTAAGGAGAAACTTCCTAACAGTGAGGACAATTAACCAGTGGAACAGCTTGCTTTCAGAAATTGTAGGGGCTTCATCACTGGAGGTTTTTAAGAGGAAACTGGACTGTTCTGTACGCTCATTTGCATTCTTGAAACCCCACGCTTTGATTGGCCAAAGCGTGGGGCGATCTGATTGGGTTTAGTGAGCCGCGCTGATTGGCCTGCTGAGAATCTCCCGCGATTGGTGGAAACGAATTGCAGGAGATTCAAAATGGTGCCATTGGCCGCGGCTGCGGCGGCTTTAGAATAAAAAGCCGCTGTTTTTCCCTCGGAGCCAGATCGGTTCCGGGGACTAAATAAAGAGCTGAAACCCTAGTCACCGCCTCCTGGTCTCCTTGCCGACGGACATGACACTGGCGACGAGGATGGGATCCCGAGTCTGAACCCCATCGAGCACGTGTCCGACGGAAGCAAGACTGATGAGATGGCTAGCATCGCTCCATCCGTGCCCTTTAATCCCGCTAGCAAGGACTGGGAATCCTACACGGAGAGATTCCTCATGTTCCTCGAATGCAGCAACATGAAGGACGCCACCAGGCCCGCAGTGTTCAAGATGGCGAAAGCCCTAGCGAAACCCGCTGATGTCAAAAGGATGGACTGGGCCGACCTTGAACCTTTGCTCCGCAACCACTACACCGCTGCCATGCCCACCCTCATCAGGTGGCACGATTTCTACCAGTGGGACCAGAGACCGGGCGAAAGCATCAGCGACTTTGTTGCAGAGCTGCGGAACCTAGGAGGCATGTGTAGATTCTCCGACATGGACGAGGCCCTACTGGACCGAGTCATGCTTGGACTTCGGGACCCAGTCCTACAGAGTCGGCTGATGGCCAAAGGTGACATCGCCCTCGCCGATGCCATCGCTGAAGCCACCACAGCCAAGGCCACCCAGCAGTCAGCGAACCGCATGCGGAGATTGGACGCAGGGGACCGCACCATGACCACCGACCCTGGACAGGCGACCAAGGCCCAACCGGAAGCAAGTCACTGCGAGACCACCACCCACCATGGCGAATTCCACTCCGCCTCCGACACCTCGGACAAGGAGGAGGAAATCCACTGGCTCCAGGCAAGATGCGACCAGCGCAGTCAGCAGGGTCGTAAGTCGGGGACCGCGTGTGCCGGTTGTGGAGGCGACCACCCTAGATCTGAGTGCCATTTCTTCGATGCAGTCTGCCGGCACTGAGACAAAAAGGGTCACATTGCCCACGTCTGCCGATTAAAGAAAGCCTACAGCCCCAGACGGCGGGACCACAGCGAGCGGAGATGGGACGGTACACCAGAGATCGCCCAGCCGACAGCCAATGGGACCAGAGCGGGCGAACCCGACGAGGTGGCAAGACCCAGCGGAAGGAGGAAACCCACCAGACGGTCATCATCGGCCACGCATCAACCACCGACGCCCGAAAAGTCTACGTAGAGATAGGCATCGAAGGCGAGCCATGCAAAATGGAGGTGGACTCTGGGTCCTACCTCTCCATGGTCGCCTGGCAAGAGATCAAACACTTGGTACCTACCATCCAAAAGAAGGGACTGGAGAACCAGAGACTAATCATCAAAGACTACCAGGGAAACCGCATCCCGGTAGTTGAAACCAGACAATTCAAAGTGACATTTAAGGGCCGCACTGCAAAGCTTCCCCTGACGATCGTGGACCAAGACCGACCCAGCCTTTTGGGACTGCAATGGTTCGCACCGCTCGGCATCGAAGTCACGGGCATCAACCCATCGCCGAGACTGATTGGGAGCAACAACTGGCACGGGACTTCCAGGAAGTGTTCGATGGCACCCTAGGCAAGTACCGAGGGCCCCCCATCTCCTTCACCCTGGACCCTAACATTCCCCCGAGGCGCCTAAAACCAAGGCGGGTACCTTTTGCACTCAGGCCAAAAATTGACGAGCAAATTGACAAGTTCGTCAAGCAAGGGATCCTACAACCAATTGACCATGCCTGGTGGGAGACCCCAATAGTCACCCCAGTCAAGCTCGATGGGTCGGTGAGAATCTGCGGGGACTATAAGGCCACCCTAAATTGCGCCTTGCAACAAAGCGCCTACCCCGTCCCAGTAGTGCAGCATCTTCTATACTCACTGGGGGGAGGCAAGGTTTTTGCGAAACTCGACCTGGTCCAAGCATACCAACAGCTGCCAGTCGACGCAGAAACCACGGAGGCGCAAACCATAGTCACCCACCAGGGAGCTTTCTGATGTAACCGACTCCAGTTTGGAGTCAGCGTGGTGCCTGGAATTTTCCAGAGCCTCATGGAGAGACTCTTGCAAGGCATCAAGCGGGTGGTGCCCTACTTCGATGATGTGCTGGTGTCGGCAACCAACCAGCGAGAACTAGAGGGTTGGCTAAGGGAGGTGCTAACCAAATTCAAGGAAACCGGGCTAAAGGTGAAGAGGGAAAAGTGCCAACTTTACACAGAGCGAGTTGAGTTCCTGGGGTACCTCCTAGACCGGCACGGCATCCACCCAACCGCAACCAAAATCAGAGCCATTAAGGAGGCCCCCACACCCAGGACTAAAACGGAACTGCAGGCGTTTCTGGGACTGCTTAATTTTTACAATGTTTTCCTGCCCCAAAAGGCGACTGCGGCGGAGCCTTTGCATAGGCTCTTGGACAAGGCAGCCACCTGGACTTGGGGGAAATGCGAGGAAGCCGCCTTCAGGAAAACCAAGGACCTGCTCACCTCGGATGCCGTCCTCATCCAATACAATGAGACCCTACCATTCGCCGTCCCATGCGACGCCTCACCCTTTGGCTTCGGTGCCGTCCTCAGTCACACAATCCTGGATGGAAGAGAAGCACCCATTGCTTTCTTCTCAACACTCACCAAACCAGAGTGGAAATATAGCCAGCTGGACAAGGAGGCCCTAGCCATCGTCGCAGCAGCGAAGAGGTTCCATGAGTACCTCTACGGCCGCACGTTCACAATCATCACAGACCACAAGCCGTGGCTGAGCATCCTGGCAGGGAACCAGGCCACCCCGAACATTTCATCTCCCAGGATGACAAGGTGGTCCGAATTCCTTGCCGCCTACAGCTACCAGCTCACACACCGACCCGGTAAGACTATCACACATGCAGACGCTTTGAGCCGCTCGCCGCTACCTGATCTAGACACCGACACAGCACCCACGACGAGCACCCTCAGCATAGAGACTCTGCCCGATCTACCCATAACCGCGTCAGACATTGTCCGAGAAACCAATAAAGACAAACGTCTGGCGCGGGTGTTACATTGGGTAGAGAAAGGGTGGCTGGAAAAGGACAATGACGAAGCATTCAAAACATTCCGGAACCGGCAAACGGAACTCTCACTGCAAAAAGGGTGTATACTGTGGGGGGATAGGGTGGTTATCCCGGAAAAACTGCAAGGGAAGGTATTGGAATTGTTACACAAGGGGCACCCGGGCATACTTAGAACGAAAGCCCTGGCCAGGAGTTATGCTTGGTGGCCAGGGATGGATAAACAAATTGAGGCCTGGGTGGCAAGGTGTCAACGCTGCTAAGAAACCAGACCAAGCCCTCCCACGGCACCGATCCTAGAATGGGAAACTCCCAGGGGACCTTGGTCTAGGGTCCACATAGACTTTGCCGGGCCCACAAAGGGACATACATTCCTAATAACCGTAGACGCTTACTCCAACTGGTTGGAGGTAAGCAACATAAAAACCACCACCACAGAGGCCGTGACCAAGCAACTTTGCAAACTATTCGCAACACACGGCCTCCCGGATGTCATCGTGTCGGACAACGGGCCCCAATTCACCTCTCTGGAATTTGAAAAATTCCTAGTGGAACGGGGCATACGACACGCACTGATAACTCTGGCGCATCCGGCGGCGAACGGAAGGGCGGAACGGATGGTTCAATTTATGAAAAAAACCATCCAGAAAATCAAACATGGGGAAATCCAAGACAAAATAAATAAAATGCTTTTTATACAACATATAACCCCGAACACGACAACGAACAAAAGCCCAGCAGAGCTACTAATAGGGAGGAAAATAAGGTCCCCACTTGATAGACTGCACCCCACATACAACCCGGAAAAACCCCAAAACTCCTCCAGCAAGCACCAATCCTTTGCACCAGGCGACGCCGTCTACGCAAAAAACCTAACCGGAGACCCACTATGGGTACCAGCAACCATAATCCAACTGACAGGTCCCCACTCATACCGGCTGCAAACAACCGACGGACGAGCGTGGAAACGCCACATCGTTCAAATAAGATCGAGAACAGCCACGAGAAACACAACCGACACGCAACCAGACAAAAACAATCCCCTTAACACAAGCCAAGAGGGGAGGGAATATCCCGGGAACCAAAACCCAGAAGAAAGGAACCAGCCATACTCACCAGCAAGCAGCCAGCAACCTCACCAGGGAGAAGCAGCCAGGCCAGCTCGACCAGCCCGGAAAGACCAGGCGGGAGCGGCGAAAACCGCAGCTCAACCAGCCCGGGTAGACCGGGAGGGAGCTGCAACAAGCGGCCCGGCAAGGCCTACCAGGCGGTTTCATCGACGAGGCCAAGAGACACAGAGAACCCGACCGAACCGGCCGGGAGCCAACCAACGACTGACCTGCGCAGGACCAGTAGGCAAGTGCAGAGCCCTGCCTACTTACGGGACTACGTTACGTAGGACCAAACCAAGAGGGGAGGGGTGTTCTGTACGCTCATTTGCATTCTTGAAACCCTGTGCTTTGATTGGCCAAAGCGTAGGGCGATCTGATTGGTTTAGCGAGCCACGCTGATTGGCCCGCTGAGAATCTCCTGCGATTGGTGGAAATGAATCGCGGGAGATTCAAAGTGGTGTCATTGGTTGAGGCCGCCGCGGCTTGAGAATAAAAAGCCGCTGTTTTTCCCTCGGAGCCAGATCGGTTCCGGGGACTAAATAAAGAGCTGAAACCCTAGTCACCGCCTCCTGGTCTCCTTGCCGACGGACACGACATGGACAGTCCCTTGTCTGAAATGGTATAGGTCTCCTGCTTGAGTAGGGGGTTGGACTAGAAGATCTCAAAGGTCCCTTCCAACTCTATTCTTATTCTGATTCAACTAGCCCATCACAAAACTATGATAAGGTGTTTTTTTTCCTGCAGTTTTTATTCCCATTATTAGCAGGGATACTGGTAATTTCAGACAGGAGCAGATATTGACTTCAACATTCTCTCACATCTCCGTTTTTTTAAGGTTTTGCTGCAGAATTGACCATCAAAAGCATGATAGTGCAGCTCTTGTACATAACAAATCCTGATGATTGATGGGCAAATGTCTGGATTGTATAATTATTTTGTCCAATGCTCTGTCACCCTATTGTTCATGAAAGAAGAAAACCACACCGTTTAGAATTCTTCTTTCATTTCTTCAAAACATTGCAGCCATCACTTCAGGGAGTCCTCAATTTAAGATTGAACTGAATCCAACATTTCTGTTGTTAAGTGAAACATTTGTTAAGGTTTGTCCTATTTTACGACCTTTCTCGCCACAGTTGTGGAGAGAATCACTTACAGTTGTGAAGTTAGTAACGGTTGTTAAGTGAATCTGGCTTCCACATTGACTTTGCCAATTAAGTGCACACAATCCATGTGTTTGGATTTGGGGAAACACCGTTTAGGTTTAATTTATTTATTTAATGTATGGTATGTATAGTGGTCAGGAGATTCAATCCAGGAGATTAAAAATAAAATAATAAAATAAGAAGCAGGAAGTTGAGATACATAAAGCCATATTGCCACATCTTTGGTATACCACTAGGGGGAGCATAAAGGACTTAGTTAGTAGCATCTGCAAATGGCTAAGGATTCCCTCCTGTTTCTTTTCTTTGAGAGGAACTGATTTTGCCAGGAGAGAGAGGATTAAGGAAGCGTTCACCTCTCCGTTAAAGGATAAGGGACTGAGGGGCAGATCCACACTTTGTGCTTAGCTTCTTTCCAGGATGGACCACTCATTCCCCGAGTATAAGACCTGATGATGTTGTCCTCTGTTTGTTCATAGCCCATTTCAAGCACTCCATGCCTGCGTACTCCAGGTTCAATTAATCTGCTGCTTTCTTCAGAGCTTTCTTCCCTTCTGATAGGAGTGTCTAACTCCAGCTGGCTGTGGGTCCTCGAAGGCTCGCTCTCTCTCTCTTCCTTTCCTTCCTCTCTTCCTTCCCCTTCCCTTCCTCTTTCCTTCCTCTCTTCTTTCCCTTCCCTTCCTCTCTTTCTTCCCTTTTGTGCCTCTCTTCCTTCCCCTTCCCTTCCTCTTTCCTTCCTTTCTTCTTTCCCCTTTCCTTCCTCTCTTCCTTCCCCTTCCCTTCCTCTTTCCTTCCTCTCTTCTTTCCCTTCCCTTCCTCTCTTCCTTCCTTTTTGTGCCTCTCTTCCTTTCCCTTTCCTTCCTCTCTTCCTTCCCCTTTCCTTCCTCTCTTCCTTCCCCTTTCCTTCCTCTTTTCCTTCCCTTCCCTTCCTTTCTTCTTTCCCTTCCCTTCCTCTCTTTCTTCCCTTTTGTGCCTCTCTTCCTTTCCCTTTCCTTCCTCTTTTCCTTGACCCTTCCTTCCTTCCTCTCTTTGTTCCCCTTTGTGCCTCTCTTCCTTTCCCTTTCCTTCCTCTCTTCCTTCCCTTCCTTCCCTTTCTTCTTTCCCCTTTCCTTCGTCTCTTCCTTTCCCTTTCCTTCCTCTCTTCCTCCCCCTTTCCTTCCTCTCTTCCTTCCCCTTCCCTTCCCCTTCCCTTCCCTTCCTTTCTTCTTTCCTCTTTCCTTCCTCTCTTCCATCTCCTTTCCTTCCTCTCTTTCTTCCCCTTTGTGCCTCTCTTCCTTTCCCTTTCCTTCCTCTTTTCCTTCCCTTCCCTTCCTTTCTTCTTTCCTCTTTCCTTCCTCTCTTCCATCTCCTTTCCTTCCTCTCTTTCTTCCCCTTTGTGCCTCTCTTCCTTTCCCTTTCCTTCCTCTTTTCCTTCCCTTCCCTTCCTTTCTTCTTTCCCTTCCCTTCCTCTCTTTCTTCCCTTTTGTGCCTCTCTTCCTTTCCCTTTCCTTCCTCTCCTCCTTCCCCTTTCCTTCCTCTCTTCCTTCCCCTTTCCTTCCTCTTTTCCTTCCCTTCCCTTCCTTTCTTCTTTCCCTTCCCTTCCTCTCTTTCTTCCCTTTTGTGCCTCTCTTCCTTTCCCTTTCCTTCCTCTTTTCCTTGACCCTTCCTTCCTTCCTCTCTTTGTTCCCCTTTGTGCCTCTCTTCCTTTCCCTTTCCTTCCTCTCTTCCTTCCCTTTCCTTCCTCTCTTCTTTCCCCTTTCCTTCCTCTCTTCTTTCCCCTTTCCTTCCTCTTTCCTTCCTCTTTCCTTCCTCTCTTCTTTCCCTTCCCTTCCTTTCTTCTTTCCTCTTTCCTTCTTCTCTTCCATCTCCTTTCCTTCCTCTCTTTCTTCCCTTTTGTGCCTCTCTTCCTTTTCCTTTCCTTCCTCTTTTCCTTCATCCTTCCTTCCTTCCTCTCTTTCTTCCCCTTTGTGCCTCTCTTCCTTTCCCTTTCCTTCCTCTCTTCCTTCCCCTTTCCTTCCTCTCTTCTTTCCCCTTTCCTTCCTCTTTTCCTTCCCTTCCCTTCCTTTCTTCTTTCTCTTCCCTTCCTCTCTTTCTTCCCTTTTGTGCCTCTCTTCCTTTCCCTTTCCTTCCTCTTTTCCTTCACCCTTCCTTCCTTCCTCTCTTTGTTCCCCTTTGTGCCTCTCTTCCTTTCCCTTTCCTTCC